>CM075855.1:67887471-68334971 GCA_037975125.1 Latrodectus hesperus
AGGACGGGGCTCGATTCTCAATGCCGCCTAAGACCCACCGAGTACATGCCATATACGTGCTCGTTAAATCTGTGGAATTGAAAGTCCTGTGGTCGGTCGTTGAGTAGTTACCATGGGTGCAATGGTCTGGAGAAAATTTCCTCCCCCTCTAGACCAATGTCGAAATTGAGGAGTGGATTCTCTAGTGGTGCCATCTATCGGAGGATTTTAAAAAAGAGCAAAGACATACTTTAAACTTCGTGGTCCTGTGTTTAAAAGAAAGACGCACCTGCTGACTTAAATTCGCTTTGCTAAGGCATAGGGAGTTTGGCTTGTCCAAGTGTCATAAGTAACTACATCTGGTAAACAGTTTTTAATATTATTACAAAGGAAAATGTTACTAGATATTTTGATATTATTTAATGAGATTTTTTACATAAACAAGAAAATTTCATAGGACAGGTTATACAATTAGAATAATAAAAAAAGGAATGCAATCATAGTTAACGAATTATTAAGATTTAGTAAAGCAAAACAATAATCTAATAGACTATGATTTTTAAAAAATGCTTTAATATTTTTATCGAATTTACATACTCTTTTTAAACGGACGATCAACTGCATTATTTGAAAGATCAATTATATGAATCATATTCATCAATAATGTTAAATATATCTACATTTTTATTAAAATATTATAAACAGGTTTCCATGAATACAAAAAAGAGTTGACTTTGTTACGGTTTAAATTGATTTTCTAAAATTTTGGTGGGTTCAATCTTTTGAAAAGACATACTTACAGTTTGCTTCAACAATTTAAAATATATATTAGTACGACAAACTTATATTAGTAGGACTTCCAATAAGATTTATATAGACCTTTTTGGTGTTTGAAAATGTAAAATGATCAATAATATTTCAGGGGTCTAATGAGACTCGATAATAAATTTGCAAAAAAGTAAAAAATAAATAAATAAAAATGCAATATAAATCTAATAAGCCACTATATTCCGATTTTATTTTGCCTACATTCTTAATCAATTTAAAACTTTTAAATATTTTATATGCAATTATTAGTATAATAATATTGCATGCTTTACATTATAAAAGAAATTGTGAGAGAATAAAATAAAAAAATCATTCTCTCAAAGTCTTCATAGATAGAAAACATACATAGAAATTTTAGGAATCTTTGAACTAAATATTTTAAAATTGTTCGATTGGCTTATTTTACGGGGAAAAAATCAATGTTTTTTAAATATTTAAAAATATAATTTTTCGGTGGGTATCGATTCTATAAATAAGCCGTTTGAGCGAATTTTAAATAAAATTTTTTTGAGTGACTTTTAAATTTTCTGTTTTTTAATGTGGATAGGAAATGCATTACAATTGGTAAAAAATACCGTCAATAATAACAGGATTTAAAGACACTACAATCATATTATCTGATAAAACAGGGTAGAAAAACTGCGTCTGCTAGATAGTTTTGGATTATTTAGACTAATATTAATTCAAGATTATTTAAAAAATTTAAATTTGATAATGAAGAGAAAGATACACTTAACATTTTCCTATATTCTCCAATTTGTTGTAATTGATTGATACCAAAAGTAAAAAAAAAAATTTCTTTTTCAGTTTATTATTTTTTGTTGCGATAGCATAACATGAGCACAGTGAATTCTTTTCATCACGTGACGAGTTCTTTTGTGCGTACGTATGAAAATGTATGTATATTTTCAATATTTTTTTTATATAGAATTTATTTTTTATAACATCTTTCTCAAGTGCAGCGCTTATGACATTGTTAGCTTTCTTCCTGGAATTACAATAGCAAAATTTATGTATTTTTTTATTAATTATTTTTTATTAATTATTATCTTTAAATTTATGTATTATGTAGTTGTGAGAATTTTTAACTTTTTATCATACTTGCGTACTATTTTCTCAGTCAATTTGTAGAAGAAATGTTATAGTAATTTGTAGCTGTTATAATTACAGCTACCTTCCCTATTGAACTTGGGTAGTAAGCCCAGCTAGGAAATTTATTCTCTCTTTTGATTGAATATGTAGTAATTTGTTCGTTGTTATTCTTCTGAGCTTTCTGTGTAATTATATGTAATGTGCCTGCCTAGTTATATGTTGTGATGTGGAACCTTAATTATTTTAAATAAACATATTATCCAGAAATCTTGTAATCCTTTTTACTTGCACTTTATATCAAATATTTTTATTATTATTATGTATGGAATTATGTGGCTATAAATTAAGTTTTATTTGTTTGTGTATATTTGGTTGTATAAATTAAATTTTATTTGTTGAAGATGCTTAGTTGTTTTATATTTACATTTAAATATAAATCATTATTCAAAAGTTAGAAGTTTAATTTTTATATTCAAATTATTAATGTGAATGCTTAAAGTGTATCCAAATCCCTATATTATTCTGTAGAAAAGCAATAATATTGTAGTTTTAATTTTCAAATAAATGTATAAGATGGTGATTCTTAGTTTTTCAATCTTTAGCAGTTATTAAATCGATTATGCATTTTATGTATTCAATAGAATCACTCCTAAAATTACAAACTTTTATATTAGCTTCCATTTAATTTAATACTTTTTCTGTTTTTTTGCCATATTTCAAAGCTTCTTTGGTATTTCAAAACAGAATAAATAATTAAAATGATAAGTTTTTAATCATAACAAATTTTAGTTTCATTACGTTAATGGATATAATTTTTAGTTTTTACTACGCATATTATTTTATTCGGAATATTAGCTTACTCTTCTTCTTCAGTTAATACTTAATTTTTTTCCTAAGTTATATATATTTTAGTTCGTTTTGTTTCTTTTACGAGATATTAAGGAATATCACACAGAACCCAAAAGTACAACATAACATCTTAAAGATAAAACATGAGATTAAAAAGCAAAAAAGAATATAAAAAGAGGAGAAAACAAGATACAAAAGAGAATAGGAGGAGTTAAATTAGTGAATGGATAACGTTTTTTAAAAAATGCAGAAGTCTCTTCACTTGGTCTGACAAAATTAAAGGTCATCTAATTTTTAAGTCTTTGAGGCTCTGCCCTTTCTTGTGAAACAAACAGATATTCCAGAAGAATGTCAGAGGGGTTGTCAATACTGGATAATGAAACATTACCACCATTTTTTGGTTACACCACTATTTCAAGTAGACACATATTAATATAGTATGTTAGGGATCATGATATTTTAGTCACCGATTTGTTTGCCACTTTTTGCAAATGTGGGTATATAAATTTGATCATTTATTTAAAAAATCTTAGATCATCTTGAAAATATATTATCTCATGTGAGTAAATAATAATTTCAACATCTCAAAGAATTCCTGCTGCTCATGGAAGTTTAAATTGGCTGTTATTGGAAAGCAGTGATCAAATTGATTATTTTTCAAGATGATTTTAACTGACTATTCAGCATCCTTCCATGTTCAATGATAAATTTCCATTGTACTTCAATTTTTATTTTATTTTGACAGTGACTGTGAAAAATGCATTGAAGTATAATTTAAAAAAAATTTTTACACACTGAATTTGATATCTCGAGAATTACACACTGAATTGATTTTCTTTTTCTACTTTTTTTACTTAGAATATTGCTTTGCACATATTTTTCGATTCATATTAATATTTTAAAATTTATTTTAATATTATTTAATTTTAATATTATTTCTTTATTAATTACTTTTAGTTGACGTATTTAAATTACAATTAACCAAAAACTCGTTTTTAGTTTTTGTCAGAAAATATATAGCTAAAAAAATATTTTTCTTAAGATAAACTTAGAAAATAGTTTTCATAAAATTCATTATAAATATTAGTTGTGCTTTGGATTTACAATGTGGCTGAATAAAACATTTCAAATGTACATGTTCATAAATATGATACTTTTTCAAAATTATTATTCTGAAATATCAATTAAATATCTATGCTTCTCTAACAATCATGAACTTTTATTTGATATGAATCACTTTTATTGGCGCAAGTATTTCTTTCTTAAATTAGATGAACTTTTTTGATAATAAATACTTATTTTTTACTTACTTAATGTTATACATGGTTAAAATCATATAGTTATTCTTGGAAGAATAAAAGCATAATACTTTTTCTTACTTAACGCATTATTTTAAGAAAGTTATTTCTTGGAGTTTAATAAAAATATTACTTTTAAGAAATAATTTTAGGAACTATTAACTTTGATTGTAGCTTTTTTCTTTACCTGAATAAAAAAAATGCTTTATTATTTTGTTGGTATTTTTTACCAACTCTGTTCATTTGTGCTTATTTCACCATTTCCATAAGAAGAAGGAAAATGTTTTATCATATATTGTGATCTGCTCTGGCAACTATTAACTTCAGTACGCTTTTAAATTAACTGCAATTCACAATATATTATCATATACTGTGAATTGCAGTTAATTTAAAAGCGTACTGAAGTTAGTTGCCAAAGCAGGAACTATAATATGATCTTTCAGCAAATATTTAATTTTCAAATTATACGTTCTTTTATTTCATTAAATGCAGCATACAATCTTTTAGCCAGTGTTAAGAACAAATATTTTGAATTGTTAAATTGTTGTAATTTCTAACACAGTTAATACTTAATCTTTAACCAAAAATGATATTTTGATCGATTTTGAATCTAATATCAGTTTACTTATTTAGTTGAATTTATACTTTTTAAAATGTTTCATATAAGCTCTAAAGTTTACTGTTTGTATTGACCTAAGTAAAAATGTTTATTTGAGTTCACTTTGACCTTTTGAATAGTATTAGTTAGTTAGTAATAAATTTAATTTGGGTGCAATCAGCAACTTTAGAGTTCTAAAAATAAAAAAAAAGTTAAGACATTCTTTTTTATTTGTTAAGTTTTCACACTATAATTAAATTTCATAGCATACATTTAGTTAAATGTCCTACATAGATTATGAAAACTACTTTTTAACATAAAAATAAGGTATTAATTCAATTCAGCATAATTTTTTTCTAGAATATTAAATATTTTTGTCTACACTTGTATAAGCAATTTTTTAGAGTATGCATTCATGATATATAAGTGTGTGTGATAAATAATTTTGTGATAATAAGTGATAAATAATTTTGTCTTAAATTGTACTTTTTAATTTTGGGCATGAGATTGGAGCTTAAAGCTGATTTTGTTGCTCTTAACTCATAAGGAATGCAGCAGATAAAATTAATGTTTAAAATGGTTATACAGAAAATCTTAAATTTCAATTCAGAAAAATATTTTATATTATATTATCTGAAATATATGAAAGTCTAATGAATATACTATGCTATATAGTCTAATAAATATACCATATATTTGTATTACACGAATTGTCAAAAATATTTAAAAGAATATATTTTAAAGTTAAATATATTTAAAAAAATTTAAAATTATTTTAATTAGACACATGGTAAAAATTTCTTGTTCCAAAAAATTATATGTTTAAATTCATATTAACTTTAAAATTTTTGTAATCCTTTAATGTATAGCGTAACAAAAATATTAATATTTGATTAATTTTCTTATATTCCTCTTTTGATGGAATTAAGTTTAAATTTATTATTGAAATTTTGTATAATATTTTGCACAGTTAATATTTAACTTTTAATTAGAAAGCAATTAATCAAAGCAAATGACATTTGAATATTTTTGAATTATTTAATTTGATTAAAACTATACTTTTAAAATATTTTCAATTTATCCTTTATTTTCCTTTAATTTTATTTATATTAGTGATTGTTCAACCTTTAAAAGTTTGCACAAAGAAAATTTAATAGCAATATTCAGTAAAGTATTTGCAATCTGTTATTTATAATGTATCATAAAATTAAATCTTAAAATATATCAAGATTTCTACAATATTTAAGAAATATATAAAATTTTAATAAATGCTTCATGAGATAGACTTAATTACAGTTTTTAACATGCCTAAACATTTTCACAATTAAGAGCTTTAAATTTATTAAATTAAGTATCAACGGAATAATGCATAACACGAGGTGAATCAAACTGAAATGAAATTTTATAACAAATGTAGTTAAAGACATAAACTTGAATACTTTGCTACTAAAAATAATAAAATGAAATAACTATTTTATTTCAATACATTCAAAATATTACAAATTCATAATATATTATCTTTTGGTCATTTGTTAGGCATTAAAATTTAATTATTCAGATATACATTTTACATGTTTTGATTTTATATAAAACGAAAATTTAAACATATTTTTAAAAATATTTAAATATCTTATTTTTGCGTTATTTATTTTAATAAATTGAAAAATGTCATCAGTAAAATTGAAATCTTCGTATTAGATGTTCATATTAGCATCCTCGTATAAAGTTTATTTAGATGCTTTAAAATGTAAATGTTTTAAATTATGTTTAACATTACTTAATGTAAATTACTAAGAAAGGAATTAACTCGTGACTTATTTTCTACTTAGTAAATATTTATGCTCAGATATAATATTTAAAACTGAATTGAACTTTATAAATGTAATTTTAGTAATAAATTTAAAATATATGCATAGTTTTAATTTTTATTCAATAGTATAATGCATGAAAATAAAATTCTTGATTTTATTCTGGATTTTTTATTTGTATAATTTATAGAAAATGATTAAATGTAGCTAATGTCATCTGCATTCGTAGTAAAACTTTTAAAATACAACATAAAAGAAATTTATATTGCCAAGGTCGTGATTTCGGCACATGGAGAGATTTGAGTTGACTTCAAATGGATACGATCACTAAATCAAACCAAACCAAAGAAATTTATACAAATAAAAAATAACAAAAAGTATGAAATGAAGTGGAAATTGACAAATATATTTTATTTAGTAAAAAAAGTAATATTAATAACTAAATATTTCACAGGGCAATTATTTCCTGAAGGAAAAAAAACATCTAATTTTTTAATTTCTAAATTTAGATATACTTTACTAATACAGTATAATCCAAAAAGTATTAATTTTTATAAATTTTATTTTTTAATTCTTAAAATTTGCAAGAAATTTAAGAACAAGAAATAAACTATTTTAAGTCATAAATGGAATATTAAATATAAACATGAATATTATTTTGTAATTTAATTCATTTTGTAAATATTTTATCATCAATAACTATTTTTCTAACTAGGTTCTAAATGTCATGCAATTTTAAATTCATGAAAAACTACTACACCTGGAAAATAATTTGTTTTAGAAGATTTAACATAAAAGACATTATTCTCTAAGCAGTCTATATGTATGTTAATTATAAGGAAATAATATATTATTGTAGATATTGATTTATAGAAAAAAATTTATTCAGTTAATTATAAAGTCTTTAGAGATGTATAATACTCTTATCCACGCGGTTGTTTCCTCTACTTAATTAAAATTTTGTTTGTCAAATCAAAATCTCTTTAATTTGCATTTCTTTGGTAAACGCTTTTAATTTTGGTTGCACATATTTGTTAAAAATGAAAATATGCTTAAAAGCTTTATTGCATAAAATGCTTGATTCTTGAAAAATTAATTAAAGAAAATTTCATATTATAAAGTAGTTAGGAAAATAACTTTTTAAAAAAAAAACCACAAAGAAAATTTTACAAAGAAAAAATTCTTTAACTATTAATTAAATTAAAAGTAAAATTATTGTCAGGATACATAAAAATTTTTCGTCATTTAAATAAATAAAATAATAATAATAATTGCATTTGACAAATCAAATAAAATAATAATAACTCTGTCAAATAAAATAATGATAATAATTGTATTTTACATTATTATCATTATTTTAATTGACATTATATTACTAAAAATTATCATTATATCATTAAAAAAGTACAATTTCGCAATTTTTCCTGTTATGCATTGAATGATATACATGAAATTTCAAAAAATAAGATTTTTTTCATTACATTTATAATTTGTATCAATCTGTATTTTTTAATATATAAAAAACGTTCTGTAAAAATAAAAGTAAGATCATTAAAAAAATCAAAAATCATATTTAAAATAAAAAGTGTATAAAATAAAAAGAATCCTCTAATAAAATTAAAAAAAGTTGACAAACATAGACTCATTGTTCCAGCCTTTTTTTTTAAAATAGCATCAAAGAAGCTTGTACTGCTGAAATAATTTCGGAATATACGTTAAATTTTCCACCCACAGAGTGTTTCAACATCTGCAATAGCTAGTAATCGCATGGTAAGACATTTGTATTGTAAAGAGGATGTGACATGATTTTAATATTGAATTAATTAAGATATTGCTGAACAGAAGTAGCGACATGCGGGAGAATATTATTGTGATACAGTGCTAAATTCCTTAGTAGTTCAGAACACTCTCTGTGTGTAGGGATTATCACAAAATTTTCAAAACTTAAACATAATTTATCATTCACAACATTTTTAGAGACACAACTTTTCGAGATAAGCGATTATTTACAGCACTTTCTCGTTGGCCAGTCTTAAAAGTGAGTTCTTCCCCGGTCTTCAAAATACAATGCGACTCAAGCTGTTCTTTCCCACACTTTAGTCTGCGTCGGTATAAATAAACGCCAGCTATTCTCGAGCCCTGAGATAGTGCTCCATTATTTGAAGGCGTTCGGGCTCATGGACCTGGTTTGATGTTGCTGTCAACTAGGAGGGATAAGCCACAACATTACAACAACAACCATAAATGTGAGTTCTACATGCAAACTTCAATTTTCGAAGTCATACGCAATCTAAAATTTGTTGATTAATTGAAGCATTTGCTCTCATAAACTTCATTCATTGACTCAATTATTTTTGTAGCTGTTTTCCCCAAATAATAGAAAAATATTATGTCACAACTCATCTTTTTAAGTCTGAATCATTTATCTAAATTTCTGTAAGACCAAAAAATGAAAAAAAATTAAATAGTCATAGACTAAAGAAAAATCAAATCGTCTGCTTTGTGTAGAATATTTATAAAGATTACTATTTTATAAAATAAAAAGCTCTTCGTCCTTTATTCCATAACTTCGATGTATTACACTTTATTTTATGCACTTATGTTCTTAAAAATATTTTTTTTAATTTTCTTTCATTGTGTAAGAAAAAATGTAGAATGTTTCAACAATTTTTATCATCTAATTAATGTTTGTATAGAAATAGTTTCAAAGAGCTTTCCCATTAATTTAAATAAAGTGATTGCCTTTAATTTTAATGTAATAAATGTTATTACCTATAAAATTATCTTTGGTAAATTTGAATGCGACTGTAAAGTAATAGCAGAAATGAAAAATTTATTAATGGAGTTAATTAATAAAAATCTTATTCATGAAACTAGTAAGCAAATATTTTGCGCAATAGTAATATGCTTAAGAATGTAACAGTACCACATTTTATTTTTTTACACAATTAAAATTCCTCTACTTACATTAGTCTTATTTCATTAATTCGTATCTTTGTACAACTCAAATTTACTGAAATTTAAACATTTTATATTCTTTTTTTACAATATGTGCTTTAATAAACAGGATTCACATGTGATTTTTCGTTAAAGAAATAATTATTTGATTGATATTTATCTAGAGTGTAATATTTTTATTATGTAATAGTACTATATTCCTGTGGTATATGCATTCTCTTATGCATTTCTGTTAGCTGTATAATAAATGCACATTAGATAATATGGAGAATGTCAATTCAAATTTATATTGTTCCAATACAAAGAACAAGGTAATATTATTTCACCTAAACCACAAAACTCAGAAAAATAGACATAAAGCTGTGTATTAATCATTCTGAAGAACTAATTTACTGAAAGTAATTAAATATAGAGAAGTGAATTAGACTTAAGCATTAGTGTTATGTGCCTTTCGAAGACATAAGTCCATTCCGGAATTTGGAGCCACGAAAGGGTTATCTCTAATTGATTGATTAACTTAGCTTTCTCCAATCCATGCGGCGGAAAATGATTTCGTACAAGGACTCGGACACGGTGACGATAAATGAAATCAAGTAGAAAATGACTTCTGCTTGGTATGTCTTCCATTCGTGGTCTCGAAAACAAAGCTAATTAAGGAAAGGGCAGAAAGGAATCCATTCTGTGTGAATGCTTCACTTGAAAGGAAAGTTTCTAGATTACTATTTTCTAGATAGATCGATGTCTGATGCAAGCAAGGTGACGAAAATTTAATTATTTGAGATATTTGGAAGTTTATTGGTGGTAAGTTTCCAGGAATATTATATCATCCGAAAAACATTATGCTGTATGATAAAATATATTGGAATTGAAATCACACTGGTATTACTGCATAAGGTAATGTGAAATTATAAGTGACATTTTCAGTGGTGAATAATATTGATGTATTACTTGGAACAATTTGTTCAATTTTAAATAGAAACTGAATCTTTAATTTCTCAATAGGATTTCAATCGGGAACAGAATTGTAAATCATTTCGCAAATGCTTTGAAAGTTACAATGTAAGCTTGCAAATTATTATTAGCAGTATCAAAATTTAATATCATTATCCCTAAATGAATTTTATGTTTTACAAACATCTTTAATACATTTGGTAAAAACTTTTTGTTAAAAATGTTTTGGATAAATACCATGAAGAAGATTTGCATATTTTTTTATGTTGCACACTTTGCTATTTTATTATTAAAATGTAAAATTACATTATGGTATATGCTAATGCAATTTCAAATTTAGAAATAGAGACAGTGAGAGAGACAAAGAGAAAGAGAGAGAGAGAGAAATATGACATAAACACACTATCTTATTATTATTAAAAAATTTACAACAAGTAACACAAACATAAAAATAGGCAAAATATATTAACCGATGAAAAGTATACTTGAATATGGCCCAGTTTTGCATGTCAAGATAAAAATAAATAATAATAATAAATAAGCATTTTATTTTCTTAAAATTAATTTTGCTAATTGGTTAGGTATTTCATGGAAAAATATTTTCAATTTATGATGTTAAAAAGAATAAGGATTGTTCTAGAAATATTTAAGAACAAAATATTAAGCCATTTTATCGTTTTAATTCATTTTTTTATTTTTACTTATTAAAATGTTTAAGGTTACATCGAGACAAGAATCAGCAAGAGATTATGATATGGATGAAAGTTAGAATTATGATCAATGCAGCAAAATTTGTTGATTTTTCTTGCCAAGCTAAAGATAACATAGATATAAGGATTCGATTAGGAAATCTAATGTTTGTAAACTAGCTCTTCCCCAGTAATAGTAACTTCGTAAGAAATGACGAAAAAATGGGGACGTTTTTAAGTCGGTACTCTAATGTTATATTAGGATACAGTAAACATCTTAAAAATTGATTAAATTCTTAAAATTATCATAAATAATTCGAAATTTAATAAAATATGCTACAAAGAATAAATTGCCTAAAATTTTATAATATAATTAAAAATAATGTGTGAATCAGATTCCCCAAATAGACTATTTTAGTTAGAATTATATAGTTACAAATATAAGCTTGAGAAATGAATCGTAATTAGAAAAACGAATTTTAGATTTTCCTAGAAAATGATTTTAAACATAACTCCATTTGATAATTTGTATTTAAACTATATGAATGTAATTTAAATAGAATTCATACGTTACTATAAATGGGAATATATAAATGTTTCTTATGATTAAACAATAAAATGTATAATTTTACGGCAATGAGAAATTGCAATAATATAATATTTTAGGCTTTAGGCAAGAGAATTTAGATGAGTTTTCCTTAAAATTAAAACAATTCTGAATGCGTTTATATTTAATAGAATTGTAACAGAAGAGGGTAATTATATAAACGATTTAAATTTCTTACGAAATGGAACTTGGTAGATTTTATGATAACGGAACTATTATTAAACATTTAAAAACATTTAAAAGTTTTTTGAAAATTAATGATTACAAAAATTTCACACACACACACCCATCCACCCACCCACACCCACACACACACACATGATTTCCTGGCATGTAATACAATGCGTAATGCCACGCCTACTTTGATGCTTGAGTATAGCGCCATCTAGTGAATAACGAACGTAAGTATATTCCAACTATATATTTAAGATACCGGTATTGTTTTTTATAACATGTAGACAGCTGCTGTCATTGTTTTTTTTATTTATTTATTTATTTTTTATTTTTTTATCCTACGCCCGACCTTGGTTTTTCAACCATCAGTCTCTGTCGGGCAGCCCAATACAATCTTGAGGTGAATGAAAAGTCATCTTCCACAGAATTTCTAACTGCGACGTCCGAAATTCCAGAGCAAGTGAAAAGGTGGTCACCAGTCATGTCCTCTAGTCCACAAAAAGGGCAGATTGGAGAGTCCTTCAAACACAAACGGTGAAGGTGTTTTTGCAGATAATCATGCCCAGTTTTAAGGCGAAAATTTGCCACTCCCACAGCTCTGTGGAGGTTACACGGAATAGGCTTTGTTAGTAAGGAAGCCCATGCTTTCCCCTTTATGCACATCTTGTAAACATTTCTACGATAGGAGGCTATGTTTGACTTAATAAGCCTTTTAACAGCTATCCGATGCAGTATGGTACTCCAAGGCTGGAGAAGGCTGTTGTAGATCTGAGCCAGCCTTTGCCAATTTATCAGCTGCGTCATTTCCGGCGATACCACAGTGGCTGGGTATCCACTGCAGCACAATTTGTCGTCCTTCTTCCAGTAGAGAACTAATTGCCATTTGACAGAGATAAACAGACCCAATACTGCTAGGAGCAATTGAAGAGAGAGACCTGATGGTGGCCTGAGAGTCTATAAAAAATACTATGTTGTTCTCATTACCCTTTCTGATCTCTTCAAGTGCTAATTGCACAGCAGCCACTTCACCATTGTAGCTGTTATAGTATTTCCCAACAGCCTGGCAAAGCCTGAAACTCTTAGAGTATACTCCTGCACCAGCATTTCTAATGGCATCCACAGCTGAACCATCTGTATAGACATGGAACCAAACAGATGATGGATAATGCTCATTGATAGTAGCTAGGGTAGCCATCCTTAGTTCAGAATCAGTGGAGACCTTCTTACTAACAGGTAGTATCAGGTCTAGACAGCAATCAGCTCTATAAATATGGTTTTGAAAGATAGGGGGTCTAAATAAAGGAACTCTATCTGCATCTGGGATCTTATGCCTATCTGACAATTCCCTGGTCAAAGTCAAAAAGTTCTCTGTGTTTTCAATCTTGGGAAAACAGGAATATAATTTTTCCAGAACCCAGCATCCCTTAGAAGCCTTTCGGAGAGTTTCAGGGCGGCGCTTTGTCTTCCATCTGCTAAAGGTTCCAACCTAGTCTGAATTTGCATTGCCTCAATAGGTGTAGATGAAGCCCCACCGGTGATAAGTCTAAGGACATTATTCTGAACAGTCTCCAGTTTTTTTGGATGTTATCCGATGCAGTAATCAGGAGCTCAGCTCCATATTCAATTGCAGGTCTGATGTATGACTTATAGGTGGTGCAGAGTAAGTCTTGTGAAGCTCCCCATTTCACTCCTGCAAGTCTTTTCAAAAGTTTACTTCTGGATTTCCCGATGTCTATAACTTCATCAGCTTGGCTATTCCAACTTAACCTTGTATCCAAAGTGATGCCCAGATATTTGACTCTAGCTGTTTTACACAGACAATGAGGGTAATATCATAGGGTTTTGTACTTAAAGTAAACAGCTGGTAAAAGGTTTTATCAATGTTTACTATCATTTGATTTTCATTAGACCAATGAAACAGTTCTTTTAAAGCCCCGTTAAGGGAAAGCTGGATGTGCTGTATATCTCTGCTAGTCGACCAAATGACCAGATCATCTGCAAAAAGAAGGGCTCTAACATCCCCATCAGCATCCATAACCCTCTGGATTACATCATTTATCATGATGTTGAACAAGATAGGGCTCAACACAGAACCCTGAGGAAGTCCCTGTCGAGTTTGTCTGTAGGAGGAGACAGATCCACCAAACCTGGTTCTGATAAATCTCTGGGTCAAAAATGACTTGATCCAACTGCACATGTTTCCACAGATTCCCATGTCTATAATTTTCTTAAGCAGTTTTCTTCTCCACACTCTATCAAAAGCGGTTTTAAAGTCTATAAAGACTGCCACTGAACTGAGTTTCTGATGAAAACCATCCTTAATCAGCTGTGTAAGTCTAGCCACTTGTTCAACAGTATTTCTGTTTTTACGAAAGTCTGCTTGTCTATATGACAGGCAAGAATAATTTTCCAAATAGAATTTGAGCCTTACTGAAATCAAGTGCTCTGTCAATTTACAGAGCGCTTGATTTCAGTAAGGTCAAGCTTGATTTCAGTTGTGAGAGAGATAGGTCGATAGCTAGAGATATCCCCAGGATCTTTACCACTCTTCAGGACCGGAATAACTTCGGCCTTACGCCACTGACTTGGAAGGCCCCTGGTCCAAGACATATTTATTATGTTAAGCAGTCCATCCAAAGAGCCCTCTCCCAAGTTCACCAGGAAGTCTGATACAATATTATCCGGTTTGGGACTCTTACCCCGGGACAAAGTATTTAACCCACACTTGAGTTCAAATAAGGTGAAAGGAGAATTGAACAAACTATCCATCTCTGGAGTTAAGCATGTCTGTGGGCAAACCAATTCCCTATCATGTATCCTATCCGAGGGATGGTAATTGCTAATATTTGCATAATGTTTATTAAAAGCCCTGGCAATTTCTTTGTCTGAAGTGAGTAATTTATTGCCCAATTTAATTGGTTCTTTCCTAGTATCTTTCTGATTGTTGATTTTAGAAAGGAAACGGTGGGCCTTTAAGGCATCCCTTCTGTAATCTAAGCCTACTAAGAAGTTATGAAAAGTGAGTCGTTTTGCTTCTTTAATAGCTCGTTTAATGATGGCCATGGATATACGATCAAGAGTGAACACCCGAAAGCCAAAATGTGGCTGATGTTTTGTATTTGCGTTTCTTTTAAATGTTGTATCTTTGTGTTTTTATGTTAAATAAAATTGCTTGCTTCATAAGCCTGCAACATTACTATAGATAATGTTAATGAGTATCATGAAATATAAATTTTTAAATTTCAAACAAAAAATTAAAAATGCAAATAGCGTAAATTAGATTTATGTTGTTTGTTAAACATTATCCAACAAGAACTATAATTTAGTTTAGCCACCAAAATTGAGCTATATTTGGCGATTAATTGCTTTTGGTTAGTTTTTTGGAAAATTTTTGGTGTTTTTGCCCTTTGAGACCTGTGACTAATGATCCTTTTAGCCAATGATGTTTAAGCTTATCTTGCTTTACTAAAGCGAAAAATGATTAATATTCTAATTTCATATATTGATAACTATCCGCATGGGGATAAACTGATTATAATGAATATGTACATATTCACAGCAATCTTTCAAAACTTTCAGACTAACTTCTTGATTTTGTGGGTCGTTTTCTGTTATTTAACCTATTTCTTAAATATTTAAATTCATTTGAAGACAGTTAAAATAATTTAAAATTCACAATATTTTTTAAAATTTCTTTATTTAAGTTTCTACCCTTTTTCACTAATGTATTCTTATATTCTCTATAATTCATAGGTATATAATATTTTCTTATATTTTAATACCAATTGTTTTAATGAAGATTTGGCGAAATATATAGAGCTTTTTAAGGCCTGTAATACATAATTAATATATAAGACCTATAATTAACGTATAGCTCCTCATATTAACAAAATTAATGAGCTATTTTAAATGATTTTGAACAAATTATAATGAAATAATAAAATGCATATTATTGTAAAGTATTTGTACATTTTCTAATATTTTTTATTGTTTTTCGTAATATGATTTTTGTTGGACTCTACATGTAATTCAGTGTATAAGTGCTTAAAGCATGTAATAAATTTCTGGTAATTCCTTAAAATAATACTTATTTCTATTTTCTAAATTGTATTATAATAAAATTGAATCTTTTTAACATTTATTATTATTGTTTCAGTATTTCTCTGCTTATATTTTTTTTACAATGCATTTTTAGATACATACATGATTTTCAATAATCATGGAGAAAATTAAAAATTTATTCTGATCGCAAAAATTACAAATTATATTAACTTCATAACAATATCTTTCCAACGCAATGCAGCACAAGATGCAATAACAACATGTTGTTATACCTTGATAACTAAGTTTCGTTTCTTAAATTTTTGTTAGCGGAAAGTTTTGACACTTATTTAGCGATAATCTCAGTAAGGAATTTTTAAATAAAGAATTATCTTGAAGTTGATTTTAACTATTTTAAAAACAATTATGAAATGCAATGCCTTATATCTGAGTTATTCAAAACTTGTCAATGTTCTCTTGAAAACAATTACTTGGAGAATGTCGAAGAAATACAATTGAAAGTAGTCCTTATTTATGATAAAACTTCTGACAACAAGTAAAATTAATATGTAATCTTACAAGCACTGACGTGTTAGTATTTGGATGAGACAACTTTTTTTCTAACTGTCAAACAAGATTCTTATTTGTTCAAACAATTAGAAAGCCATGTGTCTGAGACAAGATGGAAATAAAAAAATGAAGTATAACGATATATGATGCTTTGAGTTTTGAGCAGTTTCCTATTTCTGTAAAATTGCAAAGATTTTTTTGTTACTGATAACTTTCTGTTTGTATCTCTATTTTAGAATAGAAAAATATTTATTAACAAATTATTTATTATAATTCTTTCATCCTTTTAGTAGATCCATGAAATTGAGTACCAAGCATGCTTGAAAATTAAACACTGAAATTTCGCGTTAGACTGAGCACCTAACCGTTGCATAATTTTCGCGCCCCTGGACAATGGTTCCTAAAAACAAATATGGATACTGTAGGGTTTCACCCAAAAGAAAGTGTCAAGTCACTGTGTGTGTGTGATTTTAGTTTATTATATTTACAATCGTTTGAATATTCAGTATTTATTTTTGATTTTGGAAATTAATAAATTTTAGTCTCTAAAAGGTATTAGTGTAAAAATATGTAGAACGATAAATTTAAATTTAAATAATCATAACTTGATCCAACTATAGTAAATCATTTATATATATTCGACAGTGAATTTATGTGTTATGAAAACTTGTAGATTGTGTGTTATGTGCTATAAAACAAGACTAAAAATGATTTATTGACTAAATTCTAAAATGAGACTGAAATAATTAATAAAAATTAGTCTGTAAAAAGATATCAATGTAAAAATATGATATGATTACAAATTTAAATTTTAATATTTATAATTTGATCGAGCACAGTAAATCATTTATATACCTTCAACAGTAAATTTATGTATCATGAAAACTTGTGGATTGTGTGTTATGTGTTGTAAAAACTAGACTAAAAACAATTTATTGAAAGAAAATTTGAAGTGATTGATAATATTTTAATAATAGTGATGAACTGGAATAATAACTGGATACTACAGGAATAAAAATTTATTGAATATAAACATTAAAATCTTTTATATATAGTTAAAATAATTTTCCAGATTAATAATATTTCTTTATAAATGTTTAAAACTTAGAAATTTCTTTTTAGAAAATTATGTAAAATTCCTTATATTTTACAATAAAGAAGGTATTATTTCTATGAATTATCACATTTAATAATTGAAAAACAACACAATAAAAGCACTTAACAATAAAAAATACATTTAACAATAAAAAAATCTTGAAAGAATCGTGCCGCAGTTTGAAATTAAAATATAAAAAGCGTATTTGTTGATTGTTTTTGAACTTTTATCCTTCGCATGTGTAAAAATTATTAAAAATTTTTTTATTGACATATTCTTATGCACATAAAATTTCTTTCGTCTACATTAAGAATAAAATTGGGAGTTTACTTTATTTTTGTCTTTACCTTGAAAAATCTACAAGTGCAAGTTGTAAGCAGCTTTAAAATTTTATATTATTAAAATTAAACTATGCATATTTTCCCAAAGGAAATTTTCAAATTATGTTTTGTATATTAATTGAATAATTCACTCCTTCAATATTAACAAAGTATTAACTGAACATTAAACAACCTTTTGCTAATCAACAATAAAATAAGTTATCTTAGTCTTACGAAGTTATCAAAAATTTCAGCATTACCTTATAGCATAATCTTTATATTTTACCATCAATATTTAAAGTAAGTTATTGTTAACGTAAATTAATCTTTTTCATAATAAATAAAACAACAGTGTAAGTAATTTCAAATATATGCATAAAATGCTTTAAAAGAATATCAGAATTTCTAAGGATTTAAAAATTCACTTATTAAAAGAAAAAACGGAGTGCTTCTTTATTAGTATAAAGATAAATGGTAATTTATACCTCCTAACACTCCTTATAATCAAAAAAATTTTAATTTTATAGTTTTATAAGAATATAAAAATAATAACCTGTAGCTTTATGTTAAAAATCGTTGATATAACGATCAATTGATAATTGAACATAAATTCATGCCATTTACACGAATTTAAGTTGTGTATTCATGTATTTTATAACATTTAATTTTTTAATTAACAGGAATGAAATTATTTTCTCTTTTTATTTAGTTTATAAGTCAATCTATGACCTTTCACTTTAAGGTATAATTATAGTAAATTAGGTTTGAAAATTGATAAATCGTAAAAATGTTTGAGAGCAGTATTCTTTTGATTAAGCCTATACCATCGAATCTAACTCTGTTATTTATGATTGTACTATACGTTTTGAAAAATAAATCATCGTTGTAAATTCAAAGAGCTTATAAAACTCCACGAGAAGGAGGAAAGATCATTTCACGAAGACACTCATAAAATAAATTTTCCAAATATATATCCTTTTTATTAGCTGCTCTTTAAACACCTATCATAAAACTATATTAAACTGTGAAGCATTCCATGATTTTCTTGACTACGAATGAATCTTAGTGCATGGGGACTTTAAGTTTTATAAATGTAACGAATTCGTGAATGCGTTGCAGGAAATATCTTTATTGGTTTAATCCTCCCACAGAGAATTCCATGATGTGTGAAAGACAGAGCATACTATTGCCGCGTAATTACTGATATAAAACTCCTAAACATAAAACTTCCATTATAGGAAGTTTTATGAAATTTTTAAGGGTTATCGTTCCAATTTAGCTTCTTTTTAAATATTTTTATGGTCTTATTTTTTTTACCAAATAATATTGAATAATTAAAGTGAAATTATGAGTTTAAATCTTAAAACTAAGCAATATGTGGTATGAATAGCAGAGGTAACGCTTTATTTACAGTTTATAAGAAAGATGGTTTTGAAAAATTTTGTAATGAAATAAATATCTGGTATATAATCATTATATATTATTTATAAATTTTTTTATTCGATAAACATAATAAACAGTAGTAAGCAAAAGTAAGTATTCTGATTTCTAAGGCATTTAATAGCGTTTACTTTATAAATTAAAAAAATTTAAATCTTGAATTTTTTTGTCAATCATCAAATTTAAATTACCATGGCTTATGATTTTAAGTGATAATACCAGCAACAAAATGAAACATCAGCTTATTATAATTTTGTTTTTCTTTAATATATCATTTTCGTTGATATTTTGATTGAGTTATGTATTTAAAAATTATATGTTTATGCAATTTTCAAATTGATATTTTTATAATTTTCACATATTTTATTTTAATAGATTGAGATAGTATTTTAGTATAAATATTATCTATACCATGTAAAAAAGTCTTTATAAAATGTCTTTCAATGTTTCTTTCATAAAAATTTGCCTTTTACTAATTTTTGTTTTTCTGGCATAAATAAATATTTTCGTCATATTTATATTCTTTTACGTAAGCATGCTGTACAATTGCATTCAGAATAAATAGTTTTTCACACAAATATAAATATTAATTAATTAAATTTCACACTTATATTTTCTTTAAAGAAAAGTGTAGTTCTTAACCTTTTAAAATTTTAATGGATTGTGTTTTTTCTCACCATTTTTACATTGAAGTTACTGAAAAAAATAAATTTTCAATTTTAATGAAATAATTTAAATATAATAGGCACAGATGCCATATAATCCAGGATTCCAAATTCTGAATTTTTTTGGCGAAGAAGAAATATCGCCAAGAAGACGTATTACGACGTCCGCGATAACATAAATACTAATGTTTACAAAGTAGAATTTTTTGCATTATTATTATAAGACTCCACATCTATGACGTAATAAGAATCAGATTGCCAGATATATAAGAAAATCCGCCTTGAAATCAACAAACTCAGAATTTGTCATCCTGGATTATACAGCATCTATGTGCCATATGATAATATAAAACTCATATTACTTTTTACGTATTAACTGAAATAATGGAATTTATTCGATTATTTCAGTTAATACGTATATAATTATATAAAAGTATTATATATATAATATCGAATTAATATATAAAAAGTATTTTTAGATAGACTTATAGCATTGACAATTTAAATAAACGTGACTTGATGTAGAAACATAAAATATGAGAAAAATCGGATGATCATAAATTAATGCAAACTGTTAAGATCTCTCTACTAAATTTATAATTATTATGGCAAAAGTTTCTGTAAATAAATTCTAATATTTTGATTGGTAAATGAATAAGTTTCAAATATTACCTCCAGCGAATATTTTTATCTAAACTATACTGATATAGAAATGTGCCGGGTATATGAGTAACTGTGAAATGCAGACAGTATATGCATTAATTTTGTTAATAAAGTATGACAACATTTAGCTAATTGCAAAATAACATCACTCAGGGGAACTATAGTAGGATTTCCCCTTCCCCATTGGCAACCATTGCGACTTTTTTCTTCGCCAAGTTAAGCGCATGTTTTTTTAACGCGGGAATTTTCCCAAAGTTCCAAAAATACGCATTTTAGAAAATTTTAAATCACATAATAGTAAAAAAAAATCTAAAAAATTATTACTGGAAAATGAATAAAAACATTTTTGTTGGGTTTGCCTTCTCTTCAAAACAACCAGCAAAAGAGATAAGTAAATAACAATAATGGACTTACTTGATTTGACTTCAAGCTCACATGTAGAATATGCTCGGTGATATTATGGAAAAATATATAAGAAAAATGTAATAATAAATTTAAATATATAATAGATATAAAAAATAAAAAAGATATAAATAAACAAAAAGAAATAGGAATAAAAGAAGAGTTTACGATGCTTAGACACTGGCGACAATGAAACACAACAGCAAGAGTAGAACAAAAAGTTCGAATTGAAAGCAAAACGAAAACTTCAAATGCTGTTGCCACTGAAAAGAACCATATATATGACTTAGAAATGGTGTAAAACACGAGAAAAACCAAATCTGGCAACAAAAAAATCTGAAAAGTAACAAAACCTTAAATTGGCAACATGATAATCAAAACAAAGCACGCTAGATTTGGCGAGAAAACAATTGTGGAGGGATATCATATTAACATCCACTCGGACAATTATTTTAATATTCTTCGACTTGCATTCTGCAATAAATATCCTTCCAACTATCAAAATGTTTGAAATAATTTGTCTCTCTTAAATATAATGCTGATTTTAAATGTTTCGATTTTGAAGATTTATTCTTTATGTACAGCTATTTTAACACTTTTCCACTGTCAGGTCAATTGTCACAAGGATTGAGATCACTGGCCACGCAATGAAAAATACAAAACCAATAATTTTGTTGTCAAAGAAATATTTTCAAAACAATCTATTTTAAATCATAATTTAGTTCACAATGCGTGGAATTTGACGAATCAAATCATTCTCGTTACTCTCAAAACTTTCATTGTGAAGCATATCAACATAAGTCCTATTTGACTACTTTGTAGACTTTTTCCGGAAAGGTAAAAATAAAAAAATGGCTAAAAAAATTTCATCTAACTGTGAATTTTTGGAGAATGGAGAATTTTCTTCAGACAATCGCGTAGAATTCATAGCACAGACTATCGTGAAAATTTTTGGGGCAGACATTCGTAGGCAGTTGAATGTGCTACCATCTAAATATAAATGCACTGAGACTCTTCATAAAATGTTCCAAGAACATGTTTCATCAATTGCTATGTTTGTTAAAAAAAGTGTAAAATGTTTTATTTTATGTTGCATTGTTCTGGAGAAGTTATTTTACATAACAGATTTTAAAAGACTACAATATAAATAGCTGATGCATAATTTTTCTGAATAGTTGTGTATAGGATTCTATTTATAGAAATTTGAATTACACTGTATATGCCAGTAATTTTTTATATTTTTTTGCTATTAAAAATAATTTTTTATAGAAAAACTAGATCTAAATTGTAAATATTATGACATTCGGGATTACTTTTTCATTTAAGTGATTTTTCAAATTCACGACAAATTAGCTCCAGTTTGTATTTACCAAATAATAATTTTGTTAATAATATGAAAAATGTTGATTTACTTTAGAAATTTAATACAAAATTTATGTAAAAATGGATTTGCATGTCTTTTTCCTACTGTGTGAGTTTGATAAAAATAAAGTAACATTTCAAAATATCTATATTCAAAATATCTTTCGATGTTTAATATTGTTTAAGATAGATCACGGTACCTCTTCCGAAGGCTATCTAAAATCTCTAATACTAAACCACACAATGTTGCGTAATCATTATTTGATAATCTAAGCATTTAAATTAATTTGCAATGCACAAATAAAAAAATTATCATGATTTTTAAAAGCAGTTTTAAGGTTTACAAATTTGAGATAAAAGATAAGCATACGTATGCAAAAATACGATATAAATCAACAAAAGAAAAATTATATACTCAAACATTATATTGATATATTTTGAATAATTACTTCATTGAACTATAAACTGATTATATTCATGCAACAAGTATATTCAAATATTTAAATTAACGGCAAAAAAATTAATGAATAAATTCTGTTAAGTCTAGATATGATGAATTTGAGCTATGTGCTTTATAAAAAGAATTCAAGATATTAAATATTTTAGTTAGCGTTAGTTAAAATATTATACAATTTATATAAAATAACAAAATTATTTTTTATTTTAAAATGTTTTTAAATAAGATTACAAAACGTAAATTAGACTACCATGTTAGCTAATATTTATTATTTTATTTATATAAATATATATATTGCTTTATAATTTAAATTACTTTTTACAAATAAGTATATATAATAATATTTTTCAAACATTTTTCAACAGATCAAAGTTATTAAAAGTAATAAGAAAAAATTTGAATTAAGGAGTTTGTTTTATTCAAATAAAAATCGAGAAAAATTTGTATAAAATATTTTTAATACAGTCTTTTTGGTATTTGTATTAAAATAAAAATTGGAAAGATATTCAAAGCATCGGATAATTCAAGCGTTCAAACTGATGTTTTAATGTTTTCGCATTGCTTTTAACACTTTTTTATGTAATAATAATAATATAATATGATAATAATTGTTGTATATCTCTATATATAGTTCTTAAAGTTTTCAGTATATATTAATAATTACAATATTTTTGCATACATTAATGATTACAATATTTTTGCATTCATTAATAAATACATTGTTTTTTTACAGTGTGTCATCAAATAAGTAATAATGATAAGTAATAATCAAAAAAGTAATAATAAGTTTTTTTCTTTTCAATTTACGGTAGTTAACTAACGAAATATACCGTCAAAAATAAATATTTATACATTCATTCACTGAATAGATGCTCTGGTAATGACTTACAATGCTGCTAAAGTTTAATGAATGAGATTCCTTAATAATGTATGTCACATAACTAGATGCATATTTTAAAAGTAATATACAAATTTTTAAATATAGTACAGAATCTTGTTGGGTTCAGTGTAGAATCGGGTACTCATTGGTTTGGGGAACAATTTGGCGATACATGTTGGAAATAAAATTTAATTTCTGGTAACTCTATGTATAGCTTTTATGTGAAGCTATCATCTTGTTAATCATATCTAATTGTAAACGTTTACCAATCTTGTATATAAAATGATTTCTTTAAATAATTTACATCGATATTCTATGCAATATAAAGTTTAAAACCTTTTTAAAATGTAAACAAAACACAGTTTGACGTAACAAACACAACAAACGCAGAACTGTTTTCATCCTAAATTGATTTAAAATTTTAACGCACGACATATTTTTCACTGGCGCCAACCTAATTTGTTTACCTGTTCTTTTTTTATATGAGGATATGAATGGATATCAATGATGAAAGCTTCTAAATTTAATCTATCAAAGAGCAACGTAAAGCGTAAACGTTATCTCACGCTGTTTTCTTATATGCAATATAAGATATTGTTTCATTTTGGCGAAGCAAAATCTCTCAGAGAAGAGGCATTATTAATTTATTATTAGAAACTTTTTATGCTTCATATTTATAAGAGCCCTTGAAGCGCAAATATTTAATGCTGTTTAGGTTACAGAAGCGCTATCATATTTTCTGATGATACTCTTCTCAGCTTATTAAAATTTCACTTTTCTGACATGCGACAAATTCTTCAAAATTAAAAATACTGCCTTTAACCATTACTTAATGTAGTAACGAATTTCCCCTTACGTTGAAAGGTAAGAAGTTTTTTGAATTACATTTTTTAAAAGAATGTGGTTTTTAAAATCATTTAAGTTTTTATATTTAAGTACTTGAATTTTCTATGCAGACTATAAAACTTTCTTTACTAAGCAGCAGTTTAAAGAATAATCTGTTTATAGATTTTAACATAATTTTGATTTAAATTTGTTTCATTAACTATTTAGAGGTACTGTAACTTATAAACTTCATTCTATTATAAAATAGAAATAGTTAGTAAATTCTTTGGTTTAATAATTATTAATTTTTTACACGAAGGTCGTATTGCTTTCTTAATTTCTAACTTTAATTAAATTCATAAAAATGAATTTATTTTATTTTAGAAGTTTAATTTAAATAATTTAATATTTTAATGTTCTTTATTTTGTAGTTTTGCGTAAAGCTATCATATATAGGAATAGAAAATTGAAACATTTAATGTACATATTTGTGATAGATATATACAAAAATTTGCAAGCATTTTAAATATAGTATTCTTACTTTCATGTGAATGCATATTTTATAATAGAAATTAATTATAATACTATTTTATTATTCCTCAACATTTAATGTTTCTGACCGTTTTATATTCATTTGCAATGTTTTATTAATATTATACTATTTCATTTAAATGCATTTGAGAAGTGATTGTCCAAAAAATATCTATTCTCAAACTCATTTGTGTTACTCAATATATTGTTATTTCAAGAATATAATTAATTAACCTTATATATTTTTACTACAAAAAACATGATTTTTATTCTCTACATTATGATTTTATGAAATGAAAAATTAAAAGTTTAGTAATCGATTTTTGATAATACTATGTAAATATTCAGGGAAAATTTAAATATGTTTAATGTTTTCAACAAATAGAGAAAAAGTCAAGGAAGTATTTAAATCGATTTAAAAAATCTGTAATAAAATAAAAAGTCAACATAATTTTGTGTAAAAATAGATTTATGTAAACATGCTTAAGTACCACTATATTTAACGCATTTTTGTTTCCTATTTTACATTTTTTACGTAAAGTATCTATTCGAAAATATAGTTGAGAGAAGACGAAAAATTTGTTTTTTCCTCAAACATAAGTAACATATTTTTTTCAATATTTTCTTAAAATAATAAAGTACGCATTTAAGAAATTAAACATTTCAATAATGCTCCCCTAGGTGTTTATATAATTTATTGTTGTTGTTTAAAATCCTTCAGATATCTAGCGGTAGCTAGATCAGATCCATAACAAGGGGAACCCTTACAAAGTAGAGCTACAGCTGTGGGCTTGTGCAAGCATCCGCCAGAGTGAACCCCAAACAATCCAGGATGTTTTCGAGGCCTCTTTTAGCCAAGATATCTGCAGCTTCGTTGCCTTGGATAATTTAAATAGTACATCGCATTTTCCAACTATAAAAATGGCGAGTAAAATTTCACTGAAATCAAAATTGATACTCTTCAAGTCTGCAATGAGGGAAAGATATAACAGGTATTTTAAAAATATATGAATAGTTGAAAACGTATTATGTTGAAAATTTCATATAAAAATTCGATTGCTAATACTGTCGCTTATAAAAATGCGAGAACAAAGTCTTGGAAAGAAATTTATTAGATATCCAAAAGCTAAACTTTAGAAGTACTATTCTAAAAGTAAAATAATATTTTCATTGTATTTATAAATGAAAAATAAACTAATATCGCTGTTGTTGTTAGTTATGACGCATTCACAAACCAAGCTCAATATGCCATTGGCTATGCAAATTTAAGTCAGTAAGGTGTGCCTTTTGTTTAACCAGAGCACCATAAAAATGAAAGTACAACTTTGCAGTAAACTCCTCCGAAAGATAGCACTCCAAGAGGATCCACTCCCTCAATTAATCTAACAGGGAAGGTAATTTTCTCCAGAGCATTGCAGCCATGATAGCTGCTCAGTTACCAACCACAAGACTTTCAATTCCACAGATTAACGCTCATGTATATACCATGTACTCTATGGGTCTTTGATTGAGGATCGAACCTCACCCTTCCGGACGAAAGGCCGATACTCTAACCACTAGGCTATCACGGCCCATTAATATCTTTAATTAGATAAACAGCGATATATTCCTTGCTGCCTGTTTCTGTTGACTGAAGCTGATACAGATAATTTACCACGTGATACTTTTGAACAATGTTCTTAAGACGAAGTCAGCACCTCTGCAGATGTCCTTCACTTTTGCCATACTACATCTGTAAAAGAACCCTAAAATTGATGGAGATTTTATTACATAACTTACTTTACAGCATGTTTATCTTCAATTGGAGCAGAATCGAATTTTTTGCCTTTCGTTAGAAGAGAGGCGGATTTTTAATAAAAAAGCTATCTGTTATTTTTTGATTTTTGTAAGACTTAGAAAAAGATATCAAGAGTTTTTTTAAGTGTTCTTAGGTATCGCACTACATGAATTTATTTATTTTAGTATGTGATGCTTATGGGAAGGAATGCATAAATTAATTGAGTATATTTGCTATATTGATAATTTTTATTTGAGATATAATTTTTTTCAACAAAAACGTGTAAGAATTTTGATTATCATTAAAAGGAACGAATTATATATTCAAATTTCAAATTCATCTTTCATATAATTATTTCAATAAAAAATCTAACTGAATTAGAGTCGATATAAAAGAAATAAGAGTAGAATGACTTTGAAAGACATCTTTATTAATCAATTTCAACACATTCTTATAGTAAATTTCTGAAGCATATTTTTACTGTTCATAAATTAAAAATTTGGAAACATTTTCACATGTTTGGCGAGAAAAAAAAAACACTAACGCACACGCATTATTGATTAGTGATGCCGAAATGATTCATATTCTACTTCTTATCGAATCTCAATTTACGAGCTACTTTGAATAAAATTGATTGATTTTTCTGTCTGTGTTTTTTAACAATACAATATATATATATATATATATATATATATATATATATATATATATATTTAACAAACTATTTAAACATATATATATTTTGTTTTTACAAGCAAAAACATGAGAATCAAAAAACAGATTTTGGGTAAAATTCATTCATTAAACGTTTTCACAAATAATGAATGAAATTATTCTTCCAGTATTACTTTCATTTTATATTTTCCTCTGATTTAAATATTTCTATATTTTATTTTTAACAATAAGCTAGGGATAGCATTTACAGTCTAAGTTAAATTTTTAAAATGTAAATTATCCAAATTAACCACTTTTAAGATATAATACATTATACGAGGGTCACTCAGAAATGTTTGAGATACAACTAGGTTTTTAAAGTTATACTTAAAAAATTTTAGGTGTGTTCAAAGTAGTCTTCTCAAGCATCAATGCACTTTTGTCGACGAATTTTTCACAAATAAATGCCTCAAGCCATTCATTTCTTCGAATAAATGAAAAAAATGCATTTATAGCCACATCAATCTCTACTTCTGAATGAAAACGACGTCCACGTAAGTTCTTTTTTAGATTAAAGAATAACCAAAAGTCGCACATAGCTAGAACTGGTGAATACGGCGGATGTTCTATCACTTTAATTTGTTTTTGTTAAAGAAACTCAACTGTTAATCCGGCTGTATGTGAAGATGCATTGTCATGGTGAAGCATTAGTCCCCTATCATTCAGTTCTTGTAGAATTTCTAGAAGACATTTAGTGGTATACCAGTTTGCTGTTACTGTCTTCTGTCCTTCCAATTTGATGGCTTTGACCAATCCCGTACTTCTGAAGAAAACGGCATACATCACTTTTTTCAGTGCGCGTTGTTTTTTCACCATTGTCGGCGTGGGATCATCTTCAAAGCCCATACTTTGCTTTTTTGACGTGTTGGAACGCCAAAAAACTGTATGTATGTTTAATCACCTGTTACAATTTTAGAGAAATGATGCGGTGGCCACCATCATTCATCATATTAAGAGTTTCTTTACTGATTCTGACACGCTCCTCTTTTTGATGCTCAGTTAGATTATGGGGAACCCAACGCCAAACTATTTTTTAAATGTAATTCTTCATGAATGATTTTGTGTATGGCTGCTGATGAAATGTTAAGTTCCTTCTGTATCATTTGATAGGTACAGCGATTATCATCTATTCATTTTTCGTTTCGCAGACACATTATCCGGGATTACTGCCGATGGTGGCCTTCCTGTGTGTTCTTCATCCTGAAGAAAATTGCAATCTCTTCTAAATTCTCTAAACCATCTGAATACAGTAGCATGAGCTGGAGATTGATCACCAAATGCTAATTGCAACCATTGAATGCATTCTTCTTGATTTGATCCTGCTTTGAAATCGTAGAAAATCATAGCGCGAAAATGTTCTCGCGTCAACTCCATTTGCTCTTCTGTTTAAAATTTATTCCACGCTAAACAATTTGAAGTAAATCAGTAAAAATTCGTCTTCTGTGTTAAAATACTTTCTACTTTAAAACTAAACCGTTATTTTTATTTTGTAAATTCTCGCGTCTGCGCGTATCTCAAAAGTTTCAGAGTAACCCTCGTATTTATTACATAACACAAATCTTAAAATTATCTTTCTTTATTCCTAATTTACTATCATGCTATCACATAGATATCATGAATTTTCAAGGTAAAGTTCACTTAAATATAGGTATATACAATTTGATTTCACCTTTTGTTTAACAGATTTCAGTAAAACAATGAAATATATTCTTTGTATTTATCTTTGTTATGTAATATTTAGGCTCAATAATATCATAGTTTATCAACAGTTTAGGGGTGTAAGTTATTTTATTTCAAATATAATATTACTACTTTTATACGATAATATAATTTAGTAAAATATCTTAAAATAAAATTATTAAAAATAAATATTTACAACGATATTGCTTGAACAAATTTTCTTTTCATAGTAAACACAGATGTTTATTTTGGAATTTCATTTTATTTACAAAATAACACTTTCGTAAACATTTTGCTTGCTTAATATATTTTGTCTCTTGCAATATAATATTCTAAAATATTCCTAAAAAGGATTTAATTGGTTTAATACGTAAAAACATGTTTAAAAATGTTGATGACTTTTATATTTTCTCCCTATTACATGTTTTATTTATACTAATTATAAAAAATACCTAGAAAGAGTAAACTTATATAAATAATTGAAAGTAAAATTCATAAAAAAAGTTTAAATGAAAGGGTAACAACTATGCAACATATTTTTTATTATTAATTACACTGCCTTTTTTATTGTACTTTATTTTACACATTGTTATTTTTAATTTATTTATCAATTATATTAGTTTAAATTTTTTTAACTTAATGTTTACAGAAATTTGCACTCGAACACACTGTACTTTAAAACCGCTGCATTTACCTCCTGTCTTATTCACCAGCCTTGAAAATGAGGACATGTTTACATACATATTCTGATAATATTACTTAAAATAAAACTCACAAAATGATATTTATTAATGTTTTATACTGACAGTTAGGTCATTAAAATGATCGCATATTAATAAAAAGCTCTAAACACCCATAGTTTAATTTTTGTGATTTATTTTATTGTTGAAGAAACTTCATTGATGATGATATCTTATTAATTATGTTTACTTTTTTTAGAAACATTTATGTAGTATATCATAAAAAGGTAAATACCTGCACAATAAATATACTCACATAGTTTGGACTCCTCATCTACAATATGTAATTTTAGTTTATTTATAAGTATAATTTATTACAAGAATATATATATACATATATATATATATATATATATATATATATATATATATATATATATATATATATATATATATATATATATATATATATATATATATATATATATATATATATATATATATATATATATATATACATACATATATATATATATATATATATATATATATATATATATATATATATATATATATATATATATATATATATATATATATATATGTATGTATATATATTTAAATATATATATCGCTCTATATAACATAACAGTGTACCTTACTAACGTTTATGATATTTAAATACCTTTGTGGGTGAAATGTACAGAGTAAAGTTCAATGCAATTTTTTTATTTCTATCATCTAATGATTTTTTTATAATGCTATTGCAAGTTTGGTAAAGTGTTAAATTTCTCTTGATTCTTGGAATTTCTATGGTTTAAAATACTGCATTTTCTAAATGGGTCATAAACAGATTATCTGATTTATTCACTCGCTGTTGTCAAAGATAATTGATGATAAAAATAAAAAATTCATATAGCCTCTTAAATCACCAGTTAACATTACATTATGTTACCACGATAATCTTTCCTATTCAACACTTTCTTTTTAGAATATCAGTCCTTTATTAATTCTGAAATTTCGAAAGGGTGGAGTATTCCTCCCTGCCATCAATGGTACGCGGGCAAAGAGCCTGGCTTTTCATTCGCCTTCAATTAAGACAGAGTCTCTAGAATCACAATTTTAGCAAGTGGCCAAACTAGAGGTCTCATGTTTTTCAAATGCAGGAAATTGTATGGGGTCTGCTCTAAATGTTAAACTGAGCAGGTTTCTCCTAATCACATCCTTGACTGTTTAGGACTTTCCAGAGGAGATATATATTCATCCTTCATATACCCCTTGTCTGAATTCATCAGACATTTAGAGGATAAGCCACAACAACAATATTATGTACTGATAAACCAATATTAAATATCACATTAAAAAGCTGCAAGAGAATTTCTAAACAAAGGTTTACAAATCATATTTGATATTATTAATAAAAAAGAAACATCGAAAAAATTTTAGCATCCACTTTTTATTATTTAATATTTAGGGATTAAATATAGAATATCGATTGCTTTCGATTTCTCTTTCTATCTAGGTAATTAACTTGGGGAGCAGCGAAATTATAAAATTACAGATGAAAAAAAAAAAAAAAAGAATCCTTCAATTAATCAGAAAAAAATGTGTCTTTCCAGAATCGGGAATAAAAAGTCTATAAACTGAAGAAACTTTCGATATGGCACTGTTACTGCATCAGAATGCTATTGTAAAGAAGTAGAAGCAGGACCTGATTAAGACAAGGGCAATTGTACCGGGCTCCTACACCAGAGGGCCCCAAATCGAACAAAAATTGTATTTTATGTTAATCGAATAAAATCGTTTGCCAGATAGAATAGAAAGTTTTGTCGTTGTGAAGCAGAGTGGTCCACCAAAGAAGGTTTTCATCTGTTAAGTCGTATCCTGAGTAGGAGTATGGCCATGGTAGCTTTTAGATGAATTATGTGTATGTAATTATCATAAGTAAACAAAATAGTGATCCCAACTCTTTATCTCGATTGACTAGAGTTATATGTACTTGAGTGACTTTTTTAAGGTATTTCCTCCTTCGTTCAGGATTGCCACAGTATCTTCGCATTCAGGCTATACTTGGTATAGGGCTTTATGCATGTATCTACAAAAATTTCATCGCTGATATTTACATAATTGCAAAATCGACGAAATCGAAGTCCAATCTTCAATTTCCAATCTTCGTCAACTCTTCCTGTATTAGTGTCTAGTAATGATGGAAGTTGAGTTTCAACTCAATAAAACTAAACTACATACTTTTTTCATATAAATTATTTAAAAGTACATTTAGATTTGCATGTATTTTTGATTTTTATAATAAAAAATATTTGTAGAAGAATTATTTATATTAGTAACTGTATTAAAACACTTATATTTTGAACTTTCATAAAATATTAAGTTTAATTTTTCACTTAACAACAGAATTTCAAATTTATTTTCATTCATCATATTAAATAATTTGAAATGATTAAAATTCACTGAAATCGCAATAATGAAAGGACATTAAAATTAATATTCCAAAGTTGTTCCTCATAAATAAAATAAATTTTTATCAAGGATCCTTTAAATTATTTTATATATATAATTTTAATTAATTAATTTAGTTACATTTTTGTAAAATTAAAACATCTATACATATGGATTTAAATATTTGCTCGAAATTTTGTACTCGTAAGACAATAAAAAACTTATACTTCCAAATTATGTTTGGCGGTGAAAAAAACTACAAAATTACTTTAAAAATTTGAAATTTCTCATTTTTTCATAATTATTTGATAATACTTTAGTAAAAATTAAAGCGTAATGGGACTAATTAGTAGTTTTGATAAATTGTTGCTGAAAAATAGTGGGTTATGGCAGGTTTCAATTTTACCTGTCAAGTGTTCGGCTTTCCAATAGAAATTAAATTAATTTTTCAGCATTAAACAGTCATAACTAAAACTTAAGTATAATAATATTCACAGAACATTTGATAACGATAAACATAACATGGAAAAATATAATATTAATGAAATTCATTTGTTTTTTAAATTAGGTTTAATTTAAAATGAATTTACTTATACTTAAGATTCAAATTAAATTTTCAATTAAATACTTATTTTTAAGTTAAATCTTTATTTTTAGATTGAACTGAAGTTTATTAAGGTTAACTTATAATTAGCATTAAAGTAACGTTTAAAGAACATTATTATATACATACATACATACATATATATATGTATGTATATATATAATTAAGTATTATTGTATTGTTACACATGTGAAGAAAATGAAGTTAACACCTTTTTAAATGGCTGGCCGTCATTAGGAATTAATTAATTTCCAATATTTAAAATAATGGATAAACTGTTTATTTTAGAGGATTTATCTAAAATAATAAATATAGATAATTGCAAATATAAAATTATAAATTAATAAAAATGTGTACAAATAAGTGTATTCATAAATTCAAATCTTGTGAAAAATCGAAATTCTTACTAAAATAAATACAAAATTATGCACAATCTTATTTACTTTTATGACTGTATTTTTGATTCTTATGTCTTAGTAAAAGTATGGAATTTTTAAAAATACGGGTCATAAAATAAAATACATATTTATAAAGCTTTATTAGATTAGAATACTTTTATATAAAATGCTGAAAAAATCAATACTATTTTCTTTTTTTTCGTTATTTATATTAACTGAAGATTTTATACAAATGTTAATGCAAAATCGGCATTTTGTTTATTAACTTTTTGTTTTACTTCTTTAATTTACATCAAGAAAGAAAACCAAAATACTTAACAGAAAGTAATTATTATTAATTTATAAAAAAAAATCAATTTCTTTCAGTTTTATTTTAAGAGTTCTGAACTGTTTTTTTTAATATTCATATTAACAGGATGATAAATCAATTGATTTTTATTTTTATCAGGTTTTTTATAAAAGAAAAAAATTTTTGAACATTTTGAAAATTTAACTCAAATTAGAAGAAAACATCTTGTTATTCTTTTAAGAGAATATGGGACTTTTTTTTTAAATTATTCAAATGTTCAACCTTAAGCTTTGCTTATTTAAATAGTATAAGAATGTACCTGAGATACATATTTAAAGTTAGTTATTTTTAAAAAATGTTTCATAATTTTTAAGAATTGTAAATATACTTTGAGTAAAAATAGTTAAATTTTAATGAAAATAATTACACAATACGAATGAAAATCCACATTTTCCTTAAATTATTTCACATGTTTTAAAGAAATTTTTATTACTTGTATTATTCTTGCATTTAAATAATTTAATCAAAATTTCCTAGTATTCTGATTCAGTAGCATGTTCATTTGCACATAAATTTTGTTTTGAAATTTTTCTCTTGAGACAAAAGGCAACTATTATAATTTCGAAAGTTATTATTTTCCCTTGAGTAGTTTATTAAATAATTTAGGAACATTCAATATTCCCATGAATGTAATTATTAATTATTCAAAAATATGAAACAAATATTTATTGATCCCGGTATATTAGATGAGCAAATGTTTTATATATACCCATGTCTTGTTTCTCAAATCAGAATGTATAACAGAGAAAGTTATGACAAGTCATAAGTCAAATTTGAGAATTTTGGATAAAAATGCCAACAAATTCATATTTTAATTGCTTTGATAATAATGAGAATTTAACATGAGGTGTATTAACTAAATATTCAGATATACGAATCAAACTTAAATATTCTTTCAGAAAGCGAATTTCTCACATATTCCCAATTTGTTCCCTTGAGAACTTCAAAGGGATATCATGAATGCATTTGAAATAGTATCTGTAATATAAAATAACTCCTACCGACAGCAATAACGTCAACCAATAAAAATAAGCACGGTAGAAATTTCATAGCGAATACATTTTGTAATGGAAACGAATATGAAAAGATATTTTCTTTCTTTTTTATTGTCTCAATTCTGTCAGCAAACTAGTATTTTATATCCTTGTATATCAAAATTATTTCCTTACACTTTATCACAATGATGATTTATATCTTTATTCAAGCCTATTTTGATATAACTAAAATAGTTTGGTATTAATATTATTAAAAATTATAAAAAACAATTTAGGAATTTTATTGTTTCATTTATAGAATGAATTCATTCGAATAAATTTTTTCGCTTATAATATATAACAAATGAAATATCAATTATATGTCATTCATAAAAAATATAATTCCTTGTGTTATTTTTATCTATATATATGTTTTTACTGTATTTTAAATTTCCTTTTCATATTTGTCTTTATGAATGTAGCCATGAATTCGAACATTATTGATTAAAATAATCCTTAGGATGAAATGAATTGTTGGTGCTGCCATCTATAATCTAACTTATCTACTTATTGATGTATACATTTTCATAGCTGAAAATACATAATTTATTCATTAACTAAAGAAGAATAACTTTAAAAACCAAGTTTATATTCCTTGCCTTCTGAAGTTAAAACGTGTGTATTTTATTACTTAAGATTTTTTCCATCACATTCTGTAACAAAGTACTCGCAATCGCTCTTTATTTTAACTGATACAAGCGTGTTTTAAAGGGAGGGAGGAAGAACACATGCGGTTAATATTTTATGAGATAGTTTACATTTTGATGAAGAAATAAGAGTGCCAATTGATATTTGCGAAACAACAAAAAACAATTATCCGTTTCCTTCAAGTGTCTGTTAGCTCTTTATGGAAGAATAAATCTGTGTTTAAAAAGTGGCGGTAAAAACAAAGGTTAAAAATAAAAAGAATGATATATTTAAGGAATAAACAATATAATTTAATTGAAATGTTTTGATACAAAACATTCATTTACTATGATATAAACTTAAATATTTAATTTACTTTCCATCTGTCTCTCAGAGCAGAACGCAGTTACTTTTGGGCATGACATACATTCTCAAATACACAAAGCAATATTTTCTAGAAGCTTTTCCTATGAAATTTAAATAATAAATTTTATATCCAAACACTATAACACTAAATAAATTAGAAGTAACTTATATTCAATGAAAGTTTAGTTTTTCAATTCAAAATGTAAATATTGATACATTATTTTAAAGTCCTATTCAACAGGTCTTTGTTGAATAGGATAAACATTCCATTCAACAGGGAAATAATAATAATATTAATAAAATAAAATAAATAAATTGTATTAAATATTGATAAATAAATAAAATAAAATTAATAAAATAAAATACATCGGTTCATATCTGGTTTTCATTTTTTCAGAAAAAAATGAGATTCAATTTAACTTTGATTGAACAATTTTATTTCATGTACATTTTAATTTGTACTATAATTCATTTTATCATAAATAGAAATGTAACTTTATCAAAATTAGATGGTTTTTATTCTTTTCTTTAAATTGGTACGCTATGTAAATTGATTCAATTAACCCCCATTTATGATAAAAGCGGTGATCGGAGAATAGTGAGCATTGGTATTGTTATCCGTTGTCGAAATCGCATTTGACAACTAACTTCATGATTATGTATACTCTCTTCTCTAGACGCTTGCATCTCACATGAGACTTTAGCTTTGCAATAATTACATAAAAATGTATACACATTTGGAACAGATGCCGTATAATCCAGGATGCCAAACTCCAATTTTTTTTGGAGACGAAGAAATGTTCCCAAGATGACGTATCATGACGTGCCCGATGACGTAAATACTAGGGTAATGATTAACTTTAGGTAAATGATAGGGTTGTCAAAATAGAATTCTCTATATAGTTCTTACATGTCTCCATCTATATGACGTAATAAACTCCAGGTTGATAGAAAATCGCCAAATTCAAAATTTGATCTCCTGGATAATACATTTGTTCCACATATTTACATAACATTTGAAAATTGACACTTAGTAGTAATTTGTCTTCTAGCGTGGTTTCACCAAAATTACTTCTATTGTCTCGGAGAATAAATTTCAAACATGAAAACGGCCATTCAAAGCTAACTTTTGTACAGTAGTAGCTGTCAAAACCACCATTGAAACCTCAATCAAGTGCAAATTGGTTATTTTATTTTCTTCTTAGAAATATAAAACATAATGATTTATATCAAGCCTTCCTTCACAGTCAAAATTATTTAAAATGATGACAATGTGAATCTTGGTAGAAATAGAGGATTTATATGTTTTATTGCCAATTCTTTACTTTTAAAGAATTTTTTAAGTAGTCATTTTCATCACTTTCAGTTGAACATTACCATTGAAACAGATTTTTCCAAAAATTTGCAGTTTGTTCCAAATATTCTTTAAATGTTGTTCAACTTGTACTTTTTATTAGGTGGAAAGCAAGATTTGATAATAGGAGTCCAAATAAACTGCTTCTATTAAATTTTCACTTTTTGTTAACAATGCTTCTCAGTTTGATAATTGATTGTATAACATATGAGCAAATACGTTTTTAACTTTATTTTGCAGTGGCTCCAAATTCCGTAATAATCGTTTAATTCTTCACTTTGTAGTTTCAAAGTTGCTTCTGTTAGAAATAGTGACTTATGAAAATTTAAATTTCCCCCACGTGCTGTCTTCAAAATAATAATCTAAATTACTTTCCGCTAAAATGATCTAAAATCTTTGTATTCCAATAAAGATTTTAGCATATTATATGTAAAAAAGGTTTATAGGAATTACATAGAGGCAATTGAGTTTGGGGCGCAAAACAAAATATTGTAAGAGAGCCGGTTGAGAATTAAACGTGATTTTTAATTTATTCTTTACTTGACTATTTACTTTTACTGGACTATTGTACTTACTCTTCATGAATTAATTGCGGCATTTACTAGCCTTTTTACCGTCGCCCAACCAATCCAACAAAAACATATATAACTATGCATACATCACAATTCCTTTCTTTTTAAGAGTAACACTGCATTGTATGCTTTCTGCTAAGCAATTGCTTTGTCAATCTAAACAGTCAACAATCAGCCATAGATAACCTCATGAATAAATGTGAAAAATATTATTCAGACTGATATTTTTCTTAAAAGATTATCTATATTAATAATCCATTAAACTAAATAAAACTGCCTTCTACATGCAGTTTTATGTGAAACTTATAAAAAAATATTAGTGAACAGCAAAATAGGAAATCGAGAAACTATTCACAAGTAATAATAATTTAAATGATTGATGTTAAATTAAGAAAAATTGATAAATTGGTTAAAGTAGAAAAGTAACTGAAGATATATCAAACCGAAATAAACTGCAATTTTTTGGTTCCGTTACGGTTCCAATTACTTTAAATGTACACATTTTATTTTCCTTTTCTCGTACATGCGAAACTATTATTTCTCTATTGAAACTAGAGCAAATGATTGACAAGGACTGCAAAGTTCCAACTGTAGATGGAAACGTATGAGTAAAATATGTGCGTGACGTTATTAAAATAAATAAATATTAATACTTACAATCCGGATAACAAAAAAAGTTCATTTTCAAAGATTTTATCATTTTAATGTTAAATAATTTTAATTAGTTACTCTAGATTAATGATCTATTTTATTTAAAATATTATTTTTAAATAATATTATATAGAAAGTGCATATAGGAAACTGATACCAACATAAATAATATTTAATGTATTCGAAAATTATTCGTGGCATACGATGATGAAGATAAAGTGATAAATTTTTATACCGACAGTTAAGAATATATTATAATGATTTAATATTACTCAAAACAACAATTTTAAGAATAATTTGACGGATTAAAAATAATTACAACAATTTTTGTAGGGTGTTATGCAATTAGATAATACAAAATATGCAAAAATCATTTTTATTTATATTGAAAATTTTGTAATATTTTTCTGTAATGTTATTTTTATTTTGTATATTTATTTTATTCTAATTTGGTATAATTAGATTGCAGATGATTCATGTCTTACTCAACGATGATGGTTTTACCATTGAGTAAGCTGTGAATCATGTTTTAATGTATTTGAGAAGTACTGGTTCACAGTTTAAGCTGTTTATCGCGTTCAAATACACAAATATAGTTCATAACATCTGAAACAGAAAATCAGTTATTACATATTATTTGAATTAAAATCAATTTAAATTTTTATAATGAATAGTATAATATATTTTAAAATTTGAATTAAACATATTTCTTCTACACACTCAGCAATTATAATACATAACAATTTATAAAATTTTCATCCATTTAAAGAGCTGATATTATTCCTATTTTTTTAAAACATAGGAATTGAAAATCTAGACAGACAGGAAACATGTCAGAGTGAATTCTATTTGTAAATTTACCTTTGAGTTTAATTCAAAATAAGACAACGTAAGGGATAATATATTTATTCACAAAGATTTCTTTGTACAAAAATTGTCTTGTGTTTTGAATTTATTTTTATTCCCAAGATAAATTTTAGGAAGGTAAAACGTTTTTAAGTAAATTATTTTATATATAATGATAATTAGCAAGGAAATTGTAAATATGAAAATTAGGCTTGATTTAATGATGTAGAAAATGACTATTAACTTAATTTACAATCATTACTAAGATTTTAAAATACAGAATTTAATTATGTATAAAAATTATCATCATTTATTGTATATAGTTATTTATTGACAAACCATAATATAAATTGCGTAAACCACACAGATAATAATTATTTTTCATTACAATTACTTTTAAAATGATATCTATAGTCTTTGGAAATAAAAATTGTTGATTTTCAAACAAAGTGTGTATTAAATTATGGCGTAAAACTACTTCCTTGTTATTTGTATCTAATTGTTCAAATTAAACCGTCTTTAAATGGAAATAAAATAAATAATATTCAGATGGATAATTTTAGCATGTTTATCATGCTGAAAGAGTTATTAATGTTTTATTTATGTATTTTTTGTCTTATTTATAAAGGAAATTGTTTATGTTTATCATAAAAAAATTTACTTCATTCCTTTCCTAAATAATAAAAAAATATAATTTTAATTTCTTTTTGAGGCGCAAGAAAGATTCTATAAATTCATTCATCTAAAAGTTAGTCATTCAGCAATTTAATTTCAAATGTTTATTTATTTATTATATTAAACATTTACTCGCATTATTGAATTTTATCCAAATATATATGATTCTTAATTTTTCTGGACAGGATAAGAAGATACACTATATGTTTATTAAATTAAACAAGAAGTAAGCAATTTTAATTTAAGATGTTTTTTGGATAAAGGATGCTTATAGGTTTTTAGAATCACCTTAAAATATTTTTCTAAAAGAATGCGAAAGTTTTCATACTTCACTGCATATAAATGATTCTGAAAACTAATTATATCATATGAAAAACGAAATAAAATTGCCAGTTTATTGTTTAAAAAATTCTGTTAAATATTCTAAAAGCTAAAATCTCAGCTACTTTCGACTATTAATAATAATTTTGTAGATCTCACTGAAATTTTGATTTAATTCATACATTTTTTCGATGTATTTTTCTATAACAATCATATACTTAAAAAATTATAATTTTTTTTATGTTTTATGTGTAATTTCGTTACCGCATAAAATTTAATTTTCTTTAAAATTTCACTATTTTCTAGTGTTTTAACAAATGTAATTTTTATACGTGTATAGTAAATATAAATTTCTTTCAAGTTATGAATTTTATTTCTATTCATCTTTTTGAGATAAAGTAACAAATCCTAAAGGAATGGTGTAGACAAATTCACCATACATTAAAAAACAATTTATTGATTTCTAGTAAAAAAAACATGGATTTTGATCAATATTGAGCTATTTCATTATTTGGCTTTTGATATGATATTAAGATATTGCTGTCAATTAGTACTAATTATCAACAATATCTGATTGAACAGTTTTTAGTTATCAACAATATCAAATGGAAAATTACATAAGTTTATGAAAAGAAAATATTTATCGTTTTTAAAATTAAATATTAAAACAAATTTAAGATAAAAAGTAATACATTTATGATTCATGTCAAATTAGTCAAGTTCATGTGAACAGCACAGTTATTGCTATCTTTGTTAAAAATTTGGAAAAAACTATAGTCCAAATTGCGATTTCTTATTTCATTATCAATAAGAATAACTCAAAATTATTAAACTTTATATTATTTCCTCTTAAAACTTTTGAAAAATAACTTTCTTCTTTTAATAAATTTCCGTAATGTATATCCTGTTTAAGACCCAGGTTCTTAAATTATTAGTTTTATAAGTTAATTCTTTAACCAACGCAGAGACCGTCTGAGTTGAAATTCATTATTTAATTTAGTGAAAAATGTCCCCATTCTTCCTAGTGAACACAGTAATTTTAATGACTCGCTTTATTTTGACGTCATTAATATCACTGTAAAATATTCGCACCGTTAATGTTTGGAATATTTATTATATTTAAAATATGAGAAATGGGAATAATTTTCTTGAGCAACAAAACCAAAATTCCAGAAGTTTAGAATGGCTTTCTGTTGAATTAAAAATATTCAAGAAGTAATAAGATGTATATGTATGTAATTATGTGTGACTGTGATAATTATGAAGATAAAGCACCAGCGATAATTTAAAATATAATTTTTGGTGTGTAAAAATATAGAATATGTTACGTCAAAATTTTAAATTTTACAAACTTTGTATAAACTTTTAGCAAAGTATTATTTGTATAAAATGTATGACTTGGCTTTAAAGTTTTTAAGGTAATTAAATTTTGCTTTCACTCACGTAACAACACGCAATTTAGTAGTATATAAAATTATCATTGTATTTAAACTCTTGAATTCTATTTTTTTAAAAAAGCTCTAATTTTCTAATCGATAGCATTTTAGCAAAACATATTTCACTACATAGCTGTATAAGAGAATATTTACCATTTTAGAAATGTAAAGAATGTTCAGGAATCTTCTGAATAGATTTTCTTTCATGTTTCTGTTCCTATTTGAACGTGTATATATGCGTATTATCTATCAATAAGTACTTTGAATCCATGCAAATGAGGCTATCTGCAGTCTTGATATACATCACTGTCCTTCTGTCCTTAAAATATCGTGTTGAAAACAGCAATGACATTAGTAGGGTGGAGGATGCCACGAAATTCACCACTGTTAGACTTCGAAAAAACGTAACTGTCAGATATCATAGAAATTTCCAATTATTAAGGAACATATCTAGTGAGTCAGACATTAAAAATAGTCAGTGGGTTAATAAGGGAAAAGTGAATGATGATTGTTGCAATGAGCTTCGCCCCGACAGACCCACGAAACTAAAAGATACCGACAATCGCCGTTCAAATTAATTTGGGAAAACCCCATCAAACGAATGCCTCACAAACTGAAGAAATTTTAACAAGCATCCAAGACTGTTGGTTCGATAAATACCATTCACAGGGAAGAATACATTTGCTTAGTTTTTTTGCGCTACCGCCCGTAAGTCTTTGATTATAAATTCCAACAACGGTGCCTGGTTGAGGTGGTGTGAGGTGTATCGAAACTGTATCATAGAGGAATAAAAAAGGTTGTCTGCAATGATAAATCTAGATATATTCTCTGCCAATTCAATCTTATGGCAGAGTCTGAGCAAGTTCAGGCTTTGCGTGTCCTTGAATTAACATCCTTTGAGCCTACAGTAAAGTTTGGTGGAGGTAGAATTAGAGCCTACGGAGGTTTCTCGTGTATTGGACGGAAATTCTTGATCCCAATTCATGATAGCCTCAACGCAGAATCCAATTTCATTATCGTATTTTTTTCATTGTTCTAGACAGCCATATGATTTTTAAGCTGTGTCAATTTTATGGGTTACATTTTAGTTATTCCTAGGATAATAAGGCTATTTGTTATATGTTGGTGCCTATCATGGATTGAATATCTGTATAACAATATGAAGGACTTCTATTGATGATAAAAATTTAAACATTGAATACAATCATTTGGATGTTTCAATAATGTCTTCTAAGAATTGCAAAACATTCAGAGAATAGTTATACGACATTAACTTTATAATAGTGTAGAGAGAAACCACATTACAACTATCTCAGAAACATTATACTTCGCTTACAATAAAGACATCATGTTAACAGTATACAAAAGCCTAGTTGAGAGGAATTTCTTTTCTCTGCAAAACTGGCAGATGTTTCTTTAATGAATTTTTCCAAGATTGTTTGCATGTTAGGGATTTATAAACTTCATATTTGTAAAGAACAAAACTGTACTTTGTTCCCTTTAAAATATAGATTTAACACATAAATTGATTATTAATCAATTTTTCTCTTGTATAGGGAAAAATCGGAAAATACATTTTATTGTGAATGACGAGAATATTGCATTATATTTCAACTACTGTCCACTTTTGAGATGTTTCAAGGTGAGAGGTCATTCATTGATAAAGATATAACCATGCCATCATAGATATCTACGGCCTCTTTTAAAATAATCTCTATCACAATCATTGATCTTCATTTTCATTATCAGCTGTAGGTAAAAAAGATGGAGAAATATTGTATAACCTCTATTATAAGAGTCAAAGATTGTCGTTTGTCATAATTTTCTGATTTTTCTAACAAACATAGGCACAGGTGCCGTATAATCCATGATTCCAAATCCTGAATTTTTTTTGGCGATGAAGAAATGTTGCCAAGATGAGGTATCGTGACGTGCGCGATGATGTAAATACTAGGGTTACCAAAATAGAATTTTTTGCATAATTCTTATAGGTCTCCATATGTATGACGTAACAAAAACAAGGTTACCAGATACATAAGAAAATCCGCCAAAAAATCACCAATATCAGAATTTGGTGCATGGATTATACGGCACCTATGCCTAAATATATCTTTGTGTAACATTGTTTTCATCTCAGCATTAAGCATATATTCTAAAAATTCCATTGTATTTAAATGATTTTAAGTCCAGAAAATGAATTTATTATATATATCGTATGAAGTTCACGCAACACTGGTTATTCTAGAATCTGTAATCAAAGTGATATAGATATATCAATATTTATGTGAATAAAAATATTGAAAATATTTCAATATTTTGAAGTTGAAGCTTATCATAGAAATAAATAATTGCATAATAGTATGATTAACTTAATTTTTATGTGTTAAGTTACTTCTATCACAAAATTAAAAATCTTGAGAAAATATTATAATTTCATTACTAAAATGAGAGTAATATTTTTTATAATATTTCTAGTATATTTTGATTAATTACTGTAATGTTTTTGTTAATAAAATTATTTTGAAGTTGATAATTTGCTGTTGAAATTATCAAGGCATGAAATAGATAAACTTTGAACTAAGTGAAACTTGTTGAAATTCCTTTCAAATATTGGCATAAAGAACAGAGAAAAAACTGATTTTCCCGTAACCTTTCCCTACGATAAAAATTTTGACACTATGAAGCAAAATTAACTAAAAAATTTACAGAATTCTTATCTTAAGCATTCTAAAGATCAGTTAACTTCTTTCTGACAGTAAGAAACTTCACGCTTGTTTGAACAAAGGTAAATGTTGAAGTGCGGATAAAAAAAGTTAGTGATGGATTAAGAGGAATTTCAGATAAAAGTTCAGAACTTCGGCAAACAAATTTTTTAATCCTCGTGAAAATTACTTTTAGAGACATCTGTCAAGTAAAACACTTGTTTTAATGCAAGACGTCATTAGTTTAATTGTTAAATGCTTTTTTAATTTGCAAAGATTTCTTGGATACAATGACTTCCTTTATTTCTGAAGCATTCTTAACTTTGCTTATGTTTGTTTATTGTTTAAAGTTATTTATTACCTTTCTCAGAATGTTATCAATGAAATGCTTTTCTTATACTTAAAGATAGAAGAATAGGATTAAGCTTCAATAAAACTAGTTTCCTGAATATTCATAATAACCTCTAAATTTGTATTAAAATTACAAATTAAGAAAATTTAAAAATAGTGGTATTATCAATTTAAAATTTTTATGCTTTTGAATACATAATTTTGAAAAGCGTTGAAAATGATGTCATTTGGTTTTATATTGTTTCTTTATCATTTGTTTATAGCCAAAATTAAATATAAAAAATAAAAATAATTCTCATCTAACACATACTATATATGAATCTATGAATGGATTCTTGCAATTTTCATGCAGAGCCAAATCCACTGATACTTACTGTTTCTCTATGGTATGCCTTTGTAGTATCTTGTGCATCACACATATGATGGAAGTTCACAGATAAAAGAAATATCAAGTTTGGCTGACGGTAGAAGAAAATATTAGTTTCGTTGAGGCAGTTAAGAGTGTGGTGTGTGACTTGAGGCTAGGCATTGTCCTGCAGGTATAAAATTTCGAAATTGCTTTCCACCTAAATTGAAACCATAGACATATAACACATAACAACTTGCATTTCTTACAGTATTTCTTATTCAGTAATATATACGGAAGCTGTTCTCTATTTGAGGTATAATTTTACTCCAAGCTATGAAGCCCAATGTGAGACCACTGTAGTGTTTTATGGTACGAGTTGGCAGTTAACGTTTCCCGAATATTCATCACATTTGGCTATGAACATCAAAACTCAGAAAACAAAATCACGATTAATTTGAAATCAAAATTCGATCCCATTCTTTTTTTCAATATTGAGAGTTTTTGCATCAAGTCAGACGGCATCCTTTAGTTGATTGTTAATGGTGCCCCAAAGTCTGGTGACATGAGAGCAGTTCTCCTTGCTACTTGTTATGGACTGTTTCGGGGGATGGTTCCTATGATTACTGTCAATAGATTCCTGTCATGACAAACGGGTCTTTAAGAATCATTCACGAAATTTTCTCATCAGCGCTATCTAAAACACACTTGGAAATCCAGTATGTCTTTGCTGTATTCTCAGGTTGTCCCGTGTCCTTCACAACATGCATCAATGAATTATTTATAAGTATTGTGCAATATGGTTAGAATTCAATTCATTTACAAACCAAAGTCGTGCGGTTTTAGAATACATTCAAATTTTTAGATGATAACGCTGGTATTCAGCTCTCCGATGTTTTAAAGTCATTTTCTTTCTCCTATAGTTCTGTTACAGTAATCTGTCATTATAGTTGTTACAGTCAGAAACTGCATATCATATGACAAAGTGAGCATGAAAATTTAATCACTAGCTTATGCTTCTGTTATCCACAGATTATGCTATTTTCACATTGATATAAGCATTTTTTTAATGATATTGTGATTTAATTTTGATGGGTGTATTTAAATTGATCATGTGAGTTATTTCCTTCTCATGCGAGGAATATTATGAGTTTACAGATGCTTTAAAAATATTGTAATAACTATTTTGCATAAAATTTAAGACAATGTTTTGTAAATCCTCTTTCTATGCCCCACAATACATTATTGAAATGTACAAAGTGGCTTTCACACTTAAAATATCCCTAGTTTATTTGTTATTACTTTGACAAATTTTAATATGAAATAAGACTGGGATGGGCAAACTTTTTCGTTCACGAGCTAAAAGTTGAAAAAAAAATGGCGGGTTAAGATAAAATTTTCTAAAATTTTAAAAATAATATATAAGTTTTAGAATTTAAATATGTTAATGAGATGAGTGAAATTGCGATTTCTCTTGCAAAAGTTCCTTATACTGAGGTTCGAAGTGAGATGTACTGATTCTAAGGAACGTAGCTAAATGCTTATCTGTCAGTTTACTTCTGAAATGATTCTTTCTAAGGTCCATTGTAGAAAAAACTTGTTCACATGTACAAGATGATGCAAACATAAGACTGATTTTCTGGGCTGGCTGGAGTTTAAAATGTGCAGTCTGTTACACGTGAGGTCTAATTCACCTACATTGGATTCCCATATGTCTGCTCCCTGAGTAAGAGATAGAGTTTGTTAGCGTGAGTCTTCAGCTATAACTAACAAGCTTTTAACACTTTAAGGATTACAGCAGTCTAAAATATTCTAAAATCTATTTCCTTCCTAATTTATGTTTTTTAGAACAAAAATTAGAGAAAATAAAAAGATGATTGGTCATTTGAAAAAAAGAAAGAAAAAATAATATTTAAACAAAGTAGAAAAGAAGATGAATATGTAATATGTAAACTATACATTCTTTTAATTTACATCGGACCGACAAATAAAAATCCTATCCGCGGGCCACATAAAACCTTCCGGGAGTTTGTCCATCCCTGAAATAAGACGTATATATATTTTTTAAAATGAAGATTATATATGAAGAAATTTCAGATATTTTAGAAATAAATACGCTTGTTTCACAAATTAGAGTCACTTAATTTTAACTTTAATTAATCATTATAACTATAGTTACTTTTAATTAGAAATTTTATATTAAATAAAAATTTTATACTAAATTAAAAAATTCATATTTTGTATATTTTAACAAATGAAATTCAATAGTTTCTTTAAGGAATAAATCTTTAATATGTGTCAATAAAAGATAGTTTGAATGGTTATCGTATATTTAAATGTTGAAATTTGTGTATAAAATCAAATTATTTTTGATGCAAAATATTCTTAATTTTACAAAGTAAATGTTTTTATATTATTGACAAATTCATTTGTTTCAGAAAAGCACTAAGTTTTTTACATTGATTTAAATTTTTTTTCTAAATTTACCTTTGAATTTTTTCAGTTCTTCTTGTATTCCTTATCACCTCCTTTTTTGACTTGCGTGACGAAGTCATTATTGATTTTGTAATGTTTGGCTAGAAATGATGATGAAATGCACTTCTATTTAGTTGTGAAATTGCTGAGAATATGTTTTCATTCATAAGAAAATTAGAATAATAGTTTTATTTGAAAGTTTTCATTTTACGTGTAATAAAAATAATAATATTAAATAATATTCACATAAAATTAACTACATTAATAAAAATAAAGTAAAAATATGGATTTTTCTTGCAATTTAATTTTTAAAATTTTATTTTATTAAGTAAAGGAAAAATTGCGCTAAATTAATTTCATAATCATAACGTTTTCAGTTTGCAACGTTTTTCTGGATATTTCAGTTTTTAATCTTGAAAGTTCTTATACATGATATAATTGGAAAATTCTGTAATATTTTTTAAGAGTCGAAGTAAGAAACCAACAATTTGAAATGAAGATTATTTTATAACTCGGGTACCATTTACGTTTTGAAAAATGTAATTAAATCTAACTCTGTAGAAGCTTAAAAAATATATACATTATAGTAATGGAAAATATGCTGTATTACACGAAGAGCTCAATATTGTTAGAATTATCATTAAGATAGTCCATTATTTAATTGGATTTATTAACAAAAATTACTTTAATTCAGTTGCTCCTTTTGTATAATCTATATCTATTATTTCATTTCATTTGGATGCTTTGAAGATAGTATTTTCATTTACCAATTCACAAAAATTGATATATAGGGCTGTGATAGCCTACTAGTTAGGTATCGGCCTTCTGTCCGGAAGTTAATTTCAGTTAAATATGCAAATGCAAGTAACAAAATATCTTGTTCCAATATTGGATTATTGTGGTATAATGGGGAAAAATTGGCAGCCATTATTATTCGAATATTGGCTCATCTTGGCATGGCGATTATTGAGGAACTCTTGGCTCCCATTATTGAAATTATATTGACCAAAATTGCTAATCTTGAATGGAGCTATAATGCTACTTCAGAAGAGATGGCAATTAATAACCATAATTTGCAAATTATTTGAAGTTGATCTGTTATTAATTATCTGTTAAATTATATTACTCAATTTTTCATTAAAATAATAAAATATTTTACTTGAATTCATAGAGAAATAGATCTTAAAATTTACTTTAATAATAATATCTATTGCTACCATTTATGCAAAAAATATTAATATAAAATAACATATCTTTGTAACATGATTATTAAATATTGATTAAAATTCTTTTTTTAACATATTGTCTTATAAATGTGCTGCAATAATATGAAGTTTTTTTAAAAAAAATTCTTATATTTATCGAGCCTTTAACAAAAAAAATGATATAATTTTTTACTAACCAATCGCAACTGGTGTGAAATTTTTAGAAAGTTTCTGGATAAGTTTTTAAATTTCGCCACGTAAAATAGTGCAGAACTTATACTGAAAAATTGTTCAGAATAAATTAATTTTCAAATTCAGAATTATTCAAATTTGACAAAAAAAGATAATCACACAGTAAAAAGTATTTTTGCAAAGAAGTGTTTGATAAAAAATAAGAAAAAAATAATTTTTATTATTTGAGAGAATTATATTAAATTAATTTTCAATAAAAAACTCACATATCTAAATTCACCTTTATTTGCATATTTTTAATAAGTTAATTTAGCATATTTGTGAAAAATGGCGTTTTTTATTTGCTTTACCTTACATTCAAGTTTAAATTTCTCTTCAATTTAGCTTGATTAATGTCTTAAGCTTATATGATTTTAGTCAAACAAAAGAAATTAGATTTTGTGTATTCAAGACCTACTAATTTTATACATTGAAAGCTACTCCCATCATGAAAATTTTTATATATAGATATAAGAAAATCCCTACTTATAAAACATGTGAATATAAATCATTATAAAAGCACTTCTTAAAGTCCATTATTCATTATTTGGATGCAATAAATTTCTATGGACTTATATATAATAACCTACAGATATTAAACTATTAAAAAAATCTATGTCAAACAACAATAGGGAATAAGCATTTATGAATCTTATGTAACCCGTTTATGTAATTCATGATAGCAAAATGGGAGTTTATGATTGATTTTAAGCTCGATTCAATGAATGAATATCAAGATTAGACTTTTAAACAAAGAACTATGTTATATAAACAATTATCAATATTTCCACTTATTAGCACAATTAACACTATTTCAAAATAAATATTAAATTCAGCAACTGTAACTTCTCTTGCAACAGCTAATTATGTTTATGTTTTTGGGACTAAAGGTTATTTGAAATTTACTTCAATAAATATATCTCCAATTTTTGTTATATATTCAATAAATATATCCAATATTATTATAAATATATCCAATATATTCTATAAATATATCCAATATTTCTCCTGTGTTTATAATGTGTTTCTGTGAGGTAGATTACCTTGTATAAAAAATATGAAATATTTAGTTTCAGTTATTTCTCAATAGACATATTATTCCACATTTTTTTAAGAATTTTTCAGATTTTCAACATTTTTCAAAAATAAATTCAGCGTCAGTTTGAAATTTTCTTAAAACTAATTTTTTAACTTAATACTTACCTTGCTTAATAAATCTGGAATTAGTGCCTTGTGTTTTGAATAAAATTATTTAGAAATAAATCAAACCTGATCCAAAAGCATTTTCGCTGGCTTATACTGCAAGTAAACATAACTCCAATTATAAATGAAAGTAATTGATGTTATGATATTATTATTGAAAATTTGAATCTTTGTTATTAAATGAATGTGAATAATTTTAAGCAATTTACCAATGGTATATATATATATATATATATATATATATATATATATATATATATATATATATATATATATATATATATATATATATATATATATATATATATATATATATATCTATCTATCTCTCTCTCTCTCTCTCTCTCTCTCTCTCTCTCTCTCTCTATATATATATATATATATATATATATATATATATATATATGGGATTAATTTTTTCAGATATCTTCTTGCAAATTTTGGGAGAGTAAAGTAACAATTCAAATTTAAGTTTTCATGACTTTTTTGTCTTTTATAAAAAATAATTTAAATTAATTTGTGTGACTGAATTGAGATATTGTGTAATCTATTGTTTTGCATAGGCGTAAGTATCTGCTTTAACTTTCTTGATATTCAATGAAATTGATCACAAACAAATGAAAAGCAAATAAAAAGACGAGCTAATACATATCTTTAAAAACGTTATATAAAATCAAATTGTAGAATAATTTTTGTAAAAACTTTGAAAATCGAAAAAATTGATCAATATTAAAAAAGCTTTGCTAACTTAGCATCGACAAATCAAAGGATTTCTTAAGAAAAAAAAAACTATTCCAAAAAGAACCGATAGGTGGCGCTTCTTGCATAAGTAAAAGAAAATAGACGTAAATATCAAAAATATTATTTTAGAAGTGATTGCCCGGACTTTACAGTATCCTCCAGCAATTCAGTTTTCTAAAATCGCTGAACAAGCGTTATAAAGCCTGTTAGAGTCTTCGCATTTTTCAGAAATCGGAATTTGTACAATGCAATACAGTCATTGATTTCTGGCTCATACTAAGCAGTTTCACCAACAACCTTGTTGTGGTGAGATTTGGAAATTTTAGAAGAATTCCGAGGAAACCCAGATTCGTTTTTTAAATAATTGAATGACAAAGATAAATTCAAAACAAAAATACAATAAAACTTAATAATTTATTTTAGTAACTTAATTACAAGAGAAATTTACATTTACAATCAAACATTCTTGATTAAATAATTGAGATTCTAACATTATTATTTGTTTTATGACAATTACACATTAATATATCATAACTGAGTGTGACCAGACGGACAAGGAACGAGAGATCAGACTCACCCCTTTTAAAAGTAGCAGTGTGGTATCCCCAAAGGTCAATGGCATTACCGGCTCAGGATCTCGTTTGGCTTGCTCATTGCTCATGAGCTTTCCCTCTTTTCTCTGCCATCTCTCCTCAGATTTTACCATCTCTTCTACTCATTTATTTGTCGGACATCTGCAGCTCCATTCAGGAAAGTCGAGGTAGGGCTCCTACTGGACAGGGCAGTTATACTCCGTTTACAACTAAAATCTTTCAGTTCCCTTCATTCTGCTCAACGAGGACCCATTCCCCAATTGTGGACTCCTTTTCTATGTCGGACTTCTTTGGGGCTTCTGTGTGTGTCTTCTCCATTTTTGGATGCAGTTTTTAACTTTTCATAATTCTCGTCTTAGCTCCTCCTCTTTACACCATTGGTTTTCCAAAGTTCTGTAGTTCCTCTTACACTTCTATGGGATAGGTCAGAAATCTCTCCCCCCTCAATCCCGACTGGTCAGATTTACAAATAAAACATATCATAAAACACATACTTTCTCTGTAATCTTCTCCAGATCACCCATTTATTCCGAAAGGAAGAATTTATTCATTTATTGCACTTGTCTCATTGTGCCAATTTTTATTACATCCTTTCCTTTAAATTATTACAGCTTAGTTTGAAAGGAAAAGAGGAAACTCTTAAATTTAAAGTGCAATAAAAATACACACATTTATTTTGTCAGGGTTTGGCTATGTCGTTTTACACTACGACAAGCCTTTTCTTTTCCACTCGGTATCTTCGATCACTTACATGGGTTGCAACGGAGAACTGGGCCTGGATCAAGAGTGTCAGTATTTATAATCTGTCTCATAGCATATTTCCTAGTAAGTCGTTCGTACCAGCGTCCTCTGTCGGCAGTTTTTTAAATTTTCTTCTGTCTTAAAAAAACATCTTCAACTATGAACGATAAAGTTGCAAACCTTTTTTTATTGTCATTATTTTTTTGGATTTTATGAATTTGACAGACTTTTTTGCATACACTGTATTTTCAGATTTTTGTTGTAAATGCTAGTTTTTTTTCTGTGTTAAAAATGCATGTCTCTCTATATATAATAGTTTTAGTGTTGTGTAATTATTGTTACACACATTTTTGTATTTAATTACTTACTCTCTCTCTTCATGTATTTTAAATTTGTTAATTCTATAGTAATTGCCCAATAGTAAGATATTAATATCATAACAGTAGAGAAACTGCTTGAGTTTGGATGATAATACAAGTACGTATAATTTTTTCTCACTAATATTTACATCAGTGTATTCCAGTTCTCAATCGTAAATACAGTGATGATACTATTATGACACAAGTAAATTAAAATTCATTTTATTCAGGAAGATGAATTGATATTTTTTCATTAAGTATATAAATCATGTAAAATTTTCGAGTTTTTTGAAAAATTTAGCTTACTTTCAAGTTTGAAGTTCATCTAGTTTTTACAAGCCATTGTTATCTTTTCTTCCAAAGAATTTTTCTCTACTTTTTAAATAATGCCCTCTATTTCTCTTCCTCTGATTGTATTTTATGGTCTGCCTCTGTTAACTTCTCAATTAAACGTGAGGCATGCTTTTTAAATTTAAGAAATCGAAAGATACATGATGAATTTTATTTCATCATATCGTTACACAAGTTTCCTTAAAGATTTTCATAAATTTAAGGACATAATTTTATAAATTTTTCTAAGTAATGATAAATGTTTTGGTTTACAGATTTTTTAAAAAAATTTCTTTTCAAAACTATTTAATTACACGCAGTTGATTGTATTTTGAATATAAATTAAATAAAGCATTCTTCCGTATAATTCCATTTATTTGATTACATTATATTTTTGAGTTTAAGGTTATTCGTCATTTTCATCAGTAAAATAATATAAATGTATGCTTTTTTGAAAAAGTTTAAACTCAGACTGTTTTGTCTGTCACAGGGGAAGAGATTAATATCAAATTAATAAAATTCATTATAAATTAAAGATTTTGTCTTAAAATTTTAGCTCTAAGAAAATGTTTTTTGCTTACGAATGATGATTTGATTTGTAATTGATACAGTAAGAAATGAAAATAAAATATTTTTATTTTCAAGTAAAACATCATATAAGATAAATAGTAATTATTTACCAATTTTTCATGTATATATTTGAAAATATTCGAAAATCAATGGAATGTTTCAGGGTGCTCTAGTATTTCACTCATATGACTAGGTAATAAAAAAGTCACCCCATTACACTAACCTACGATAACTGATAAATTAGAACATGATCTTTTCCCTCAAATTAAAGTGTTTTCTGTGTCCACACATTACAATAAGCAATATGAGCTCGGATATATTTAAGCGATGACTTAAATTTCTTCATCGCTTAACTTTCTCATCCCACTTAAGAGGGAGGTCACTTGTAAAATAACCCTAATCATTGTTTGATTATAAATACTTTAAAATACATTTCTCACTCTTTTTCCCCATATTAATTGTTAATGTGTAAGTGTTATAAACTATCAGTCTCTGACAGCATTTGAAAAAACTTTTAAGAAGGAAATGGTATGTTGCAATATCTATTGATATTTGAGATTGCAATTCTTATTTCAAATTTGATCATTTGATCGCATAGAAAATCTTAATATTAAGTAAATAACTATTTTATTATATGTAATACCAGATGTAAATTTTATTTTTGAATCTCTTTCTTTATATTTTTCGTCTTTGATGACATACATTATAATAAATTTTAGAGTATTTAATATGTATCAACAAAAAATTAAAAGCCTTACATTAATTATAGCATTTTCCTAATAACTCTGTTATTGCTAATCATGTTTATCAAATCGTCTTAATAATAACAAAATCAAATTCTAAATAAGCATACCTTGAACAGTTTTTCAATTTCTTCATTAAACGCAAAACATACTTAAGCAGGACAAGACAAAAAAAAAATAAATAAAATAAGACATGAAACAAGAAAACATCTACATATCTCGGCGTCGAACCTTATTCTAATGTAAGCACATATATTCGTGTGGTGCCATTTATAGACTTATAATTGCAACATTAATTGAATAATTAGATTTTAACTAAAATGTTTTCTTTTATGTATTAATTCACATTTTGAAATCATTCTATCGGTTTTACAAATTTTTTATACAATAAAGTGAATTATCAGCTGAAAATAATTATTTGGAGTTTTTTTTTGCATTAAGGACTTTTAAAAGTTCTCAGTTTATATACACGTGTTGGAAAGGAAAGATCATATATAAATCCCATATGATTTCATGGTATTCAATGAAGGTTTCCCAAGATATTTTTCGATGAATGATGAACTATCTGCTACTACATTGTGATAATGAACTATCTATCACAACGTGTTCTATCTATTACACAGTTAAATAACAGTAATAAATTCTATCTATCACAAAGTGTTTTCCAGCTTGATAGATTCTTTGTGATGGATAGAATTTAGTGGTATTTCATTAAGAATATTTTAAAATTAATTTTTAGTGTATTAAAATAAGTATTATAAATAAACTGTAAACTAAATAAATATATAAATGCTTTCGAAAAATGTTTTGACAGAACAAAAAAAAAATGATTTTTAAAGAAAATGAAAATAAGTTTTCTCTATTCAAGAAATATTATTCATGTTCAATTATTTCACCCATGGAGAAACAAAAGTAACAGAAAAATGTTGAAAATTTTCTATCTTAAAGGTTCTAAGGATTATGCAAATATATTCCTGATTAGAAGTAGATTCACATTAGTTTAAGCAATTCTGAAAATATAAATCTTGTTTGCGTGAGTTTAAAAAAAATGAGTGGCAGGTCTTAAGAGAAATCCTAGTTGAGATTTTAAACTTCAGGAGAAAAATCTTTAATCCTTTTGGAAATCATTTTCGGAGACATCTGCCAAGAAACGCACAAGTTACAAAAGAATACAGGGTTACTGTAATTACTCAAAGCAATGTTCTGTTGCAATTTTTTTCACATTGTGGGTTTGGGTAATTTTTTAGAATTCTTAAATTTACTGTTCTTTCTTTAATGTACAAAAATATTTATTTCCCGCTTTTTTCTTGGTACTGAAGGTTTTCATCACTTTCATTCGTAAATAAATCCTAACTAATGGTTGAATTCAGCAAGCAACTTAATATACAGTTAAATTACAGAAATAATGTTTTATATAAATAATATTTTTAACTATATAATTAGTAATATTTTAAAGGGATTTATGTAAATTTTTTAACTTTTTTGTAAGAATTTCAACCATCAAATAAATATTTAGTTTTACACTTCTATAATATTTATAATTTATCATACTATTATTTTTACTATTATGATTATAGTAATATTTTGCAAATTTTAGCAGGGATGACCTTCTATAAGTTAATATAATGTAACAGTAATGAGCTATTATGATTAAAAGTTTCTTTTTGCAAAAAAAAAAAAAAATTAAAACAGCTAGTATGTATTTTGTGTTAACGGATAAATGGATAAAAATTTAAGTATTTGGTGAACACTCTTTTCATTCTTTAAGAGTAAATTTGAGTAAAACTGGTAACTGCTAAAAACAATAAATTTTAATCTCGGAAATTCAGGACTCCAATTCAGATTTCCTTATATCAGATTATATAATGTCAAACAAATAAAAACATTTGATAAAAATGAAATTAACATCCTGCAATAGTGTATTTCATAATGAGAAAGAAAAAATAAAACTGCTTAAAAATTGGATATTTTTCATTTTAATGAAAATATTTCTGTTACATATAGACCTATTTCTTATCTACGAAAATGTTGATGATGATATTTTTCTTACAATAAAATTGAACATTTTTAAGTGTCATCAATATATATATATATATGTATATATATTTATATATATTTATATATCTATATCTGTCTATCTATCTATATCTATCTATCTATCTATCTATCTATATATATATATATATATATATAATTAGAAATGCTTATACAACATTTATTTCTAAAACTAAATTATTTTAAATAACACCTCTTAAGCTGCTTCTTGATACTAATTATGATATAAATAATTATTCTCTATATTTGCTTACTTGAACTAAGCTAACTTTTCTATGAAAATTAGAAATTAATCAGTGAAATTTTGCTTATATTTTTCAAATGGGAAAATAAATACACATCATGCACATATTTTAAGCACCGTTTTAATTTTGTACAGCATTATCATAATTCATTAGACCCAATTATCTAGAGCTACTTTCGCTCAAATAAGTTTTATAGAAAAACTGGTTCATAGAAAATTGTGTATTCATCACATATTAAAAATAAACTTTTGAAAGAAAATAAATTCATAATTTAGACTTTTAATTAAACTCAGAAAACTATAGATTCTTAAAATTTTTCAATTAATAAATAACTTTTAAGTAAGCATGAAAATTTATCACAGCGCATATTATCTGAGAAAAAGGAATGTTATTTTAAATTTTAAGAAATCAATAACTAACATTACTATGGTTTTCTTTAAAAGTGTTGTGATTTATAAATATGGGTAATAATTTATTGAAATGTGCTATTATTTTTATTTTTTTCATTCAATATGCTTCATTATATTAGGTTTGAATTGGTTAAGGATTAACTAACGATAATTACAAATTCTTGATCAAATGAATAAGTATACAGAAATTCTTAAGAGAATAAATATAGAAGATTTCTTAGAAAATGCAACAATTTTGAAAGGAATTGGTGGGAGGAAAATTAGTGAAAGGAATCGATCAAATTTCATTAAGTATAATCAGATCAAAATGAGTGTTGCTATATTTTGATATATAAACAGTTATTTTAAATATTTAATGCATATTTTAATAGCTGATATTAATATAAGGTGTCACATTTAATACACTAAATAGCATTTAAATAATTTTGCTTCTGATTAAATGAATTTGTAGCTGACACTGAACTTTTGCCGCGTGCTTTTAGATTTTATAAAAAAGTTTATATAAATGAAAAAAGATTTCGAGGAACCCAAATTTTTAGAAAATTTAATATTCGCAAAGGAAATTACAGTTGACCATTTTTTTTGTAAAACTTACCAAAATGGCCAAAAAAACACGAAGAACTAAAAAAAAAAGGATTTCTAATTGAAGTTTTGGCTTTAATATAACAATATAAGTTCCAGTTTTAACATATAAAAGTATACACAATATAAGAAATACTTTAAAATTTTAATCCAATTGTGAACGGGAAAATTAAGGATTAAATTAATAACATAATTAGATTTATTATAGTTAGATATTATAAACAGACATTTATTGATGCAATGAAATCTTTTTTCATGCAGTATACCAAAATAAGAAATATGAGTAGAAGAGTTAAAAAGTTCACTTTCGATTGAGATTATAACTTAAACATGAAAACATTAATTTCTATGATTTAACACTAAAATATGAATATATTTCAAAATAACTTAATTAACAGGGTCTCAAAAATGTGTTATATTTCAAAATTATGTCTCAAACATAATTTTGAAAAAGCGAATCGAATGAAGTGTAAAACGTTTGAAAATCGAAATAGGGTTTCTTTCCATCTGCGCTCCAGTTGGCAACATATTGATGAATGTTGAAACCATTTTCGCTATAGAGAACAAAAGCAATAAAATAAATTTAAATATTATCTCATTTTTTTAAAGAAAAATTACATTTAGGGAAAGAAGAAAGAAAGAGAAATCCAATGCCACACACACACATATAAATATGTTTTCTTTATTCCCTGCGGTACATACTTATATTCGAAAATGCTTTCTAGCTAGTTTTAAAAAAAGAGAAAAATATTCACACTATTCTTTCTCGAAACGAGAAGATAGATCCTTCAGAGGAATCATGCTTTGCATAAATTAATTACATTAATGGCATCATAAGCAACTTTGCACTGAGCTCAAATCAGAATAATTACAAATGCTCCAACAAAAACTTCGAAAGAAACATAATTCTTATTTTGTTTAACAAGAAAGCATTTTCGAATATAAGTTTTACTCCAGTGAGAGTAGTTGTTTTTCGCTTAAAACTCGAACAAATGTTCTATAGACAAACAAAATAAGGATTTTATTTATAAAGGCATTTGTTCTTTAAAATATTAAGCTGAATAAGTATACATTAAAAATTTTTAATTCAAGAAGAATACTTTAAAAATAAGAAATTAGGGGCAATTAAAATAAGAAAATAGGGCAATTACAATCAGATGATAGGGACAATTACAACAATATAATAGGGGCAATTACAGTAAAATAATAGGGGCATAAGTAATTCAGACGTTTTTTGTACTTTTTATTATTTGATTACAGATTTCACGAAAAAGATGATATTTGTTAAAATATTCCTTCCAATTTCTTCGAAGTTTTATTTCTTTTATCACTATTAGATTTAGTAATGAATAACACCCCAAGACTAATTTATGACTCTTTGATTACCTATTGTGTAACTACTTTTAAATATCACTTTTTGTAATTAATAGGTCATTTTCACGCACCACTTGCGATACAACTCTAAAAATATGTGGGGAAAAATCATCATATTTTTTTCAATGGTTTTAACGTCCTAACTGAATATTAATTGAAAAAAGTACTTTGCGAGACGACGGTAATCCATGTATTTTCATCAAATTAAATGCTCTAACTTTGCTCTCATAAATATAAAAATAATCAATTATTCATTATTTTATAAAAAAATATCTAAGATACAAATTTTACTTTATCCATGTAGACAAAATAATTACTTTATATTCTAACAGCCACAATTATAAAAATATTGTATTAATGTTTTTAAGACATTTTTACCTATTGAGACAAATTATGCACATTTAATCCATAAGTGCTGTTTATAGTAGTACTAAGCATTTGGCAAATGATTTCAAGATTTTGAATTTGATTATATTTTAGGAACACACCTACAATTTTGGTAATGAATGCATTTAAATGTGATAAAACTTTGATATTTTTATCAAATATTTTGCTTATAAAGAGGAAATATTCAGTTGATAATTCAAAATGTCTTTTGCAATGCTATTAAAATACCTATAATTTATGCAAACTCTAATGTCCTGTCTGAGTTTTAATAAAACATAAATCAAATGAGTTAAAGTATTTATTTAGTATTTCTCTTTTGAAAAGATTAAGTTCCCATTCAACTAATTTATATTAAAAATTTAAAACATGTCAAAGTTAAGTTGCTAAATCATAATAACGACAGTGCAAAATTTCTGATGAAGGAAAGGATATTTTATTAAATAAATGCATCAAACAAATTTTTGAAATATATGTATCTAACATACGACACCTTAATTATGTATCGTAAAATAATACTAAACTGTAAAACACACTGCATTGCATTCTTGATTTAAAATGAAATATGCCATTAAAGATGTCTTTTATTTATGCGTTTTGAATGAATAAATTAAGATGGAGGAAAATAAACTTCATTAATTTAAATGTCTTATATTGAACTCAAAGGCAAATGAATGTGTTTGAAATTTTTGTAATGGTAATCTGTAATATTTTTAACAGAAACATATATAAAAATCGCACTTTTCAACTCATATAATGAAAACTTCAGTTTCGTATCGCTTAGAAAATTGTAATTTTTACATACATCTGATATTTTAAAGAAGATCTAAATGCGAGTTCAATATTAAAGTAAAAAAATAACAATTTTTTATACAAAAGAAAGTCTGAGTATGGATATAGAATACTGAACTTATCAACTTTGAATTTTACTGAATATATTTGATGGAAAAAGATGCAGTCAGGATTTTTTATTTTGTTAGTAATAATTATATATATTGGTTACGATAAAACAATCAAAAATGATTTGAACTTCTTAAAATGAAAATTATACATTATCCTCTCAAAGATATTCTTTATTAACAAAGAAACTATTAATAATATTATACTTATCTCATTTTCAGATAAATTTCTATTATTTTAAAACTTTAGCTGTGCAACATGTAACTAATGCAATAACACATGTTTGTATTATTATGTTTAGCATTAAGTTAACAGTATTTTAAGTGCTTACACATTAACACACCATCGTAGAATCAAATAAATTCTATTTATTTAATTTGATTTTTAGTATTTTCAGGTGTAGTCTTATATTGTAATTTATTTTTTTTTAAATGTTATGGTTGCAAAAAGGTATAAAAGGGTACATACACATACATAAATATATAATTATTGTTAAAAGTTATATTACGTAATATTGTATTGTCTTTGCATAAATAAAGTTTTGTTTCTATTGTAAGAAACAAGAAGAAAATATTGTTACTAATCAAATTAACGTACATTATTATTAATAACATAATCATTAAAGTTAAATTTAAAATTAATATACATTTACAGCAATAATTTTGGTATGTTAAATCAAAGAAAATATTTCAAAAAGAAAGTTACAGAACAGGTTCGACTGTTACCCTGGCCAGCACGTTCTCCTGATCTGTCACCAATTGAGAACGTGTGTTCAATGGTTGCAGAGCGATTGGCACGCCATCACTCACCATCCACTACTGTCGATAAACTGTGGCATAGTGTTGAAGCTGCATGGACTGAGATCCCCGTACATGCCATACAATCTCTGTTTGACTCCATGCCTAGGCGGATAAATGCTGTTATTGCAGCCAGAGGTGGCTGCTCTGGGTACTGATTTCTCAAGATCTATACATCCTAATTTCCTGTAAATCTAATCACTTGTTCTTTCCACTATAATGTATGTGTCCAATAAATATCGTTCTGTTATTTGCATTCCTACTAGGTGTAGCAATTATAATGGCCAGTAGTGTATATATATATTTTTCAAAAACATTTACAGTATTAAGAATATACAAGTATTAGCAATATCTCGATTTCTTTAACAAAATAAGATCAGAAAATTATAAGAAAAGATTCACTAAAGAAATTAATTTTACTCGCTGAACATGATGAAACGAAAATTTATAATCGAAATTTTCGCTATCGAATAACATAGAAAATTTGTAAAATATTGGGATTTAAATTATATTTCTCATAATATTAAGAGCGTGGAACAAAAATTCATTATATTTTTCTCTTAAAATGAAATAAATTGTTCAAATAAATATCTGAAGGATCAAATGATACAACTACAGTATTCGTCAATTTTAAACAAGTAATTAAAGGAGTTGTAACACAGTTTTGATTTTTGGTGAGCAATAATTTGATTATAAAAGAAGAATAATAGAAAATCTATTTTATATTCCATCATAATTTATTTTTGGAAACAGTCTGTATTAATCTAATATATTTAAGAATGAACAATTTATAAATATTTTGAACTATAAATAATATTATGGTCTATTCAAGCTTAAAGTAAAAGAGTGTTCTTTTTTTTTTAAAAAAAAGCATTAATTAATTATATTTACCTAAGAATTTCACAATATATTTTTCTTTTATAAGTTAATAATTAATTTCAGTCATTCTACGCTCTTTATTTTTATAAAAGTATTATCTTTCTTTAAATATTTTATAAAAGAAAATTAATAAGTACAAGTAACAATAGTTATATTTTGAATAGCTTGGGAAGTCATTGATTTTCTTACGTAAAATTGAATTGTTTTTGGAGTCCTCCATCACATAACAAAGACACTTTTCTGTTACTAAGTTAGGAATTTTCTTTGTATTACGTTTACACTAAACTTTTATTTTTTAGCATTTTATAGCATACTAAATTGTACGGTGAATTCTTACCAGCATCTTTTTTTCTGCATAATAATGGCTGTCGAGAAAGAAATTAAATGATACTCTATAAAATACAGGTAAATAATTTTCTTTTTTATTCGAAAATTGCTTAAAGAAGTGTTTTGACAGAAGAACAATTTAAAAAGTATTGTCTTTCCTTTTGTTTATCAAATGCCACTCTTAACACACATATTATAGAAACCGATTAAAATTTAAACTTATTTAAAAGAGAGTTAAGTAAATATTATGTTATAAAAATTAAGTTTTTTAATTGAAAATTAATGTTCAAATTTTGCAGCAATTTATTATAAGATATTTCTTTTCTTAGTATATAATCTGAGTGGCTCATTAAAAGAATCTTTAAATGTAATAACTTAAAAAAATTAGGAACAAATTTCAAATTTTTATATAAAACTATAATGTATGTTTTCATTAATAAAACCAATGATCTCTAATTAAGTTAAAATATACGTACATTTAATATGTTTTTACGTTAAGTTTACATGTCCTTGTAACTACTTAAGTATTTTCGTATGTTAGAAATAATTTTTTGTCTACACACATTAATATATTAATTGATATATCAATGATTAAAATAACATTTTATAATGAAAAAAGTTTTCGGTAATATGAAGAATTAAATAACTTTTTCTGAAAAATTTTATCTCCTGATTTAACTTAAATTAATTGTCAAAACTAAAAGTTGTTGACTTGAGAAATGTAACTCATTTTTTAATATGAAATTCATTAAAAATTTAACAATATATTCTATCATTATTGTATCAAATTTTAATTGCTGCATTAACGATAAATTATACATATTTCATATTATATATTATTATTTAAGTAGGTCAAACTTTTAATAAAAAAATTCTATAATAACTTAACCGTTCAACAAATAGCTTGGCCAGTTTAAGACTGACATAATGTTAAGAATAATATTAGATAAAACTTCACTTTACTAATTAGTAGTAGTGCAATCTGAATCATTAATTTGTATGTGAAATACATAAGTAAAGCATGTATGAAAATGTGATATAGATATCATTTTGTGGTACTGATTTAATAGATCTAGAATAACCAACTCAATTCCTTGAGCTAAAAATATCAATAACTGAAGAAATTTCATTGAACAGCAAATGAGAGATTTAAAGCATTCAAATAAAAATAAGTATGTTTAAATGACAGAACTTGATTCTTGTATTTTTTAGGCTTTTATAGCAAGTTTGAATCATTAAATTGGTAAAAGGGAGAAGCTTCTTAATTTAAGGATATTCTTTTTTATTTTCTCTTTTTCTACTCAACTATGTTGTTATTTTTAAAATAATTGTTTTTATAATTTTTTTTTAAACATGAAAAATTTGTATTACTAGAATCTAATCATTTTTTAAAAGATGAACTATTTAATTAGGATTTGGAAAGAAAAAAATCAGAATGCTTACATGTTTTGTCGCCTAGAAATAAAATGAAATTGTAGGGACGTAAGAAAATGGAAGTTTGATTAATGCAAAAAACAAAACATTTATTACGACATTATACATGATTAAAATAGTTACAAAAGAAAATACTTAACAATTATAAACAAGGTTATATATATGGTTAGAAGGTATATTACAAATACTTAAACAAAGGTATTTATGAAACGGATGGTACGCCTTCAACTTCTCATATCTCCCTTCTATAACCTCGATTTCTTATTGGTTATGAATATCTTGTAAGTTCACTCTATTGGACAGTAACGCCATCTCTTGTCAACAGAATTAATATAAATCTGTTACAAAATTAAATATAAATACAACAACTATCTGCAATATTCAACAGTAATCAAGATTGATCTGGTACTTATCATTTAGAAGACTTCCGTACACAAAACATAAATAGATGGTAAACGCTATCTATATAAATTTGCTAGCAAATGTCACATAAATAGACAGAATTCATAGCTTATTATAAAACGATGGATAATTCAAAATTAAGTAATAAAATATAGCACGAAAAAATATTAGAGGAAGAGCTTAAAGTTTATTTAATATATATTACATTTTTAAACACTATTATTGAAATTTATGATTTTATAAATTATACGTAGAGAATTAGATAGACGTAAGTATTTTAATACAGAAGATAATTTGAAATGAAATTTTATTAATATTTTTACTTCATTTTCCATCTAAGAAAGTTCAAACAATTTTTCATTTGCTAAGTACTTTTATAAACTACACCAACACTTTTCAGTATGTGATTTCTACAATTTATTTAATTATTATTTTATCTCAAGAAAGAAATTAAAAAATATTTTTACTAAGAAAATGTTGTTATTTATTCATTACTACCTGACTTTTTTTAATTTTTCTGCTTTAAAAGCTCTAGTGGTAAATCTATTTTTATACCGTTTTCTTTAATTTACAGTTGCGCTTATACTCTTCAGAACGTCATGTTTCACAGCTTCATGAAAACAAAATTTTCTACATGCCACAAATTCTGAAAAGAAAAATGATAAAATAAGCCGGTGTTTAATTTCAGAAAACGATAATGAATTTTAACTTCAGTTGGATAAGAGTATGTTTTTTTCTATTATCGTTTTGAGAAGAGAATGAGTTTTTGTAAATCGCTTAAATTTTCTCATTTAAGTGCTTAAATATTTAAAGTAGGTTTAAGATATGTTTGCTTAAGCAGCAAATTAATTTAAAATGCTTACTTAATTTTTCCCGAAAATAACATGATTTTAAAAATGTCACTAATTAAGAGAAGTTGGAGTATGCTTTAAATGAAGAAGTGCTTAACGTAAATGTTACAATAAGGTTCTAGGTATTTTAAGCTATGAGATTATAATATCGCAATCCCATTTCATTCAACAGTTGAGCTTGACTTAGAATATTTTTAGTCTTTGAATAATCTTTGATTTTTCTAAATTATTATAATTTGATAATTTATTATTTAAACAAAATTTAGTATAATATTTTTATAAGGAAAAAAATTAAAAAATTACATTCCTTTACTTTTTAAAGCTTTGAGGCAGAACGGAGTCATTAATTAAAAAATATATCCATAATATTAGAATCTAATAAATGCTATAAACACAAACTAATAAATGACTCTTACTAATAATCATTTTTAAAGTCGAATAATACAAATAATAAATGAAAACGGATAGGAAATGTTAAAAAAATAATAAAATAGAAAAAAACTAAAAAAAACTGTAGGAATATAATCCTAATTTTTTATTTGTGAACCTTTAAATAACAATAATAAATGAATATAAGAGGGTCGTTCAATAAATGTAAAAGTTACAGTTAATACTAGCAAAAGTAACGTCAAACGAATGAGGATGGAAGTCTAACTAATTAATGTTTCGTGATTGAGAATAAATACTAGTCAAACTCATTCTCTTCATAAAGGATTTATAAACTAATCATTTATAATGCTAAGATAAGAGTATGTACATGAGTTAAAAAAAAGTTGTTCTAACAATAAAGTTTTCTTACATTAGCATTTTAATGATAATAAGCCATATAAAATGATAGGTAAATTTCTAATTACTATTTTATGTGTTTATTAAGATTTTAATTACCACTTAAGGAAAATATTTTATGATCACATATCTTTAAAAATGGTTAATTAAATTCTTTCAATCTAAAATGTAACTATAGCTTTACTAGGAATATAAAATTTTAATATTTTGTTGTAAAAGCTTTGGAATGTAAAAAGTCTTTTTGCGGTTTGGTAGATATTTTTTATTCTTGATTCAAATCACTCTAAGACTGTTTATTACTTCATACTTAGAACTAATATCATTAGACATTAATTTATAGATAGAAGGTATTTTTTCCAGTACTCTGCTAAAATATATTATTGTTATCGATCCATTTTTGACTAAAGACACAAATATGTTACAATTTGGAAATTTTATTAACGAATTTATCTCTCTTATTATATTTTTTTCTTCTTAAAAAGTGGTTTAGTGCTTTTTGGTTAAAAAAAGGTTTTAAAAATAACGTGCCTTTATTTTTTTCAGAACATAAAAAGGAACGAATGAAAAATTAATTTAAGTATTTAAAATGTGGATAAAATGTATATAAAATACCTGCAGGTAGCTTAAATTGTGTTTTAATTAGCAATTTATACAATTTTTACGTTAAGAAATAGAATAATATTATATTTTTATTGATATCAGTATTGATTTTACTTAATTTGAAATGATAACCAAAAAACGTCCATTACTGTTTTAAAAAAAAGTTTTGAATAATTTTCGATAAAAATTTTAAAGTCCAGCTCAACAACCAGATCTTAGGGTCATAAAGTGATTAATGAAAACAATTTAACGAGCAAAAATGTAAATTAATAATCTTAAAATCCACTTTTAAATCTTATAATAAAGAAAGATTTTATTACTTTTAATGGAGAAAGGAAACCCTTATGGGTACCGTTAATTTTAATTAAGTGATTTTTTGCAATCGTGAATTTTAATTTCGATAAGAGACTTTTAAATTAATATATTAAAATGAAATTTATGCTAAAGTTGGTATGGATTGATTTTTTTAGTGTAACAAAAGCATAACCACAAACTATTTATACGAGTTTCTCATTAATTTATCGAATATATGATGTGCAGTATGATTCAAGAATAAAATTATCGAAAACGAAATTTTAAACATCAGATATGTAAATTTGTTTAATAAAATAGGGTAATTAAGGAACAAATATTTTTATCTTTGGAATTTAATCATTAAAATAAAAACAAATTTCGATTATTTTTAAACATTTTATTACAATTTCTAAGTTTCTATAACTTAGAAATTTCATTATTCTCACAATTATTTTTCTCTCTGTTTAAAATAGGTTATTTGTATGTTAATTCTTTAAAAATGAACCATTTAGAAGCAATTTTAATGTGACGCATTTCCGAAATGCGTCAGAACCATAGTTTCATAATAAGCTTTCCTAAATTGTATTATAAATGTTATGTTTCTTTATTAATATGTTTAAATTAAAAACATTAAAATGACTCTAACATTTATTTAATTTATTTTGCTTAAATGAAACAGATTCTATTTAAATAAATAAAAAAGAATTCAGATGAAGAGGAATTTGAATCATCGTAAAATGTTCTTAATTGTTTTGGTTGAAAAATTAAGAATATACTTTTTTATTTTTTGCTTAGTTGAAGATATTCATTTAAAATTATCAGTTTTTAATAGTTAATGCTTGAAATTTATTAATAGAATGATATATTCTTAATTATACAAGACATTATGACATAAATAATAATTTATTATTTATTAATATCCATACATAGATACATAAAATATTAGCTTAATTATTAATGTATTGTTTTTTCTTTAACAGGAGATGAAAATCTTTTTATTATATTAGAAGTCATGAAATAGATAAAGCAATAAAATTTATTACAAAAAATGAAACATTTTAACAAATTTTGTTTCCACATGAGCATTAGCTATCTTAAATGTATGCTTCAAACTGACACATTTAAAAGAAAATTAATTAGATTTTGAATAGTTTCCGAAAAAGAAAATTTTTAATCAAATATATAAATTCCCGTTATTCAAAGAATTTAGCACCACATTGAACTGACAGTTCTGTTTTATTTTGTTGTTAATTCCACTTTGCTTCACTTTCTTTTTATAAGTTATCTTTTCCAATTGAATTTCTGATTTCTTTTTTTAATTTGTGCTCCATTTTAGCTACAAGTTCTCAGGAGCTTTTCTAGAAAAATAAATTTATATGGGGAAATTATAAGAAAAAAAGTTTTGTGAAGCTTGCCATTCCTCCTAAAGCATTAAATATTGTTCAACTTTCTTCATGATAACGTTTTTGATATCTGAAATGATTACAATAATGGGTTTATTTATCAAATTAAAATATTTTTTCTCATAAAATTTATGTAATGAAAGGAAATAATTTAATTATTTAAGAGAATCCTATGGAATTGATTTTTACAAATGGATTGCATGTATCATTTATTTAATTTATAATCGAATGTGGAAAAATATTGTAAGTTTTATACTATTACTTTTATATATGCATGTAAAAATTTTTTGTTGTGAGTAATAATTATTTATTTATGTACAATAAATAATTCTTAAATATGAATTAAAATTTTGTCAAGATTCTGGTAGTAAATGAAAAGGAAAATTTGTCTAAAATCTTTAACTTTACTTTATTGGAAATGTTCAGATTTGGAAAAACTCAAGGTTATTTCTTCATCTATAAGCAAGTATTTTTTTTTGTTGATAAACTAGACACTCGCTTTTATAAACTCACAGGGAGTAGTAAAAAAATTTAAAATCAGAAGTTTATAAAATAGGAAAATATAAGTATAAAATCTTATAAATTATTTTCCCTCAAACTGCTAGCTTTATAAACAAAATATTTATTAACAATTTAATATACACTAAATAAGAAGAAACACGTGCAGAATAAAATTCTTATATTAAAATAGCTTTTATTTTTATTCTATTGATCAAAAATACTGAAATGTAATAACTTTTTTCTTTTTAAAATTTACATTTTTAGAATCACATTTTTCTTCATTTTTTAGATATAAAAAAGCATTGCAGTGTCTATAACAGATATAAATTCAATATTTTTCATTATATTTGCTTATATATGGCCTTTACAAATATGTGGTAAGAAAGAGAAGTGATTAAAAAGATTAAATTAAAGAAAATATTGTGAGACGTTAATTTATATTTTGATATTATTGCAGATTTAACATAGTTTTGTAAGGAAACATAACAATATGGACTCAACAATCTATAAATTATATTCCAATTTATTTCTATCTTTAAATATTTTTGAAACTATTATAAAATCACTCGCAATTATTATTTATCTAAGTAACTTAGACAAATGCATATAAAAACATAAAATATAGCAAAGCCGATTTTTTTAGATTATTCTTCATTTCTCTGATTTAAGTAAATGATATATGAAGTAAACAACTTACAGTTAAAGAATTTTAAAGTGAAATATCTAAAATTTAAAAAAGTTATCTAGTAAAATTCATTATTTACAGCTAATAAATTTTATTAGACTGACATTTATTAAACACGCTACTTTAGCTTGCATAGATTCAAATTTGCCTAGAAATGAACTGTTTTTCAATGATAATCCCAATAATAATAAACGCAATTTTTTAAATTTCGTTTCACTTATTTATTATTATATACGAAACATCTTATTTTAGAATAAACATTTTCAGATAAAAAAAATTCGGATTCATAAAAATAAAATTTTACAAATTTTTATATAGATGATACCAAATAGTAGTTTTTGTACCAAATAGTAATTTTCCAGTGAAATTTTGAAAACGTGAATTATTCATTCAAAAAACAATATATTTTGAAGGGTAGAAAAAATCATTGAATATTAACGTCTAATTCTCAATTCCTTATAAATCAATGAAAATAACTTTTCATAAGTTTTCTCATATTTTGGAATGGTAACATATCTTATTCAGTTTAAATGCATTGCGGACTTTTATGAAAAAGACAAAATCTGGTTGTAAGCTCTCATTTCCAAACGAACTTAGCCTTAACTTAATTTACTCAAAATATTTAAATAATTATGTTTTATGAAAAGTGAATCATAATAAATTTATTCAGGATTAGTTTTACCTTTATTAATCACTGAATTATAAATAATGAAATTCAAAAAATATCCTAATTTGTAAGATGCTCTTATCATTTTAGTGATGACACCGTTGCATTTTATTTGACACCGTTTGTTTTATACAAAAAGCTGAATATTGCAGCTTTGTGTATAAAACAAAGTAATTATATATATGTAATTAATGCTTGTGTTAATAATAATGTTTTCTTATTATTGATTTATAATTTATAGGTCACGAAATACTGTAAAATTGCATTCATCAAAATTCTCCATCAATATCACAACAAACAAAGTATCACTTAAGTTTTACAACTCAAAATTGTGTGTGTGTTCTTGGAATATTGTAACCAGTACACTATTAAAAATAAAGATAAAAATTAAATATTTATATTCTGTTTGAACTCGTCAAATCTCGTATTAAAACATAATCTTAGAAAATATTTTGCTTTGGAAATAATATCAATTAATTCCTTAAATTAATGGAAAGAAATGTTTCATCAACTGAAAAAACGGAGTACTTCATCAATTAAAATATTATAAGAAAAATAGCTTGTTGATTTAAAGTTTTGTGACTATAATGAACTTTATAAAGTGAGCAAAAGTGCAAGATGCTCGTCATTTCTCTATAATTATTTACATTTACTTAATATTATCTGTTGATTTGATATATAACAATTAATATTATCTGTTGATTTGATATATAACAATTTTACCCTCAATTAAACATATAAATAACTCGAATTATATTAATCTTATTTGAACAAGAAATAAAATTTAAGTTATTAAAACTAAGATTGTGATATTTTTGGAACAGATGAAAATTCTGAGAAAACAGTCATCATTTTTCGGAAATTTACTTAAAATTATTTGAAAGAAATTTTTTGAATATTTTTGAATATTTCATGCTACAATACGAACAAGATTTATCTTGTTTCATTGTGTTCTGAATCACAAGATTAGCAGTATTCATGTTTTTATTCATTTCTGACCTAATTCAAAGCTAAATAATGTCTTTCCCTTTCAGAAGTAAGTTACGATAACATTTCCTGGAAAGTAAAAATGATATCATTCCTTACAATCTTCTCTTACTCTGTAATTATTTATTTTCTGAGTTACGCCATCAATATTAAGAAGGTAACAAATATTTCTCACAAAATTCATACGTATGCTTGGTCATTGTAGATTTTTCACAAATACATTAAAGCATTACTTTTATATTTATAAAAAAATTAAATATTTTACTAATATTTTATATATATATATATATATATATTCGTAAAATATTTTATATAAATATTAAGTAATGCTTAAATAAATTTAAAAATTTTATATTTATACTTATAATATCCATCATATTGATTTTAGAGAACAAATCATATATTTTATGTTTATATTCCAATTTAAGATTTATTCGATTGCTGTAAGAATACATTATTTTTTATTTTTACTACTTTATATATATATATATATATATATATATATATATATATATATATATATATATATATATACATATATATGATCATTTTAAACCCAATTAATTAAATGACTGTGATAATGCTGATTGTCAAATATTCATATAGTGGAAATTATAAATTATCATTTATTAACTTTATAATAAAATAATAGTTTGTCTTATTCTTCTGTGGAATATATTTAATTTTCTGTTATTGCTAATTATTATTTTAAAAATTATTTCATATTTTTGATAAATATATTTATTTTTGCTTCTGTGAAATGTAAAGTGATAAAAGTCTTATTCCCTATATACTTCATAAATTTAAGAATCTAATCCTGTTTAATGTATTCTCAGTAAACCTTTAAGAATTTTCATTGCACATATTGTCGTATTAAAATCGATTCCAGTAACAAAATACTAGCTGCTATTTTCAAAAGCCACCTTATCGAAACTCGATTTGGTTCAAAATAAATCCCTGAGACTTATCACCGGTGCTGTGGTTTCAACCCCCATACCTGCTATGTAACTACACAGACATGAATTTATAATTTATCTGACAGACGAACTATAATGCTGCCTTTTCTCTTGGTGAAAAATTATTGAGAAAAGAGCATTTCTGGCCTGACTACATTCTTCTTCAAACTTGATTTAAATTTCAACATTCTTTTCTTCTTGAATGTTAGAGTCTTGATGGAGCCTTTGGGATCTGCGACTCCAAACTTAGCATCTGTAGGCCGCCTATTTTTACAGGCCTTCTGAGATATGCTACTGCCAGATCTGACTTGGTACAGCCTGTCCGGAAGTCAGACTTTTACCAGACTGAGTTCTATTTCATTGCTTTTGCCACTATACAAGAGAGATATCCTAATCAAGAATGTTTACAAGTTTCTACTGATGGATTAGCTACTTCTTCCGTTAGTGGAGCTGGAGCCGGTGCTTACTAAAAATGTTTCAGTCTTTGAGAAACTCTCGACACTTAGGTGGACAATTTTGATGGAGAAATATTTGCAATATTTATGGCTTTCAGAGCTATTGGTGAACAAGCTGAACAAAACATTGTTATCTTTGTCCATTTTAAGGCTGCAATCCAGACCATATCTGATTATAATCTAAACTCCTTTGAACTATATTTTGAATATAAGCTACTTATCGACCATCTTCTTTGTTCTAGAACAGAAGTCGTCTTTTAATGGATCCCAGGCCATTGCAGCATTTACGGAAATGAACGGGCTGAGATTTTGACTATGGAAGTTAAAGCTTTACATTCACATTCCCATCTAGTTCCTCTTCGAAATGCTCGGAGACTTCTTGCAAGTGAAACAAGAGATGGGACAATTTCTATTCCTAGGAACGTGGTTGACGTAAAATTCTGGGCTTGCCTTCTGCATGGCCAGCAGCGCTCTCACCATTCCCTCCTTCCTACAGTAGATGGTGTTGCTTGTTTTAGAATTATTACTGGACATGACTATTTGAAGGCCCATCTATATAAAATCAATCTGGCTAATTCACCTATCTGTGTGCTCTGTGACACCTCATCTATGACTGGCGAGCATCTCTCTAGTTTCCCTCTCTTTCTAACGTCCGTTCCAGTGATGGCTTTCGAGCCTTCTTGCCTTTTGGACCTAATTCAATATTGTACAGGACTGCCAGAAGCTTCATGTCTGAAAAGACAATTTTGGGCATTATTTTAAAACGTTTTCTTAAAAGTACAAGTCTTTCCGTGAAATTCGTCACATGACACAAAATACGATGAAATAAATGTGCTTTTTACAAAATATCATTTGTTTCGTCCTTATTGCATCAGATTATCGAAAAACAATTTCTGCGAATGCTAAATTAGTGAGTTACATTCAGCAAATAGCATGTTAGCTAATAATATCCTTTTTATTCAAGGACGTGAATACTTAACTCGAATATTTAAATTTGTGTATTCTTTTCCCTAAAATTATTTAATGGTGATGTATTCATAAGCAAAATTTTAGATGATTTCTTAATTCTGAATACAGTGGGTGATCAGTTAACAAATAGTTCAGACAGCGAACAAATCGGACAACGAATTGAAACGAAACGAACATTTCTCGGCTCTCTGAGAATAATGTGTAGGGCTGCCAAATCCAAAGGATCAAAAATCGTTTTCTATCTCCTATGTTGCTTGTCTATTGAACTTCATATTTCTATATTGGAAAAAAAATCTTTTTTTCCAATAGAATATTTATAGCCAAAGTAGACCGTCGGTTACGGTTTCGATTTCGGTCAAAACCGAAACTGATTTGATTTTGAGCGCCTCTCCTTTATTCATTATATCACTACTACGTAGTCTTAAATAACAAATTTCAGATGGCAACATCAATGTCATTAGTCACTGTGCAATGATAATAATATTAATTACTTAACCGTAAAATCCGGAGAAAGGAGAAAAACAATCGGCATTAGTCATATTTTTAAGCGCCCTCTCAATAGAAAATGAAAAGGACTGATTAATATGCGCGATTGTATGTACTATTTTTTTGAAAACTTAATAAGAAATTTTACATGCTTGCTTTTAATTTCATTATTAGGGTTTTCAGAACGAATTAATCGCAAAATCATTTATTGTTAACGACTATTTCGAATACCGAATTTATTCTTGTAACAGATCATGTTCATTAACCGATTACCCGCTGTTTTAGCTTACCCATTTTATAATTGAAATATGTAATAAAATAGTTAAAAGATAAAAAAGATAATAATTGAATGATAAAATAGGATTTTATAAAATTCAATAATATAATGTTAAGAAAAATTCCAATATATGAACATCATTAAGTAAATACACAAGCTTTTACAAAAAACAGAACATTAAAAGTAAAGAGAAAGAAACAGGAAAATCAGCAAGTTTTTTAGCTATTTTTATCAGATTTAATTCATCATAAAAAATATAACTATTATTTATCAAATTTAACTATTAACTATTATCTAGAAAATATCATTTTAAAGACTATAATTTAGTTTTATAAGATATAAAACTAGAAATTCATATTTATGATATTGAATTTTGCCAATCAAAAATTCAAATATTGTGAATAAAATTTTTAAAATTTTATATGAAATATTCACTGGATTTCATGCTCCATGAACAGAAATGTTTTGTTTAAAAATTTTCAGCGAGAAAGTTTTTATACAAAAATTCTAATTTTTCTTTTATTTTTATTTAAAAATTTCACTTAAAGAAATCATTTCTTAAATTAAATCATAAATATAATTTAATCAATTTCTAAAAAGCTTTTTACTTTTATCATAAATATTTATCAATGTGGATGTTTCATAAAAGACTCTATGGTTTAATACCTAATTATCCAAAATATCATATTTTTTAATTTGTAGGATTTATTTAGTACGAATTTTGACTTTCTCAAACAAAAAATAAATTTTTTTAAGAGAATAAATACTTTTTTATACAATTCTAAATATATATTCTTCAATATCTTCTTTTCTATTTATTTTCTATGATATTTTGGATCATTAGGTATTAGGCTATAGAGTGAAACATCCACATAAATAAATATTTATGATGAAAGTAAAAAATTTTTTAGAAATTGATTAAATTATATTTGAATGACTTAATTTAAGTAATGATTTCTTTAAGTGAAAATTTTGAATAAAAAGAAAAGAAGAATTAGAATTTAGATTTAACTAAATTCGTAAATGAGATTTCATCACTATAGCACTTCTTCCATAAAACTTTGAAAAATTGAAATTTTTAAATGAGTTGAAGCATCTTACTTGAAAGAAGGGTACTTTAAGAAACAAAGACAACAAGTAACGCAAGAAATTGAAAAAAAAAAAACGATTATTTCCCTAACTTGATGGGTGAAAGAAAAACAATTTCTGGAAAAGGAAGCCATTAGTGCTCTTGAAAAATTTAATTAAATATTTTACGGATGATGTTTACTTGAATTAAAGTCTGATATGCGATGAACATAAAAGATTAAAGAAAGACTTCCATCAGTTTATAAGTATACAAGAAAATATATATATTTGGAGTTTATATCTACATTAGAAAGTAAATTTTTTAACACTATTTATAAAAACATTTTTTTGAAAAGTTGTAAATTTTTTTAATTTTTATTGCTAAATTCTGTATTTTGAAATTTTTTATTATTTAAAAACCTAAAAAATAAGTTATGTTTATCAAGTTATGATAATTTAACATAAAGTAATTGATTAATTTAATGATTAATAAAACAATAATCTTCAAAGCCAAATCAGCAATTTCAAAAATTTATTGATTGTTTAAATTTAAAAAAAGATTATTTTCATTAAAAATGCATTAAATTTAAAATATTGATTTTCGAGATTAAAATAGGATAATAATATCGAATTCTCTCTAAATGTTATTTGTCTCAACCCATGTAATATGATTATTGCAGTGATATGATGTACAACTTTTCTCTTATTTGTTGCTTCCACGAAACTTATTGAAATTACATGTTTGCGTTCGTGCGTCAATTGCTGGTAATTATTGGAACTATATTTGTAAAGAAACTTTTAATGAAACTATTGATATTTAATAATCAGAAGCATATTGTACTCAAATATAACAATTGAGCTATGTTTCAATATAATTCTTGATTTCATTCAAAATCTCAGTTCCTTGATGGATTAGTCTAGTATTTATTTGAAATTAAATTTAGCTAACTAATTTACTTCATTACTTACTTGCAATGAAACATGGTTTCAAAGGAATGGTGAAACAAGTACTAATATGTGTAAAGCAAATGAAAAATTAAGGAACTGAGGATTAGATTTCCGATAGTTCTTTACTGACATATCAACCATCTAATTAAACGCTACTTCTAAGCTTGATTAACGAGCATTTGTGAATGACGCTGATCGTGATAATATGATAAGGATGGAAAATTTCTTAAAAGAAAATTATTATAAAAATTATTTCGAAATTTTGCTTATCTTTTGTAGTTAAAGGTATTTTCTAAGATAAGCTTAATTTTTATTTAAAATTTGTTATCAAATGATTCCTAATAAATAATACTTTTTATTTATCAATAGGATTCAATGGCTTCAGGGAAAACGCACATGAGAATATAAATTGAAAAAATACTCATAATAAAATATTATGACAGTAAGTAATCATGATAATGATGATCATAATTGCTAATGATTATTTTAGTATTTACTGCATTTATGTGTATGTATTATAAATATTCACTTAAGATATTCCAAACCACTGAGAGATCTGCATAAAAATATATTAAAGTGACATAAAAAATGTCTAAAAGGATATGATGCTGAAATTTCAATGAACAATTATTTACATGGAATTTTTTCAAAAATGGTATGCTTAAATATTGAACTAATCATATTTCTACCGATCTTATAACAAGAACATTTTTTAGAAAATAAAATATCCTTTTATTGGTAGTAAATTTCACATTTTACTAGCTTCAAATTACTTTTTTCGTAGTTACTTAAAAAAATTTCTACTTGAATGTTTCAAATATCTTGATAGACGTTATCTTTCCTGAAATTGTATTTTCTTTTATTTCCAAATATGTGCTTATTTCGTGTAAAAATGTAGAAATTCCAACACTCCACGACAGGTTTTCAGGTTTTTGACAAAAGAATCGTATACATGACAAAAATTTTATATGTTTTTTTATACTTCTATTTTGTAATTTCACACTTTTTTAAAATTATTAAATTTAATTATATGAATTAAAATGTATTAACGTGTAAAAATTTAAATAAATATAATAATTATGTTAAAAATGTTAATCGATTTTATGACAAAAATATATTTAAAGAAATATTCACTTAATGTTTCCTTTGTAAGTCTATAGAAAATTATTTAGTCAAACATATTTTTATTTGATAATTTAAAGTTTTCACAATATTTAAATATGTTTCATTTTAACTAAATATGTGACTAAATATGAAAACACATAACAGTTAAGCAGATATATTGAACTCTTTTTAATCTTTCAATTAAACATTCGAATTTTGAGCAAATATTTGTAAATGCAAATATGATGTCTTATTTTCAATCAGATAAAATTTCCTTCAACTCAACAAAACAGTAAAACAATCAATTATCTATCTGAGTCCTTTTACAGATCATCAAATGCCACAGATTTGCATTGAAATTATTGGTGGCGACCCCTGAAGTTATAACTATGTTAATGTCTTTTGGGAGTAAAGTTCACCGTAAATTCTCTTCAATAGTATCATTCAATTTTAATTTAATATTTCTCCGCTGTCGACGGTGTCCAAAAGCCCTCGAGAAAATGCTCTTAAATGGATATCGAGTGAGAGAGAAAAGCTATTTTCCATTAGTTGAACAATAAATATTTGTCTGCTTTTCTGTTAGACAAATGGAAATGGTACAAATGTCTGACTTAGCGTTCTGTATATAATTTCCTTTAGTATTATTAAGCTTTCAGTGTTAATCAATACATTTGTTTTCCAGTATATGTTGCCAAATTAATTTCTATTTTCTGTTACAAAGTTTGTGAAACTTTATTGAATTAAATGTGATCCGAAACTGTTTCCCGTGTTTATATGAAGTTAATTTTGATGTTAGCTATTATTAGCAAGAGAGATCAATAGTTTGATTAAAGAATTTTGGTTATTAGATATTTGAAGCATAAAATAATATTTCCAGACACCATTTCTAAATTAATGTTAATATTAATATGTCATTTTTGTATATAATGATTTTATTTTTGGATTATGAAACACAAAAAACACATTTATGAAAAAAGTGCTTACGTTTCTGCAAATTACTTTTACTATCAATTGTGATTGTGATACAGTTATTAAGTGTAGTACTTTTATTTTAATATTAAATGTAAATAAACTGAAAACTGTGAATGTTTGATTCACAAATTCTCATCATAAATGTTATTCCTTTATAAGAAAGTAATTCAATTTATTTCTTTTAAATTAAAAAATTCAGACTGAAATGAAATAATACTGTTTCCTCCAAGAATTGAGAATATTTTGTTTATCAAGTAGTTTTTAATGTGTGTGTGAATTTTGCTAAAAAATGTAAAGTTTAGATAATAAAAAGAGATGTTGGTTTTTCATTGCTGTTGTGACTATAAATAGCAATTAAAAAATTCACGTCAATGTTCAAGATTAATGAAGCAGTTCACACATTTTTTGGATGACATAAAAGGAATATTGGATTATCACAGAGAGTCAATGTAATGGTGTTGTATTGAACAACTGTTGATGAGCAAAAAATATCGTAAATAAGCTTTAAGAATGAATTTCAAATTAAACAATATTTTTAGAAACAGAAAAGTGAATGAAGTTATTATTTTTATTTTAAATTAATAAAAGTCAATCAGGTTATATATACTATATAAATCTCTACAATTTTTATTTTTGGAAAATAAAACCATTAAATGCCTTTGCTTTGAAGATATTTTTAAAATAGGATTTTTCATGTTAATAAGAAAATATTTTGTGATGTTTTTTATGAAAAACATACGAAAATAGAAGAAGAAGTAAATAGTAAAAGCAGAGATTCGTTTCACATGAATTAACCAGTTCACGATTATACATATTTTTTGTAGCTAATATTCAAGAAATCTCGCTAGTAAAAATGTTGAGATATAATATATCATAAAATAAAAATTTAAAGTAGGAACCACAAAAATATGCATTATTGTAAATTACAAACATGACCAAAATCAATGTAGATAATTTTTAAACATTTCATTAAAAAATATAAATATATGAAGAGCTTATTAAATATATTGAATGTAAATGATGAATGAAATGTAAATATTGAATATAAATGAAAGTTAGAAATATTAAATTATTATTTCAAATTATTTTGAGCTTTTCTTTCGTTTCAAAATTTGAAATTTCTTAGCAGATGTTAAAATCTTATTTGCATTGTCTTTTATATATTATATAATTTTTATTCACTGCTATAAAGGAGATTTTTGTCATTGGTGAGTAAAACGTAAGCAACAATGCAACTTTTCAGTAGTCAGTCATGGAATTGCAGATGTGGCGTTCCTGCGATCAGTAAAATGAACATGCATTTCAATAGAAAAGTCATGCGCATGGAAATGACGAGAACATATCATAGGTGGCGTGATCAAACGCAAAATGCTTATCGTCACGTTAAGCTGAAGACTATAGAAAGCGAAGACTATATTAAAGAAATTCGCTAGAGGTAAATCTCAGTTTTACGTTAAATATAGCATGGAAAAAATCACATGGACAACTTTATACGTAGAAGAATTATCAAAAAGATGAAGGGGTTGGGTTGTAGTGTTACCAATGAAGTTGAAGAATTCAAAACATCTTGCGTTTGGAATGCTTCCAAATCACAGTCGATAACCGATATATTGTCCTTAAGCGAAAAAAGCATGAAATCAGTTAGCAAACGCCATTGTTCAGCCACCAAGTACTACAACACAGTGAAAAGGTCGTGATTTACTGTGTCTAAAAAGCTTTTACAGAAGTTACCTATTTTCCAGCTGTATTGAAAACTGCATCCTTTTGAGCGTTGGTCATTCTTGCCACCTTTTAGTGTAGTGCAAAAAGCACAAAAACTGGACTTTTCATCAATGGAGGAATTGTGTATTCTTTACGGATGAAAGTCTTTTCGGTGCCACAAACAATTCTGAACTCCTGTTAATTTGGAAAAAAGGCCGGAACATATTCCACGAGTCTTCTTATTTTCGACAAAGATTCAGTAACTGTACATTCTAAGGAATTCTACATTTTAAGGAGTTAATCCTTAACTATGTGTTCTCCCAGTTGATATTGTAGTTGAGTTCGTTTTTATAGATAAAAAACGATTGCTACACAGGGTTTCTGCATTTTAGCAGCTACTGAAAAGATAAGACTATCAATAGAATAGATTGCCCAGCACCCTCTCTTGATTTAAATATCCATAGAACATGTGTGGCAGGCTTTGGGGATATGTTTTATGTCATAATTATATTCAATTTGAATTCAATTTACTTTTCATCTTTTAAGTTTCTAATATGGCTGAAAGTTTACAGTAGACTTATCATTTCAAGTAAGCATGCTTCTAAAAATATCGTAAATCAAGTTATAAAAATATTGGGAAACTAATACCTGGTGGTAGAAAAAACAATTCTTTAAATCGTTGAATCAAAATGTTTTCATACATTTAATAATAGGAATTATGTCTCTACCTGATTTTTTAATATTTACGTTAAGTTTAAAAATATGTATTAGTTGGGATATTGAATATTCCTCATTTTGACAATGTTTAACCATTCTTTGAAGAAAAAGGCCTTAAATGAATGAACTATAAGATATTATCATAATATGTGCATTTTGTACCGTAGTATTTCTAAGCATTTTTCAATTTCTATTTTCTGCAACACTCTGCAGCCTTTTTTTCTCAATTTCTTAATTTCCGGTAAAGTTCTTTCAGGAATTATGTTTTATGGTAGAGTAGATTTTACTGATACAGAGTTAATTGAACTCCGCGAGGAAAAAGTGATTAACCATTCACAACTTTTTTAATTATCAGATGACACTTTCAACAATTCCTTATAATACCTATGGTTATTGAAACTATCATTTCTAGGGATTGACCTAAGATTCAGATAAGACTGATCTATTTAAAAGTTTTTCTTCTTGTTTATGATATTTTGGAGATTTATAATCTTGTGGACTTAGTCTAGCCTGCAACTAAATCAAGAGAAAGAAGACAACAACATCAATAACATTTTGTAATGTATAAAATATCTTCATACTGGAAACTCTTCTGTAATTTAATTGAATTAGAAGTTGAAAAATAAAATAAATCAATATGCTATTCATCAATTATTGAAGGTTTTTTCTTTTACAAAAGTATAGTTTGATAAATACTTTAAATTATTTTAAAAAGTAAAAAGTAAAAAAATCTTAATGATATAACTTGACACTTAATTTAACTGTTATACTTCAAATAATGGAATATTATTTATTGTTTAATACTTATAATATCTTGATGTTTTATCAGAAAATCGCCATTTTTTAAAATAAATAATTGATATCAATTTAATAAATTCAATTATTTGTTATTATTAAAATAATTGTATGTATATATTCACATGTTCATAAATAAAATTATTACTAAAATTTCATGAAATTTTATTTATTTTATAAAAGTCCTAACCTGTTGTCAAAAATATAATGCAATATTTTAAGAAATTAAACATTTAATGTCTCTTATTTTGTTTCTTCGCTTTTATCCGAGTAATTCGCTTCAATTAGCAGTAATTAGTTTTTTCAGGTACATTTTTAATATTTCTAATCTTCAAAAGTCTCCCACGTGAAAGCATATTCACTTAAAAAAGAGTTAATTAGATTTAGAATTGCCACTAGAAAAGAAAGTTATATAATCAAATAAATACTTGTTATTCGAAGAATTTGGTCTCTGATAGTTTCCTTTTATTAAGTTATAATTTCCATTTATCTCTTTATTTTACACTTCAAATTTTGTTTTATTTATGTACATTTTAAGTTACAACTTTAATGCTTTAAAATATATTTCTATAGGATTAATTATATTTTGGTTGAGAAATTAAAGAATAAGATCTTTTTGCATTTGGGATTATTTTGTAACGATTGGATATGTGTGTATGACATGAATAATATTATTTTCTTGTTTATGAAATATTAATATAATGTTTATTAAAGGTAATTAAATTTTTTAATGAAACAAAATTATATAATTGATTAGAGTTACATAAAAGTTTCAAAGAGGTTATTTTGATTAATTTGTATTAAAGAAAATATTTCGATTTTAAAATTCATTTGATATTTAATGTGTTTATTCTCATACTTGCTTTAAATTGTGGTTAAGAATAATTTAATGGTATATGCTTAGTTACTATTAGTAAGAAAATTATAATTTATGGAAATTTTAATCTAAAAAGTTTGCATTTTATTTGCTGAATTTCAGTTTTTATCAATTTTATTAACATTGTTTCATAAAATTGTTTTCAATAACAATTGTTGTATGCGTAAATTTAAAAAGATAAATCAATCAGTTTAATTTCTGATCCTCGGAATAAAAATTACTAGAATTATAATATTGTATTTATTTTATCTTTTCATTTCTGATGTATCTTATTTTTAAAAAAAATATATTATCACTGCAGATAATTTTAAATTTTAAACATTCAGATATTGATGTATATTTTTTATTTCATAAGCAATTTGCTTTTGAAGTATGCCAACATATTTCTTTAGGGACATTCACAGTAATTTAGATTTGTTTAGTCTCAGTTTTGATTTCTTTGAAAATTACCCATAAAAAATGTTTAAGAAAACAACTTCTCGGTGAAATATACGAATTTCACAATTTGCATGCAGTATAAAATATTAAAATATATGGAATTTATTAGCATAAATTGGATGATACATACAAATAATTACATTAAATAGTTTCTATTTAACTTCCTATTTTATCTAAAAATAATAACTGTAATTCTAAATCGTTTATTTAGAAGAAAAGTTTAAAAATAACATTTTGAGAAAGTTTTTGTTAAAAGCATATGAAATCTTAATAAAAGAGATTCTTATTTTAATTTCCTACTGATTTTTTGTCATGGGTTGAATTGCAAAGAGCTAATTCAGAATGTGGTGAAGCATCAAAATATTGATCTTAAAATGAAAAATAATTTTCTTTTTGATATTATGATTTCAGAGTTCGTAATTAATTAAAAATATAATTAACCCTGATTTTTGAACTCCTTGTGATATCTCTTTGCAATAAATTTAAACTATTTAATATCATCTGATGGCGGAATTATTTTTGCTTCTAGAAAGAAGCACCCTGTTTCCGTCCTCTTTTTAAAATTGTTATCTATGAGTTACTTCTCAGAATAGAGAAAAAATATTTTCGCTAAAGAATCCGATCTTTTTTTCTACATTCACACCTTGTAAATGTTTTAAAAAATTACTATATTTGTGGTATAGTGTCTAGAAAGTTTATCCTTTGCACCTCTAACCTAATAGACTTATTATTGGGTTCACCGAAATTCATGACGGAAGAAGAGTAATTACATTTGAATCAAACAAAGAATGGACTTGTAAAAAAGGAGGATTTTCGCGAATCTGACAGGAAGAGTGCTACCTGTATAGTAAATATATGAATGAATTTTTAAAAATCGGAAAAATGGTATTGGCTTCAAGATGCATGATGTGAGTTCTCTTTTGTTTATCATCTAAATTAATCACCTCCTTTTTCTCTATATTTTTCATATCTCTGCGTACTATTCGGGGTCTTCAAAGGGGAATCGAGGACCACAATTGGCAATTAAGTATCCTTTTAATTTTATATGTATGTATATATTTATTTCCTAATACTTTTTAAGACATCAATACTTTTTGATTGTTTAAGTATTGCTTAAACACTCTTCAACGAATATCTTTCTGTCTACTCGGGGTTACGTTAGAGCTCAAATGTTCCTTAAAACAAGAAGCCCGATTTCAATAGTTAATATTTTCATAGTTAAAATTCATTTTTATATATTATATATTTTTATATATTATATATATATATTTTTATATATTATATACCTCCTTCTCTTGGTTATGTTTCTAGATGATTTAAACAGGAAACTTCACATTTCGGGATTAAAAAGAGCTGTAAATTTAACTATTCTATAATACATACAATTTATAAGTTAAATTGCAAACATTCTGTCTTCAAGCTTATATATAAGCTGAAATTCTCTTCAAGCTTACATATAAATTAGTCAGAAATTCTTTTTCTAATAATTTGAGTTTTTATTCATTTCGATATGCTCCAAGTGAAAATATTTAATGTAAGTTCGCTTCCTTGTATTAATTTAATGTTTGCTTTTAATTTTTAACTGGATTAGAAACTAATATTGGATTAGTAATACATATGTTTCCACGTGTAAAATTATAGAATATCATATTTTTACAATCAATAAAACTTTAGTAAAAAAAATGATTTTCTTTTCTTTTTTTTTAATTCTTTTAATTATTTTATAATAATCAAAATTTTTCTATTTTGATTTTTGCATGAGAGAATAATAAATTCATATTATAATATTTTAGTAAATACTTTCAAGGCACAAGAATGATTTTATATACACAATAAAAATCCGTGTTTGGTAATTTTTAAAGAAACTATTGCATAATAAATATATGCTTATATACATCACCCTAATATTTAAAAAATTTTTTAGATTTACATTATTAGATACTGCTTAACTTCAGATCAAATTAACATAGTTAAAGTAAAAAATAAATTATGATGATAGTTTTTTGTCCCCTATTCATTTTTTATTGCAAATTAGAATACACTGTCAGATATTGTATGTTCTTAATAATAAATTTTTAATAATAATTCATGAATTACTGAAAAATATTAACGCATGCATTGCAACTAAATCATAGAATTTTCAAATTTTGTATGATTTTTATAATAAAGATGTACTTTAAAAATAAATTAACAAATTTATTGAACAATCCAAAAACTCAAAGGTTTCAGAAGTGAATAAAAATACTTATTTTAGAGGAATAGAATTGAATGAGGTTTATTATTTGCATTGGTACTTTTGTAAGAGTTTCTGAGAGATATACTGAGAACATCATCTTACTTTTTCAGAACATAAATAAGAAAAAGCGAAACTTAAATCATCAGAGAATAAGGTTGTTTAGTTATTTATGAAGCAATAAAGTCATCAGACATTCGTCTGACCTACTTTAAATTTAACTATCATTTCTATTCGCAATCGAGTCAGGATACTAAGAAATATTTAACATAAAGTGGAAATGACAGTAATTTCATATCGTTTCGATATGCAATACTGTTTCGTATTTTATTGTTACGCATATTCTAAATGTATTTCCAAATCATCTAAACAAATAAAAATTTTCTTTACTAAATTTAGGGGTTTCAAACAAGAAATTGAATAATTTTATTACATTATTTTTGTGCCTGACAACTTTTTTGAGAAAATGTTTTATTTAGTCTAATGTTTTCTGACTTATTTTACAAGCTAAAATATGTTTAACAGAGAAAGTATTTTCCATTCTTTGTAATGCCAAATTTCATCAGTTATAATATTCCTTTAACTTATAGTACACAGAAAACACGAATATAGAATGATTTGAATTATTACCTTCATGTAATTCAAACTTTTGATAGGATAAAATATTATTTTCATTTATTCTGAAACTGACAATCATATTTTACAATTTAATTGGTTGAAATTTTCGTTTGTTTTAATAATATTGAATATCATTAATCATAAGTGGTTAAAACTCAAAAGCACTAAGCATTGCTAGAAAACACAAACCTGGTGTATAATATTTAAATAGTATTATGCATTAATTTTCCAAATTTTAATTGTTTCATAAATATTTTAAGAGTAACTTTGGTTAAGAGAGGCACATGTTAAGGAAATTATGAAATTTTTCTTAAGTTTTTATTTTTATAATTTACGGTATTTATAAAATGTAATATACATCACAGCTATACATCACAGCTCCACTGTTTTTATTAAACATTTTAAGAAATTCTGTTAAACTAAATTGTAAACCCTGAAATGCTGTTGTTTTAAAAAATTTATTTATTTTTATGTATACATCTAGCAATTTATTTTACCATAATGTTTTTAACAAAGTACAACCAATAAATATATTATTGATCCTTAACAAACGAAAACATAGGCATGAAGTAAAAGTGATATAAATGTGTATGGTAATACTATGTTTAATACTGAATTTGGTAGCCATTTTCTATTTAAAAATCTTAATTTATAAAACTTCTAATGCTATAGATTATCTGAAAATATAATAAAATTAAATAGAAAATTTTCTTGTCTTTGTAACAATAGAATTTGTAATTAATTTTCTTAAAGATATTTATAAGGACCCAGACATTAAAATCCTTTTGAATTCATATCTCTAGCTTAAAGTTTGCAAATTATTTTACTTACATTTGCATTGGATCAAATCTGTTAGCAACTTACTTCGGATATGTAATGTATTTGCTTATAATACTTAGTTACTTGTAATTAATTATGAAACTATTATTATAATTAATTATGAGAAATTTGTTTATTCATTATTCTTATTCGAAAGAGATAATAGTTATTACACGAATAAGTTCTAAAAAAACTTTGCATTCCTTTTTGAATATTTTAGTAAATAATAACCAACTGAAGTCATTATTTAAATGTATTTAAATTGTTACTAGGGTCAAATTAAAATAAATTCATTCTAAGGAAAAAAATGGCATTTAATCAAAAAGTTCGAGTCTTACAGTCAAGCAATTTTCTGTATTATTTTTACAATTTAAATATTTAATAATTTTAATAAATGAGCAGTATTTTTCTAGAGAGTACATTGGAGTTAAATTTACTACTTTTACAAAAATGAAAAATATAAATAATTTGAAATAAAACAATTAATAGTAACTAATAATAAATCTTAGTATTAAATCAGTAATTAAAATCATTCGTCATCGAAATGAAATATTTTATTCAGAAATTGAAATTTTTAGACGTCATGAACATTCACTTCACTGGATTCCTCTACGGAAGTTTTAAAATGCGCACACTGCATTTATAAGTAATTTCAAGGGCAGGGCGTGCCTAGACAAGCTAGAGATAGACAGTAACGCCATCTCTGAGCAACAAGCGAATATACCCTATTACTTTTTTTTGAGAACAACAAAACCGACGCGCTTCGAGTCTAGATTTGAACCTTCCTTAACGATGTAAAAGGAGTGCGTCGGCGCGACGTGAATCAGTTAGGCAAATAATTGAAGCGATACTGTCGGAGAAGGATTTGAGTGGTAATTCAAGCTAGTGATGGTGAAGGTATTGTGCAATTGTTTGAGTCATACGCGTGCGAAATCCATAATTGTTAAGATTTTGGCATAATGTCACAAAAACGTAAAGTTGATAGTGAGTGCAGAGTTTTTCAGTCTAAATGGGAAATTTCATATTTATTGATAGAATCGAAAGGTAAACCACTGTGTTTGATTTGCAATTAAACAGTTGTTGTTTGTAAGGAGTTTAACTTGAAAAGACACTAAGATAGGAATCATAAATCAAAATTCGATTGTTACACTGAAAAAATAAGAATGGACACACTGTCTTCTTTAAAATCGTAACTTCAAGGTGAACAATCACTGATTACCAAAACTAATATTGAGATCGAAGATGACCTGAAATCAAGTTTTATTATTGTTATTCATACGAATTGCGAAGAAATGAAAACCTTTCACTGATACTGATTTTATTAAAGACTGTATATTGAAAGTCACCAATGTTTCATTTAAATATCAAAAGCCAGTTATTCAAAATATTTAGTTGTCAAGAAACACTGTTGCTTAAAGAATAAATAATTTATCTCGAAATTTAGTTCTACAACTGAAGGAGAAAATTAAGGAATTTACATACTTTTTACTGACTATTGACGAGAGCACTGATACTGTTGATACAGCAAAACTTGCTGTTTTTATACAAGGTATTAACTGTAACTTTGAAATAACTGAAGAACTATTAAAGTACGTTCCATTGACAGGTACTACAACGGCAAATGATATTTATTCGGTAATTGAGCATTTGATAGCAGAATACGAAGTCGGCTGGAATATGCTTAGCAGCACAACTACGGATAGCGCTCCTGCTATGGCTGGTAAACATTCGGGCGTTGTAACTACATTAAAACAGAAAATTTTGAGGGATTTCTTTGTATAATTCATCAGGAATCATTGGCATCCTAACATTTAAAAATAGACCATGTCATGCAACCTATAATTAAAACTAGTAAATTTAATAAGGAGCAGAGGACAAAACCATCGATATTTGAGGTATTTTTACAATATTTGAATGAAAAGTTTTCTGATGTCCCTTATTTCACCAAAGTTCATTGGTTCAGTCGAGTAGTTTTAGAAATAATTTTTGCATTATGTGTGACTCTATTCAAGCTTTCAGGTCAAAAAAAGGCTACCCAATTGATTATGACAATGACTGGTTGGTTGATTGTGCCTTTTTGGTAGATATGAATAAAAACTTGAATGATCTGAATGCAAAGTTACAGAGTAAAGCTCTGATTGTCTCTCAAATGTATTCAAGCCTTTGAAACAAATATGAGGCTGTCGGAAAATCATGTAAAAAATCAAACTTTGGATCATTTCCCTCATTTAAAAACATTTGGCACAGTGAACCAAAAAGAAAAAAACAATTTTTGCAAAATTTGACCACGGACTTCCTCAAAATGTATGAAATGGAATTCCGTATTTTCACCAATCCATTCAATTTTGAAGCTTCACAAGCACCAGTTCATTTGAAGAATTTGGATAAATAACCGGAATTAAAAATTATGCAGCACGCATTCTGTGCATGTTTGGTAGCACTTATTTATGTGAGCAGATGTTTTCCATTATGAAAATAAATAAGAACAAACATCACACAAGACGTTATGAATGAACATTTCCAATTAATTCTTAAAATAACTACAACGAATATGATACCTGACATCAGTGAGCTTCTCAAAAACAAAAGAAGTCAGATATCTGGATAATTGAGCTCAAAATAATTACCCTCTTTTAAAACTTTGATATGATTTTTAACAATCGTATATTATATACTATATAATTAAGTAAATAAAATGTTATAATAATTTAATACATTTTTTTATTTGAATATGATCTACCTATTCCTTCTAAATTTAATATATGACCCTCTGCAAAACTGATTTTGATACCTCTCATCCAGATTTTCTTTGACTTAAGCATTAATAAGTAAATTACATTTTACATGGTGATATGGAAACTTTGGCCTGTTAAACTAATTGACAATTTTCGCGCCATTAGCAAATGAAATATAAGTAATTGTTTACATGCAATATATGACTCAAGTAAAAATTTGGTTGACACTCAATTTTTCTCCTTTCATTTTTAATTTTCTTTCTAAAAAATCAGATTTTCTATACTTTAAGCAAATTAATTGTTTGAAAATATAATCAATATTTGTGATAATAGCAAATATTACCCAATTTATGAAATATATAACAAGTAAAACAAACATACAGAAATATTTAATAAACATCTATTTTCTATGGCTGTGAATAAAAATTGTATTAATAAGTACAAAATAAAATAAAATTTTATTGGTACGTTATTTAGACATTCATCGGAGAATATTTAAGTGAAGTAAAACTGTTATAGAGAGAGAGAGAGAGAGAGAGAGTTGTGTGAATCACACACACACAGCCATATGAATTAGGTATTGAAAAAGTATTTTACTTCTGTTTTAATGATCTAGCAAAATGACATAAGAATCATTTATATCATTTTTTAATGTATTAAGCCTCAATGATTCTGTTAATTTTAAAGCATATTTATTTCTTTTGAATTTCAAAAATTTCAATAATATTTCAGGCCCTTATTTGTGTTTGTAAGGAAATTTTATTTTAATTATGTTGAAATTTAATCCAGTTTTACAATAAGTATAAACCTATAAATTATGGCAATTCATGCAATTTTTCTGTCAATCACTGAAGAAATCAAGTCTTCAAATTTTTGACTTTTAAGTCAATTTCACTCCAGTTCATTATCATGATAATTAATGAATCATAATTAGCATGTTATTCTTACTTATTAATTATCACAACATTTTCAAACATTTCCTGAGAAAACGTTTAAAACAATCATGAAGAGGATAAAAATTTAAATTTGTTGAAAATACAGAAGATTTTGGTAAAATAACTTCATGTAGGATGAAGGGACAAATAGTAATGCATTCACATCTGCAGCAATCATGAAATACATGTAAAAAGGTTTTCGACATAGAAGAAACAAATTGTCATCACCTGAAATACTATTCATTCACACCATAGACATGTGCCTTTAGAAGCTTATGTTACAAATAAATTTATTTCTTTTAAGGTCTATGCATTCTATTAAGTTAACAGACATCAAGCGAATTTTTTTTCATTTACACTCTAGAGGTTAAACAAATATTATTTTACCACTGCATACCAAATAAAACTACTAAATTTCCACTTACTATTTGCTCTGTTTTGGTCCCCTCAAACACACTGATGAGTTATTTTGATCTGTTTCTCTTTTCAGGGTAAAAGTTATTTTGATTACTACCAAATGATTAAAAATGAGCTCATTTTGATTTCTGACTTTTCGTATTCAATAGAACTTATTTTCATCTCTGCGGGGGGGCTTAAATTATGTTTTGTTTTCACATGAAGAAGAATGAGGCTAATTTATAGTTAAATAACTACATTTTATAATTATATTTTTGAATAAATTTAGAAATAATTTCATATGAACTCTTTAATATAATGTAACTCAAGAAAAAATTCAACTATTAAATTTACATCCAGACTTTTATTATCTTTCTCATTACATTTTATTATTAAATTACGCAAACTTAGTTAGTCTAATTGTGTAATCGGTTAACGAACAGTTAGGACTGCGAACAAGTTGGGCAACGAACACATTCTAGAATACTTTTAGTGCTTAGATCACGAACACATTCTAGAAAAAGTTTTATGTTCAGACAGCGAACGTATTCTAGAAAAATTTTTGTGTTCAGACAACGAATACGTATTCGAATAACGAATTAAGCGAATTTTATCGAACATCTCCCTGCGCTTGGAGGATTATGTGCAAAGACACCAAACTCAAAGTATCAAAAATCGTTTTTCATTTCCCTTGAATTATGTTGCTTGCCTATCGAACTCCATAGTTCCATTTTTGAATTTTTTTTCTACATAGAATATTTATAGCTAGTGCAGACCATCAGTTTTAGTTTTGATTTCATTCAAAACCTAAACTGATTTCCTTTTCAGTGTCTCCCTCTTGTTCACCCCCTCTGAACGAAATCCAGAAGGCAATAACAATTTTATTAATCACTTTATATCTATGATGCTATTAATTATTTCCGAGAAATCTTGAAAAAGAAAAAAAACCCATAAAATACTCCGTAACACCTTAAAAAAATGAAAAATGAAAAGGACTGATTAATATGCATGACTATATATATGTATTATTTTTTTTATAAAATTAATAAGAAATTATACATCCTATTTTAATTTTATTTTAAAGTCACCCGAATGAATTAATTGATTTCACAAAAACATTATGGCCAAACAATGATTGATAATCCAACAATTCGGATAGGCAACATAGTATGTTCGTTAACTAATCACCTGCTGTATACATTTAGAAAGTGAATTTATAATTATGATAAGGCATATATTATTGGCGTTTCAGAAGATTGTTTTTAGGCATCCTTGCAAAATTTTTAAGAAACGGTTATGTAAATTCTATTCCTTTAAATTTTCTTTTTATTGAAAAATGTATTATTAAAATAAAAAGTTTCATATAATCTGTAATATGTTTCGTTTGTCTGCTTGTCACAGTTGTGAATTTCTCTTTCCGCATTCTCTTATTTTTTCTGTATGGAACTCATTCTGTTCTTATTATCTAAAACCAAATAGGAAACAATGTGTTCAAAATGTAAATACATACTAATTTTAATAGGTTAATTTTAGTCATTCGATGCTAATAAAGGGATTAAAATAAATAACCAAATAATCATAAAAAATAATGAATCATAGGAAAATTGATCATTCTTTTGTGTCAAAATAACGAAATATAATATTAATTTAGAGTTGTATACTCTTGCGTAAATATTAAAGAACTTATTGTGAACTAAATTATTTTGATGATTAAATTTTAAAACATACAATACATTTGTTGATAAAATATTTATAAATTTTGACATTGAAATTTGTCTTAAATATTCAAAACTAGAAAAAAATTATTTGAAATAGTTCAACTGATAGGTATATAAAATAAATCAAGGAAGCTATAAAAGAATGCAGAAATTCTTATAATCCTCTTCTTCTTCTTAGAATTGGGTTTATATTGGGCACCTCTGCTTTTATCAGCATTTTGTACTATTAACTCCAAACCCAATGCTTCCTATTTCCAGTTGCTCGGGTCACCTACTATATTAATAAAGTCCGATATAACCCTTTAATGGAGTGTAGGTCTAACTCTCTAATATGGATGATGCCTAAAGAAGTTAATCTAGGGATCGAATTCGTAAATGATATGCTTGGCCGCTTCCTCTTGCGTGTAACATTTCCTGCAGATAGGGTCTTGCTGAAGCAGTCCCATTTTATGGAGGTGTTTTCTGAAATAGCAGTGCCCAGTTATGAAGCCTACGATTAAACGTATCTTCTGCCTAGAACATCTAAGAATTTCAGAGGCAATCCTTACTGATGATCAACAGATCATACTTTTAGCGTAGGTTTGACTAGGAGTATTAAGCCGAGCTTCATACATCTTCCGTTTTTCCCATCTAAGAACATTGGTTTTTGCGGTCTTCAAATTGATCCCACAAAAAGGTTCTACACCAATGGGAGCAAAAGACGATCCTTGTTTAGCACGCTCATCAGCTCTTTCATTACCTTCGAAACATTTGTGCCCTGGCACCCATACAATGATCACCTTGTTTCTAGTTGCCAGTTCTGTAAGAAGGTTTCTACATTCCAAAATCATTTTTAGATTTGATTTCGAAAGAATGAGCGCTTTTAAAGCTGCTTGACTGTCACTAAAAATGAGAATCCGCTTACTGTGATAGCCCTTCCACATATTTAGTTGCAGACAGTGGATAATGGCCAAAACTTCTGCCTGGAAGACCGTAGCGTATCGCCCAAGGCTTATAGATAGGCTGGTTCTTGGTGACACGCCACATACTCTCAGTCCTGAGAGGCTGTTTTTAATTGATCCATCTGTGTACCAGATTAGATCTCCTGTTTTAATTTTGAACATGTTGTTATCCCATTCGTCTCTAGTTGGAAAAACTATTTCAAATGTCCTTTCATACATGTATGACTTTTCCATGATGTCCGAAGGCATCAGGAAAGTAAGATCTTGAATTTTCCAGGTAACACCCCTGTGCTCTTTGGCAATAAGTTGGTCGTACCATTGGTTTTGTAGCTTCATTCTGTATCCAGTCATTCTAGCAGTGCTGCAGATGAATCTGTCTAAGGGAGTCAGAGGAGAGAGAGTTCAACATAGCTTTTAATGCTCTGGTTGGTGCGGTGGACATTGCTCCTGTGATGCAGAGACAGGCCAGTCTTTGTAGACCTCATAGTAATCACACAGGCTTATGTGATGCAATCACAGTCTTCTCCAGATCACACAGGCTTATGTGAGAATGGGCCTGACAATAGCTGTGTACATCCACAACATCAGTTTTGGATGTAGACCCCAGTTTTTACCAAGCATTCGCCTGCAAATTATAATGCTTTTCTTTGCTCGGTTAATTTTATCATCAATGTGCTTATTCTAGGTGAGTTTTTGGTCTAAATAAATGCCCAGATACTTCACCTCTGAAGCCACATTGATTTCAACATCAAAAAGTCTTGTATGAAAAAACCCTTCCATTTCCTTTTGCATGTAAAAGATACATCAGGTCCATATCCATGCACCAATTACCTACATAACTTAGAGCATCCTACATGAGATGACAAGTTATGTCGAAATCTTTGCCAAGGATAAGGATGACAATGTCATCAGCATATCCTTGCGTATAATAGCCCTTATCTTTTAGATATTTTATAAGGCTATTAACAACTAGGTTCCAAAGTAATGGTGAGAGAACACTTCCTTGAGGACAACCTCTAGTAGTCTTTTTTTCATATGATTCACCAAAAATGTTCATTTGTATACATCTATCCGAAATCAAGGCCTCAATCCAAGTACACAGTGTCTGAATTATCCCTGTCCCTCTAAGTGCATTGAGGATGGATGGGTGGGAAGTATTATCAAAGGCACCTTGGATGTCAAGGAAAGTTGCCAAGGCAATTTCTTTTTGATACACAGTGGTTTCAATCTTAGAAACTAGCTGATATAAAGCAGTTTCAGTAGATTTGCAGGGTTGATAGACAAATTGAAGAGCCTGCAAGGGACTGTTACTACCCAAGTAATCTCTTATATGTTTTTCAATGATTTTCTCCATAATTTTAAAAAAGAATGAAGAAAGACTGATAGGTCCTTAAGACTTGGCCTGGTCATAAATGTCCTTGACAGGTTTAGGAATGAAAACAATCCTGGTCTTCTGCTATATCTTTGGTATGTAACCCAGTGCTAAGCTAGCTCTGTAAATTCTAGTTAGCACTGGTATGATAACCACCTCTGCCTTCTGGATCATGATGGGCATAATTCCATCATGCCTTGGGCTTTTTAGAGGTTTAAAGGCAGAGATTGCCCATTTAACAATATTGTAGTTAACGATATTTTTAGCGATGGTCCATTGTTCGCTATTGACTCTTTGCAAAGAACGAATGCAGTGCTCCCCTTCATTGCTATAAATATCTCTAGCTCCTTGAAAGTGGGTTTTGGTCATAACTTCCATAACCTCTTCCCGGAAGCAGCAAAATTACCCTTCTTGTCCTTTAAGGTGCCAACCAAAATATGTTCATCCCTTTTGAAGAGTTTTTGGAGTCTAGCTCCTTCAGAGATAGAATCTATCTCTTCACAGAACTTTATCCAGGAGTTAATTTTGCTTTTCCTAACAAGTTTGTTATAATTAGTGAGGGCCGTTTTATAGTTCTCCCATTCATCATTTTCTTGGCTTCATTAAAAAGTTTCCTAATATTTGCCCTTTCGGCTGCTAAAGAGTCATTCCACCAAGGGCATTGGAGTTTAGCTCTCCTAGTGCGAATAGGGCAATTGTAATGATAAGAATCTAGAATACTACTGTGCAGAAGGTCTGCTGTAACTTCTAGATCGTAGTTGTCTCTAATAGGTCTGTTCCCGAGCTCAACCAACCCAATCAAATCCTCCTGGAATTTCTTCCAGTCCGTCCTAACTGGGTGTCTAAACATGCGATCCAGACACACATTAGAGTGAATTTCAAAATTGATGTTTTGATGGTCTGAGCCACAGAAGGTCTGCCATCTACTTTCCAATTTTTGATATTTTTGCTAATTAGCGTTGTCGCTATAGTAATGTCGATTACTTCAGATCGATTGGAAGTAATGAAAGTTGGTTCGTTGCCCTCATTTAGAATATCTAACCCGTAGTTTAGAATGAATTCTAAAAGGCACTCACCTCTTTTATTTGTGTCCGTACTTCCCCAGACATCATGGTGATCATTACAGTCTAGTCCTAGGACTACTTGTAAGTTGTTGTCCCTGCAAAAGTTCATGAGCTTGTGCAGAGAATGGTCAGGTGGAGCCTTCTCTTCAAATGGCAGGTACACAGAGCCAAAAACAATTTCTCTGTCCCCTCCCTCTATGTTGAGTCTGACTTTCACAGCTGTCAAGTCTCTAAGGATAAATTCAGAGAGGGGTAAAACCTCAATGTTTTTATGTAAGAGTATGCAAGTTTTACCGTTGCTATTTGTACAATTGATAAGCTTACCTTTAGTTCCTTTGAGGCCAATGATTCTCCACTAACCAGCAAGAGTTCCTGAATCTGAGCCAGGTGTATATCCCCTGCTAGAAACTTCTTACTGAAGTTAGTGGTACCACTTCTACTCTGGTGGAGGTTGGCTTGAACTACCTTCACCCCCATCGGCAAGAGCGGTTTTGTCAAGTACTTTTGCCTGCACTTGGTGAAGTCCTTGATTCTGGTCAGAGAGTCAATCATGCTAGCGATAGCTTCCTGACTTTCACCAGAAGAAGATGGTTTGGAGATTATTTCTACCTCCTATGAAGGATTCATTGCTGCCCCTTCATTAGATTGCCTCTGAGTTCCCTTGTCTTTTTAAGCAATGTCTACTTCAGAGGATTCACCTGCAAATGCAGAAAGGTTTGTTATTTCTATTTTTCAGCCATAAAATAGCAATTTATTAATAGGTTCAGGTTATACGACAGTCCACCCAGCATTGCCTGAGTATCTGGGAAAGACAAAAATAAAAGCTCTAGAAGTTCGCCAGGCAACTAGAGGCTTCGTAAGACCGCGGTGCCAAATAGCCCTAGTACGGGTCGCATAACACCAGGGTTTACGGGAGCTGGTTCGTGGCCTCTGATTCTATATTCAAGGCTATCCTGTAATTCCTACAAGACGTTCGGCGATCCAACACCAGCCGACGTGCTTGGTAGCTGCTCAGGCCCCAGGAATTCTTATAATATAGTATTGTTTTATATATTCACTAAAATAGAGATTGTAGAACTAAAACCCCCATTCTTCAGATGTTAGATTGATATTCAAGGAATTATTAAATATTTATATTAAATACATTTTTCCTGGTTGGTATATAATATATGTCTTATAAGTGATGTAATTTAGTCAAAGTCAAAAATTTTACATCAATTTTTATGTAATAATAATTGTCGTGAAAATAATAATGAATATGTATGCAAATATATACGGGTAGCTTAAATTTATCATTTTCTAAATGCAAATATTCATTTGCAAGAATAAATTTTGATATAAAGATTATATTTAAATTAATAATTTAATAAATTAATTTTAATGAATTAATAAATAAAGTTAATTAAAAAACAATTATTGAAAAAAAAATTCTTAAATTTTTTAAATTCTTGGTTTGTTTTCGCTTTTTTACATTGAAATATATAAATTAAATTTGATGCAGCTTTGTTTGAAAAATTAACAAAATTTTTTTATTAGATTGATTCTATAATTTACTGAATGTATTGCAAATAATATTACTTAATTAAATACACAACTGGCCATTAAAATTGCTATATCAAAAGGAATGCAAAATCAAGAATGATATTTGTTGGACGCAAACATTATAGTGGAAAGAACAAGTGATTAGATTTATAAGAAATTACGATGTATAGATCTTGAGAAATCAGTACCCAGAGCAGCCACCTCTGGCTGCAATAACAGCATTTATCCGCCTAGGCATGGAGTCAAACAGAGATTGTATGGCATGTACGGGGATCTCAGTCCATGCAGCTTCAACACTATGCCACAGTTCATCGACAGTAGTGGATAGTGAGTGATGGCGTGCCAATCGCTTGGCAACCATTGACCACATGTTCTTAATTGGTGACAGATCAAGAGAACGTGCTGGCCAGGGTAACAGTCGAACCTGTTCTGTATCAAGGAAGTTCAGAACAGTACGGGCAACATGCGGTTGTGCATTATTCTGTTGAAACAAAGCATTAGGGAGGCCTCGAAGATAGGGCAGAGTCACGGGCCTAAACACATCGGAAATGTAACGGTTGCTGTTCAAAGTGCCGGTGATGCGAACAAGAGGTGATCGAGACATGTATCCAATGGCACCCCATATCATCACTCCAGAAGATGGGCCAGTATGGCGATGTCTAATGCAAGCTGGCAATGCGCGTTCTCCACGATGCTTCCAAACATGGATGCGGCCATCATGGTCCTGTATACAGAACCGAGATTCATCTGAAAAGATGACGTGATGCCATTCCCGCGTCCAGGTTCGTCGCTGATCACACTATTGAAGGCGCTCCTGTCTGTGACGTAGCGTCAATGGTAGACGAAGCCATGGTCGCCGTGCAGACAATCCATGCTGCTGCAAACGTCTTCGAACTGTTCGAGCAGAAACTTGTTGCCTTGCAAATGACTCAATTTCTGGTCTCAGGGTTCGTGATATGGCTGTACGATCCCTTGTGACCATGCGGATAAAATGTCTGTCTTCTCTGCTGTTAATGATGGGGGTCGCTGAGATCCTGCATGATTGTCCTGAACCCATCGAGTTCATACTCCGCTAACAGTCATGGGGTCTCGAACGACGCGAGCAGCAATATTGCGGTACGATAAACCACAATCCCGGTAGGCTATAATCCTTCCTCGATCATAGTCAGACATGTTCTGAAAGGCATTTCTTCTTCTTACACGAGGCATTACAACAACTTTCTTTGCCGAAAACAACGTTGAAACGGAAATTGAGTATGAGAAAACTGCTGTCAAATCTCTGGTTTTATACACATTGTAGATGTCGCTACTGTCGCCTGCTTTGTATGAATGCGCTGAAAATCTAATCATTTGCATATCATAGTAAATTCTACATGTCATGCAAATTTCACGTGTGTGGTGTACCGCTTTCCTGGTGTAGCAATTTTAATGGCCAGTAGTGTATTAAAATTAAATCAACTAACTAAAATAAACAAAATCCTTTAACAGTGCAAATTTATGTTCTTAGGTATTCTTAAAAATAATAATTTTAATTGAAATAGTTCTTGCAGTATATTTTAATAGACTGACAATAGAATATAGTTAATATGGTAAAATATCTCTTAATGAAGGACTATACATGAGAAAATATATAAACTTATAAAATAATATGGCTTCATTAAGGTTCCTTATTTTAATAAAATGGTTTCCTTAAATAATATGGTTTCCTTATTTTTTAAAGATTTTAATTGTATCATATTAAATTAACTATACATTTTTAGGTTATGAATTAAAAGGTAACACTAACAATACGATAAAACTTCTAGGATATTCTTATTTGATCCATAAAATCTAAAGGACATATAAATCATTTATGAATGTTACAAAAAGTCTACGAATGGAAAGAAATTGGATGGTCTTCCATCAACTAAATATAGACGTAAGATGCACTTCACCAGAAGTGAGATTAGATGGATTGATATTTGGATTTATATGGAGGTTATTTGTACATCCATATTAGATGTAATCCTAACATCCTCAGAAAGTGCAATTAGAAAAATTGCAGTAAATGTAATTTAAACATTTACCAAAAGTACGTAATTAATTGCGACTTTTTTCCTTTTTTTCATTGTTGTTATAATTTTTAATTATTTTGTTTTAGAAATAAGAAACATTTATAATTACGTAATTGAAACTAATTGGTTTTAATTTGATTCATATTTTAAAGTCTTGAAATAAGTTAATTTTTCCAAATTAATTATCATAATAAAAAGCAAGGTTTTAGAAATTTAAAATGTTATTTATATGTAAATTGTTTCACAAAAATTTTTAAGAAGGAAAATGAGCATTAATAATGCTTCGAATGAAATTTTAATCTAATTCAAAGTCATCAAATATGTATTTAAGTTGATATTATAATTTTCTTTAATATATTTGTATTTCTCATTGTAATAAGTACTGAAATATATGGAAATGAAAAATTTTTTCTGCATATTAATTTAGAAGTTTATTAAACAATTGCTTTTTTTTAAATGTGGCTATTATGTCAGACAAAATAAATAGAAATGCGTTACTTCTCCATTAATAAGAACAAATATGATATATTCACGTACAATAACTAATAAGAGGAAAATGTCAATAAATAAAATTTTAGGTTTTTTCTGTTGCTCTAGATTAAACAAAATACAAAAAATGTTGTACTAGATTGAAAACTATAAAGTAACATTAAATTCTTTGTCGTTAATAGAAAATATTAAATTTTGTGTCGCTTAAGCAAAACGTCTTAATCAATATAGCATTGTAATTGTTTGTTTGATAAATTTATGCACTTAATAGTTATTATTTATATTAATTTATACACATAATTTAACTTTAAAGTAATTAAAACACTTAACATATTTTTTGTATTTGTTTGACAATAAAAAGTTTAATAAACCTTCATTTATTTTCTCTGCTAATATTTGAAGGATTATTTTCTTGGGTATATGATTATTTAGAATTTCAACTTGCATCTTTTTTCTACTAAAATGTTTGAAAGAATTTGCACTTAATCTTTTAAGAATTATTCTTTTTATGTAATGATATTTTTATTACTTTATTTTAATTGAAAAATACAATGTAACATAAAAATAACTAAATATGCAACTGCGCACTCTCTGTAGATTTATTTATCAAAGTACTCAACTGATACGATTTTCTAATAGATCTTGTGTTGATCTGATTTCTCATCATTATTTCAATAGTTAATATGTTCAATCCCACTGATGATATGTTTATTTATAGTAGTTCAAGATCTAACAAGTGTCAAATTAAATCAGGTATTAAAAATTGTACAGCCGAAAGCACAAAAAACCTAATAGATTTAATAACTAAATTGAAAATTTCTTAATTTAAAACATTACTAAATTTTCTAACTATTCAAAGGGATATTAGTATAAATAAAGCTGGCAATAAAAGTTTAAGATTATCAAAATAAAGTAGAAAATTGCTTTTATTTATTTTTCTTTCATGTACAGAAAATGTAAAAAAAATAAAGTTAAATAAAATATTCTTGGATTTTGTGCTTCTTTAACAGTATATATGTAATTTTTTTTTCATTTTTTTAAAAATTAAATCATTTACTTACATTTCTAATACTGAATAGTTTGAAATGAAGAAATTAATGTAGATCTACACACACACAAATATGTGTAAGTATAATTTACTATTTTCCCTATTATACTAGTAATGTGGCAGGATAAATCTTTTATATTTTACTTTGAATTGTGCTTTTTTTATTTAAAAATCATTCAAAAATTTTCTAATGATAATATGTTTAAAACAAATTAATTTGTTTTTCATTGCACATTATTGTCGTTTAAATACATAAAATCAAATTACGTTCGTGATGAAAAAATATGAATTAAAATATTGAGAGAAAAATTTTTTATATTATATTATAATATTTTTGTTAAAAATTTTAATTAAAGATAAATTTGTGTTAAAAAATTTTGCTTCGAGGTATAAAATGAAACAAAGGAAAAACTTATGCATTTTATTAGCAAATTAGCATCTAAAGAGTATTAAGCATTTGTCATTTTAGTATCATTAGAAATTTAAGTAATTTCTATAATTAATAATTTGATTATTATTCCTTATACAAATGATTTTAGATTTTTATTTGAGTAAAACTTTAAAAAAAAGTAAATATAATATTTTTTAAGTAAATTTTAATAAATTTTATAATAATTACATTTTTTGGAAGTAATGTTTTTATTTACATATAATTTTGAGTTATTTAACATTGTTTGTTATATTTTACTTGATAATAGTTGTTGATATTGCAGCAATGAATATCAATAAATTTAATTGCATTGATGAATAAACAAAATAAGTAATTGTCTTTGGGAAAAATTCATCATTAAAGGTAAAAGTATGCTTAGAAAATTCCTTAAGACATCCATTTGTTGCCAAGCATATGTCAAATAGGTGTAAACTGTTGTGTCTGGTGTTGTGTAATACTCCACTCTATGTAAGTAAATGTAAGTTTTTAAAACCTTGATATGTTTCTAAATTTTAAGATTTTTTATTTTAAATTTATTGGAATTGGGAACTAAAAATGTTGGAAAATATACATATTTCGTAAAAGTAGGGCTTCGAACTTTATGAAACGAAAAAAAATTATACGCTTTTAACTCATACGAAATAATATCTCCGTAATGCAAACTATTGCATCCATGTGTTGCCGTAAGAGGAAAAATTGAGAAGTATGATCTCAGTAGAATTAAGAGCAAAATGTATTTTTAAATAGAACAGAAGACAATGTTTCTAGAGTGAAATTTGGGAATTACTTTTATTAATAGTTCTAAAATTAATATCTTTAAAACTATGTTTATTTTCATTCAATTATTGATAATTTGATTTCCATATAATCATAGATTACAATATTTTTAACTTGTTTTTATTAATATACTTCAATGCTTTATATTGCATGTCTTTAATACTATATCCTAATCTTTATTTCTCTGCATATTTCAAATATTTCTTTGCAAGTCAATTGAATTGATCTATACTTTAGAAAATGATGATTAGTTATATTAATTATTTACTTTTGGTTATTTTATCATTCTATAGATAAATTTATTTTTATTTAAAAAATTTACAAAATTTTAAATATGCTATACTTGTCACAGTAAATATCAAATATTTTACTATCGGTTGCTGATTGTAACTATATTCTGAAAGCAAATATTACAGGAGTCACTCTACTATGAATTAAAAACTTGTTATAATGGGCTATACCTATTTTTCAAATTTATTGAAAACAATGCTCGAGTAAATAGTTAGTTATATTTGTCAAAATTATATAATTTTAAATAAAAACTTTTATTGATTTAATTTTCAGTCATTAAAAACTTTATACTCATCTTTATATATTTATGTTAACTACAATTAAAAAAATGATATTTTTAAATATTTTATGTAATATAAATTCACTCATATGAATTGCATGCATTACTTCTAAGAAAATATACAATTATTATGCTTTGCAGTAAATTTGATATAATATTTATGTTTCTACTTTAAATTAACAAAAATAAAAAGCTAAAAGTATATTTTTCTGTATTATTTAATTTATCCATCAATCACAATGATGCTAAGCCAATTTGCAATTTTAGTAAAAACTAGAGAAGCTAATTAAAATAAAATATAGTTTAATTTTTCTGAAACACTTCGATACATTTTTCTAATTCATATTGAAATACATTATAATATTACTAATATAATTATTATTAGTAAGATGCTAATGCATTCCAATAATAAAAAATTTTTATCATATATAAAAAATAGGTTTCGCATATTTAATCTTCGTTTAATACTTTCTTAATATTCTTAAATGAATTCTCTTATATTTAACATTTTACCTTTATTTTTTAAAATTAAGTTCACTAAACTGTATAAAAGTTAATCATTATTTGATGGAAATAAAGTTTTTCTGAAGATTCATCATTTTTTACTCGAACATTATATAGATTTAAGTTTTTATGTTTAATTTATTGATCATACAATATTTTTAATTCTTTACATTTAAAAGAAAAATGAAAATGAAAAAGATGGTTTCTACTTTCGCAGAAAATTACGAAAAAAAATAACAATATAAAAATCATTTCATGCAGTGAATCACAGATAAAAGCAAAATATTATATTTTAATGAAATAATTTCATTTCTGATTTTATTTTAGATAAGATTTAATTTCAGTTCTGATGCAACGAACATTTTTAGAATTAATGTACATTTTAGAAAATCTAATATTATGTTACAAATAAACCTAAAAGGTAATTTTAATGTTCTCAGAAACTTTTATTAATAGTTTCATATTTATTAGCAGAAATACGATATTAATCTTATTATAATTTGAATTTCGCAGAATAGAGATAAACTTATTCTCTGATAAAAACATAAAGCTATATAATAATATATCAAATATGGAAAGTTTTTTCAAAGAATATTTTTCAATATACAGTAACATCGCTTTTTATTTTTGTAGTGTTAATAAAATAAAAAGGTACTATATATAATTAATTTATATGTAATCTGGTTTTATTTTCTCATTTCCTAAACAGAGTAAAAGTCAGTGTTTCAATAATATAATAAAAAATAAATTATAATTTATATTCCCTTTAATATTCTAAATGAATATATGTAATTCAAAATTTCATTCACCAATTAAAATAGCATCCTTATAATTATACCAATTATGTAGTAGCTGCTATGAATATAGAGCAACTGCGTACAACAAATCATTTCAATATGCATAATTTTACTGCAGTTAAAACATAAATTTAGTAAATTTGAGTAATATTTATCCATTAAACTTATAAAGAGGAACAATTTTGAATAACGTTTCATTTCCAGTTTGTATAAAAGTACTTACGGGAAATATTTTAAAGCTTTCAGAAAGATAAAATGTTGATGACTTGATTATAGAAATATGTTTATTTAGGAATATGATTCGTGCATAAACTACACAGGAGTTTAAGAGGAAAGAGTTATAATCATAAAAGTTGCATAATCTAATTCCTTTTTCATATCTTCTTGAAGATACTTACTTTTTACTTTAAATGATCCTCACTATTAAATGATCCCTATCATAATGCAGAGAGCAACCTTTATGATGCTTTTAATTGAAATATTTATCGATATTACATTTTGATATAATTTTTCCTTTGCAAAAAACATAATATTCAAGCATTTTTCATTATTTTATGAGTATAGAATCAATCATACATGTTTTTTAAATAGCTTGTGTATAAGAATTAGATTTAAAAATTACATTGTAAATTGGTATATAATATACGATGGATTTTTAGTATGTTTTTAGATCTAGAATATTTAAATAAGTAATAAATAAATAAATTCTTACCAATATTGCCGTTGCAAAAATTTTGATAAACTAATAATAAGTTCGACAGTAATAAAAAATACATTTTTTATTTATTATATAAAAATATCAATTTATGTCACTGTCTTATCATATAACATAAAAATATTTTGAATTTTCCTAGTAATTTTTCGTTTATTTTCGATATAAACTATGAATAAATATACATAAAACTATTGCATAATCATTAATTTTAAGCATGTTTCTTCCATAATTAAAGGATTTTGAAAACTCCTTTTATAAACTCAATTTTAAAACAATAATTACAAATGTGGTAAAACATTCTTATTTGCTTGAAATTTAAAGATTAATATTCAGTTGCCTTTTACAGTTAAAGTTTCTTGGTTTGTCCCCCGATGATCATTTTATGCAGAAGAGAGATAATTCAGAGGGTAACCGTTGAATTATTCCTAAGTGCTAAATGAATCTTAAACCATTGAAAATATTCATGTTTAAGAAGAGTTTCGAAACCACGAACTTCTGAACCGAAGGATAGAGTCCCAGCCGTTGTGCTGCCAGAAAGTATCAAGCTGTGAAGGAAACAAATAGGTAATTTTTCACACATGAAACTTCACTAAAACTTTCATTGTTTATCAATCACTTCATGTGTTGTAAACTTTAATAACTTAAATGTAAACCATAACTTTAATTAAAAGATGTACATCTTTTAATAACAATATTTGAAATATATCTTGAAACGAAGATTAAATGTCAAATATATTTGAGTTTAAAATAAGAATAAAATTTTATCGAAACTACAAAATTTCCAAAAAATCTTGATAAAAATAAATAATTAATTAAATTTAAAAGTTATATACTTATAAACATATTAAATATATTGCAAAGAGTTTTATGTTAATGCAGTCATTATTTATCTAAATAACGATTGCATTAGTATAAAAAAAGTCTGATACTCTCAAAAACTGAAACCTAACATGACAAATTCCACGCATACTACAAGCTATTAAATGGATAAAAACTAATCGTTTATGAAAAATAAAACCATTTGCTTAGTTATATCTATCAATATTGCTTAAAAATAATCGAGAAGACATTCAGTTTCCTTTATTTATAATTTTATTTCCCTGAAGCAACAATATCTTTCAGTGACATTAGAAAATCATTAATCTTTACACTCTATACTGACTTAAATGAAGGTTTCTCGAGTTAGAAATTAACGCTTTCTCTTTACTGTCCTTGATTACCAATCAATGAAATTTGATACCAGTGTTACTAAGAGAGATAACGGGTAAGGGAAAATATAAGACGCTTTTAAAGTCATTCGAAGTGAAAGTGAACCCAAATTTTCCAAATGATACACAAGGAAAACTTATGAAGTCTGAAATTTCTTTATTCTTATCTGATAAGAAAAAGCAAACAGATGAAATTACAGCAGTTTTGTTGAATGTAAGCTCACTGTTATTGACTTACATTCTGTTTTCTGGAGATTTATTAGAAATATTTCAATAAGAGTTCACAAGTTCTTAAAAATATACATGGAAAGAAAATTAACTAGAAAATATTTAAGCATTAAAAACACAGGCTTATTCTATGTAATTGAGAACTAACATGGTGAAGGAAAAAATGAAATCATCATAAAAAATAAACACTTATGAGTAAAATAATACCTTTTATTATAACAATATTCATTTTATAAAATAAAAATCATTAATTATAAACACTATGCTAATATAAACATTATGCTAAAACAAGAATTGCTCTTTCATTAACTTTGAAATTTGATTAAGTAGTTTTTAAAATAATTAATGTGTTATATATTAATTTTAAATTACTAATTTCATAATAATAAAATTAGTAAATTTATTGGGAAGGAAATAAATTATAAAAGTTGAAGTAATTTTTTGCGATACTAGGTTTTCTATTCTCAAAATTACATCATTAAAATTAATGAAGGAAATCATTTTGTGTTCTTTTCTCGCTTTCTCTTTCTTCTCTTTAATTTAAATAGTTATGTAGATAGCATGGATTGTAGTATACATATCAGACTGTTTTATAGTTTGATAATTAGCAATTGTTGGTACAAGAAAATATTTGCAAATAGTTAGAAAGCATAGAATATACAGTAAATTATAAAATTAATAAGAGAAATTTCGCACTATTAATATTGTTTCAAACATAAATTTTGTTATGACGTAAATCCAAAATCATATTAATAAACCTTTAACTTATATACTGCAGAGATTGTATAGATATAGTTTTTAATAACGAAATCAAATTCCCTTGAGCACTTCTAAAAAGAAAAAAAAAACTTTTAAAATAAAGACTGTTCATTACGGTAATATGGTAAAATAATGTATACAGTTTGAGAGAAAATTAATTTTAAAGAGACTCTTTTCAATGATCATATCTGTAATAATAAAACTAGTCTTGTATGTGTTTTAAAAAAATTAAAAAAAACCGATTAATTATTTAAATCAATCCATATTTTTACTTAACATAAGTTTTGAAATTAAAAACGTTGCTTTTCACAACAATGCATTATATTGAATATTTAAATTAAGAATTAATTTGTAAGAAATCTTTCTGTAAAAGAAACATAAATATTAATAATTAAAAATAACACCTATTTTGTGTGAACATGATTTTTCCTTACAGATTAATATAAATTATTTTCCAAAAATGTTTTATTTGGTTAATAGAATTAAGAATATAACAATAATACCACTGATTAGTAAAAAAAGTAATTCACCCATAGTTAAATTATTAGAAAATTAATAATTGTTTGGAAAAAAATTGATTTTAAGAAACTTTAATTTTTATTCTCATTTTTTAAGTGATGAAAACTTAGAAAATATAAAAAAAATTATCTCAGTATTCATTTAAGTAACGTCTGATACTCAGAAGAATGCAATCCATCACTAGTTATCAAATATATTATTCTGCAGAATATCCACTGTCAAAGATACTTACAAGATGAGATAGGTTTAATATACTTTCTAGAGCAAATACATTTTGATAGATGAGAAAGAAAACTTTATCATCTTTCTTCTCCTCATTTTGTATTTGTATAATTAAAATTTTTTTGCTAACACTAGAAGTTTTTTTAACTCAATATTTCTTCTTCCAAGAAATATTAAACATAATAAAAGGATTTAAGTTAGAAAATATCTTAATCGAAGCTTTTTTCTATTAAAATTTAGAGGGTTTATTTTATTCAGTTTTAATTTTCAAACTTCCTTCATACAAAAATTAATCTTTTTATCATTGGAAGTTTCTTGTTATTATTTTTTCTGAAATTTTAAAATTTCATTCTGCTTGTTTTATAAACTTTGTAATCCAGAGAATATTTTTGAAGCTATAAAAATGAATAATATTTGAATAACCTATAGAATTTTAATTTTCATTATATTATTTCGAAAATATTATTTTAATATCAATTATAAAAGTTATTTTGCGATATAATAGATATAAATATAGTTTATTTGAACTTATTTCTAATATTTTACTTTCAAATTTGTTGTTTTCTCAAGAATAGTTCAAATATCATATCGAGTATAGTAATAAACATTTTAAATGTTCTCTTATCTAGTGCATTTTAATTTTCAGAGAATAGTAGATATACCTTTTCATTGTATAATTTAGTTAAAAAATAAGTATATCAGAATATATTGAAATCTTTCATTAACGAAATAAAGCATTAATACATTATTTATAAAATTTCTGTTAAATAACGAAATTAATTTTAACGAATTTCATTTACGAAATAAAGCATTAATACCTTATTTATAAAATTTCAGTAAAATAAGTTATAACAGCAGAAAAATTCTTAAGTAAAAATTTAGGTATATTTATATAGAGAATTTCATTCTTTTCATATTGTAATTTATGAAAATAAAATCACTTGTGAATATTATGTAAAATAATGTAGTATATACCCATAACTGTGAAATCTTTTAATCAGTCGTGTTAGATAACAACTTGATTTGAAAATATTTTCCTTCATTAATTAATATACTGCTTTAATAAAGTGAAGATAAATTTAAGACATTAAATTCTTCCTATCTGTTTTTTAAATAAGCTTTGTAGTCTGCTCACAATTTCAGTTAAAAAACATTAAACAATTTTACTATATTTATTGCTCTGGAAAACTTATTTTTTTGAAACAATTATTTGATTGTATTATCTCATAACCTTTCAAGTAGAACAGAGGTTTATACTTAAAGAGTAAAAATAAAAGCAAAATATTTATAATATTTGCCTAAAGTATGATTCCCATTACCCTTTTAAATTTTAAGTTATGTAATGAAATATTTTGCTTCTATGAAATTGCTTTGACCAGAAAGGAATTTAAACTGATTAAAGGTGAACTCATATCTACATGTATTGTTTATAAAATTAACTGAGAAATTATTGATTATAGATGAAAAGTGATTATATCTATCTATATCTATATCTATATCTATATATATACTATATACATATATATATATACATATATACATATATATATATATATATCTATATACATATATATATATATACATATATATATATACATATATACTATATATATATATATATATATATATATATATATATATATATATATATATATATATATATATATATATATATATATATATATATATATATATATATATATATATATATATATATGTACATATAAACATTTCAATACTTCTGATTCGCTTTTCCAAAAACATTTGTGTTTTTAACAAAAATAAAATAATACTGAGCATCAAATTAGACTTTAAGAAAAATGTAAAGAAATAATTAAAACTTTTTCTTTCTTTTTAACTCTTCTGCATAGTAATAGTTACGAGATATCGAAAGAATTTCTTTTTTCAACGATGCTTTATCTGCAGAAAAATTCTTTTTCTTACATTAGTTTTATATTTTCTTTTTTATGATATTTTTAGTATAAACCGTATTTTAAAGTATACAAAAAATATGTAAGCGAACACAAAAATATTAAGCAAGGCAAGAGGGTGCTTAGAATGCAGCAATGAGCAGTTAGAATAATTAAATGTCAAGAATATGTAGTTAATTTGTTACACGCAAAATCGTCATTTAATATCTGGCCGACATGATGCAATAATGTCATATGATGCAATAATATTGATAGAAGAAATTTAAAAGGGCAATGAATACATTTAGAGGCATAACACATTAATTGCTATTAAGATCCGCATATATATATTTTTTATTAAATTGTTGTCATTAACACCTAACCTCAAATATCTGAAAAATTCTGTAGGATATTATTTAATCGTAATAAACTTTATGCCAAAGATATTATGCTGAGTTTCAATTGAATCGCAACAAAAGCCTTGTATATTCTATTTAAAAATGTTAAATTTTATGGAATTTTTGTGTATAAAAGTTACATAAAAAATTTAATTTCGTAACTTGAATAGAGTATAGAAGCATTTTGTCAGCTCTTGTTTATGAAAAGGTGTATTCAGTATACTAAAGTTAACAAACATTATAATTTTATGCCATAAAAATCCATCAAATTAAGAATTACGTGATTTCAAGTAAACCTTATAATTTTGTGAACATAGTCGGTTCTGAAAACGCAAAATTTCAAATAATGTAGAAAAATGATTATTGCTGTATACTTCTCAGTTTAATCCTTCCTTTTTGAAAGTAGCGAAGCATGAAAAATAACTACCAAGAATGCATAGTAGATCTAAATTTTTCAGACATAAAACGAGAATTTTAGAGTTTAAATCTGACATTATGTAAGAACACTAATTTTTCGCGGTCGTTTGGAAAGACGAAATGATATGCAGTTAATTTTCGGAATACATTTGAGGAATATATGAGGGAAAAGCACATTCAGAAGTTAGTTTAATGTTAAATTATCAAAGTAGTTACACAGTTTCTCAATGTGGAGTTTTGACAAGAAAGTCGTTTAGAAACATTAATGCGCTTTTCTATAAAATATGCATGGATGAAAAAGTAACATACCAGTTAGAAAGTCAAAGATGATTTTGATGACGTTTGAAGTCCTTTTTAAATGTATGTTCAATTTTGGAAACTAAGCACTTATAATTCTTGTTTGTTTTTACAAATGTAAATGGTTACTTTTTCTCTAAGTTTAATTGATATGAATTACCATGCATTTGAACAGTACAATTATTTTTTAAATCTTCTAAGCACTTGCAAAAAGGGCATATCACTGTGGTACAACTTTAAGTATACATATAATATATATGCACACCGAAGAGCATGAGATTATTAATGCATTCCTGCATACACTTGGGGAAATTATATGAAAAAAACTTATAAAAAAAACTAAGTATGGGATTTAATTTTATTCTCTGGAGTATAAGGATTAACACGACTTAAAATATTAGTAAATTTTAAGTCTGTTATAATCAACAAAGCATATAAAAATTGTGAGATGAGATCAAATATTACATTTGATCTCCTTGTTTCCTAGGTTAACTTATGAATGTGAACCAATATCTAATATAGAATGGATTAAGATTAAATTTCTACTTAATCTATCTCTAACTATCCTACTTTAATTAACATATAATCACAAAACCGTTATCTCAGTCTAACAGGATGAAATGGATCATATGTTTGAAAAATATTCACTAAAAATTCTTATGAACAAACTTCATCAAATTATTGGCTTAAAAAAACTTAGTTTCCCATACAAATGAAAACATACCTTATCTGCATTACATTGTGCATTAAAAAAGAAAATTATTGAAATCAGACAATTAATTTCATTACTATTTTGAAGAATAATTTTCATGAATATATTGAGGGGATATATATTTAATAAAGGAAATTCTTAAATATTCTCTTACATTTATTGTTGTGTATACTGCTAGATTTATAATAAATATAAATTTGTTTGTTATTCTCTTCTGTTAATTACGTTCATTATACATCCACTAAAAAATATTTTCCTATAAAAATGAGAAAATAATATAATTTAAATTTAAAATTTATAATGTTGTTAAAGAATGTAACTATTTCCTGGGGCCTGAGCAGCTACCAGGCGCGTCGGTAGGTGGTGGATCACCGAACGCCCTGTAGGAATGACAGGATAGCCTTGAATATAGAATCAGAGGCCGCGAACCAGCTCCCGTAAACCCTGGTGTTATGCGATCCGTGCCTAGGGCTAATTGGCACCGCGGTATTGGTGTCTTAACGGAGCCTCTAGTTTCCTGGCAAACTTCTAGAATAATTTGCCTTGCCCAGTATCTCAGGCAATGCTGGGTGGACTTATCTTACCTGAGCTTATAAATTGTTATCTTGTGGCTGAAAAGACACAAGAAATAACAAACCTTGCTGCATCTGCAGGTGATGCCTCTGAAGTAGACCTTGCTGAAAAAGACAAGGGAACTCAGAGGCAGTCTTGTAAAGGGGCAGTAATGAATCCTTCACTTAGCTATCCCTAGTATGACTGACTCTCTGACCAGATGGGACTGTTTCAGCAAGACTCTATCTGAAACACACCTGAAAGGTGTGTTTCAGATAGGGTCTTGAAAGGTCTGAAAGATAGATAGGGTCTGAAAGGTGTGTTTCAGAGCATATATGCTGGAAATGTCATACGCAAGAGGAAACGGCAGAGCATATCATTTATTAATGCGAGGCTCTTGCCATCCCTAGATTAACTTCTTTAGGCATCAACCATACTAGAGAGTTACACCTAGACTCCATTAAAGGGTTATCGGACTTTATTAATAAAGTGGGTGACCCGAGCAACTGGAACTAGGCAACATTTGGTTTGGAGTTAATGGTACAAAATGATGATAAAAGCAGAGGTGCCCAATGACATACAAACCCAATTCTAAGAAGAAGAAGAAGATGTAACTATTTTCTGAAACAATATTTTTTCGGATAATGTACTAATAAATGCATTATAATAAAAAATATTAATCATGTAAAGAAAACATTGTATGACAAACACAAACTGAATAATAATAAATGTTGCATTTACAAATCTTACACTTAATTATGACACATGATCAATAAGCTGACAAAGGAAATTAGTAACCAATATATAAGATTCTTATACTTTTTGTTATCAAATTAAAATTTCTATAGTTTATAATGTGTTATAATAAAACATAATTTTAGAGATTTACAATCTTGGAAACAGAGATTATATTTATTTAATAATTTTTTTTCTGCATGTAAAATGCAAAGTACAAATGGTTTCTAAAGGAATGAAAGCACTGAAGATTATTTGAATTAGGTTAAAACATATCTTAATACTTAGGTTATATGAATGAAGGCTAAATATTTTGACTAATGTATAGTGTATATTTTCTACCAACAAACATTTAGGGAGCCATGCAAATAAACTAATAAAAAAAGTTTTTCACGTCATAGAAATTTCATGACAAGAAAAAGACATAAAGAAAAAAGCAAACTATATATATATATACTCATGTCCATAAGTTAAGGATAATTCAGAATCACACAGAAATTAAACTCTAAAATAAAAACTTTTTATGTAGAATTATCACACACATCTTCAAAAATAATATGCAAAGTACAGGAAACCAACAGATGGCGCCAATAGTACGTCACAATGACGAGAGTGTAAGACAGGGATATATAAGGAATGGTTTCAATGAAGTAAAATTGTTCACAAGCGCTTTAAAAGCCTCTCAGTGAAATAACGGCATAGTTATGGCACAAAGGAAGCATTTGAATTATGTTTTACGTGGTAGAATTATCGGCAGTTTGAAATGAAGACGTACCCATCTGGAAGTATCCGAGGAACTTGGAATCGCTTAGAGTATCATCTTCAGGCTTAGGTAACGGTTTCAAGATGATGGTAATGTTAGTAGACGTTACAGCAAAGGTCGCCACGATTTACAGCGCCGAATGAGGACCGGCATTTGGCAGTTATTGTCAAAAGAAACAGACGGAACAAAGTACGACAGTTTCTAGGAAGACCGTGTACATACGCTTAGGGCACATTGGTCTATATGCTCGTAGGCCTTTCAGGTGTGTTCTACTTATCCCACCTTACTGTCACCTGCGAATTCCTTGGAGTACAGAGCATGTATTGTGGACATCGCAACAGTGGTCATGTGTGATGTTTTTCGACGAGTCCATGTTTAACTTTTAATCTGATTCTCTCAGGACTTTCACATGGTGAGGGCCAGGTACCCGTTACCAGCAAGACAACACCATTGAACGACAACGTTAAGTTTGTGCAAAATTGCTCGTTTGAGGAGGAATTATTTTGGGTTCCATAACTAACCTGCATGCTCAGAGTGTAACCATGATAGGCCAGATCTATCGGGATGTCATTCTGGAACAACATGTACGTTTGCTTCGGGATGTAATGGGTGTAGAATTTCTATTTATGGATTACAACGCCCGTTCTCACCGTGCAAACATTGTAGACGCATGCTTTCAATCGAAGGATAACACCAGTATGGACTTGCCAGCATACTCATCGGACTGGAATCCAACAGAGCATGTGTGGGACTTGCTTGGCCGACTAATTGCAACCCGTCAACCCCTCCCACATGTCTACCGGAACTTCGGAGAGCATTGCTTGATGAGTGGTGTAATGTTCCCCAAGATCAAATCCGTAATTTGATACTCAGCATGACTAGGCGTTGTATGGCCTGTATTGCATCGTCTGGGGAGCATAATTTGTATTAACCATCATGCCAACCTTGTTATATTGGTTTTTGTAAATAGATTCTTTTTTGAAATTTGCTCCAGGGAGTAAAAATTGCAATATTCATCAATGGGCAAACAGAAGGGACAGTGGGACAATGGGGACAGAAGTGTGTGTGTATATGTATATACAAAGTAAGCAAGACTGAAAGAAAAGAATATTAATTTCAAAATATATTAATATGTATTTATTAGTAATAATGTAAGAAAAAAGTTAATTTCGAAATATATTAATTTTCATTTATAGGTTATGATTTAAAAAAATCCTTAATAGACATTTTTGCCAAAATCTCTAATATTATTTGTTCAGATTTAAATATAAATTGATATTAAGTATTTATTCATGAACTATGATGATCAATAATGAAAAATTAAAACATGTATATTTATAAACAAACAAAGGTAATTATGAGGAAAAAAGTATTTACATTTTTTCATTTCTTTTTTTTATATAATATCGATATTGAAAAAAAGAAGCATTAATTAATTTAGAAGTGTTGAATGTTCCAAAAATTGATTAATTATAAACTATGATAAAGTGGTTTTCTTGGCTGAAACAATATTAGGAGACACTGAATTGTTATCTGAAAAATGTTTCATAAAATTATGTATTATTTATTTATTAAATATTGGTCTTTTTTACTTCCTTTAAGAAAACTTAGTGTATAATTTATTGATTTAATAGAGTATTTTTCTTACTACATATGATTTCTTGTCTTATGATTTCATTGGTTTTTTTTATTGCTTTCCGATTAATTTTGATTATGTATTGATTAGTAGTTTAACTATCTTTTATAAAATAACATATTTTACGTAGACAGTTCACTCCACTATTTATTTTTATTTTATGAGACATTGCTCCAAATAGTAAGTTTTTAAGATCATTTATTATATTTCTTTGATTTAATATATTGATCATGTATACCATAATAACTGCACTAAAAGAATTTCTCCGATAAACAAAATAAGCAGTTAATATTTTAATTGCAAAATTTATGTTCAGAAAATATATTTTTGTGCATATAGTAATTACTTGTCGCCTCTGAAGCTACGATAATTTATTGGTGATGCTTTTTTACACAATTTATTGTCTTTATATATATATATATATATATATATATATATATATATATATATATATATATATATATATATATATATATATATATATATATATATATATATATATATATATATATATATATATATATATATATATATATATATATATATATATATATATATGTATATATATATATATAAATAACAGAAAAACAACAAGTATAATTTTGAACCCAATAAAGAATAATATGTTCATGAAAAAGTTTTTTAAAAGTTAGTTAATTTTTTAATTTATAACTATTTGTATTAATGAAAAAAGGCCTTTTCTACCATTTGGATATTTTTGACACTTATTAAAATTTAAAATTTAGCTTTGAAAAGTGAGTTGCCAATATACTACTCTCTTTAATTTTTATCATGTACCCTTTATAAGAAATTGGCTTACAAAGAATTGCTGAAATATGAATATAGATAGGCTTTAAATTTAAATTTTAAAGTTGTTTTTTTGCTTAAAAAAGTGCATTATCTCATTCACGTATAACTGAGGTAGCCTAGTCGTTAGGGTATTTTCCTTCCATCCAAAAGAGCGGGGTTCGATTCCCAATGCCACCAAAGAGCCACTGAGTACATGCGATATACGTGCTCGTTAAATCTGTGGAATCGAAAGTCCTGTGGTCGGTCGTTAAGCAGTTACCATGAGTGCAATGATCTGGAGAAAATTTCCTCCCTTTCAAATCAATGTCACAATTGAGGGAGTGTATCCTTTGGTAGTGCCATCTATCGGAGGATTTAAAAAAGATTAAAGACATGATTTTACCTTCGTGGTGATCTGATTAAAACGAAAGGCATGGCGAAATTGGCTTGTCCAAGTATCATAAGTAACAACAACAGCACGTATAACTAATTTTGGAAACATTTTAAGTTACAGTCTGCGTGGAAAATAATTTCCTTGAATTTTAAGCTTAAGGAATTTTCTTCTAATCATTAAATGAGATTTTTTAACAATTTCTTCACTGATTTAATACAAGCCTATGCAATACATTATATTATCAAAAGCTAATTTGAAGAAAGTTGATTAGATTTAATTGTTATGACTATCACATGCATTTGCAATATAAAATTAAGCTTTTTAAATGAAATAGATTTGAAGTAATCTTTACCAAAGATAAAGTTTTACTAAATACTTTTGTTTAATTTAATTATTAAAAAAATTAAATTGATCTTAAATTTATAGTAATAAAACTTACCGAATAGTTATTCAAACTAATTTAAGTAAAGTGAACAGTCTGAAATATAAGTTAATAGCACTATCGATATCAGTGAGAAATTATCTTTTCCCTATTTGATCTCAAAGTAATTTTGATAAAGTATTCCAGTTTAAAGAAGCCAAAAATACATTAGTCAATGCGCCGTAAGTGGACATTTGAATCATCGATCATAGTTTACAGTGTATCCGTAGTAACGGTAAGCAATTTATCATAATTTATTCCATATACTACCACAAAACTTTCTAAAATATGTGCTTGCGTATCATTCTAAGATTATTCAAAAATGGTCAATTTAAGAATTTACTTCTCGTTCAAAAAGAAGATTGGAAGTTTACCGAAACTAACTATGATGTTTCCTTTCGTTTTACAATTTTGCTTTCTGGTTGCAAATTGATTAACTTCAGAAAATGTACTTTTAATTAAGGTAAAGCAAATGAAGTTGGTTTTTCATTAAATGAAATGATATATGAAAATGTTTATTTTTTCATTAAAAAGATCCATCCAAATAATTTAAAACTATTTCTAGTTTAATTTAAAGATTTTTATCACTAAATGTTTCTTTAACAACAAAATTTTATTGGAAATTAAAAAAAATAGGGTTAAAAATATTCATATTTTATAATAGAGCTTGTTTGCATTGTGAAAATAAAAAATTAATTATAGAATGATATAAAATATGACAAGTATAGGAATATATATATATATATATATATATATATATATATATATATATATATATATATATATATATATATATATATATAAACTTCTGAAGTCATTGGTAAATAAAACTGATAAAGTGCTTAAATTTCGAAATAAATTTAAAATTCAGATTTTTAATGTAAATTAAACATAGAAGGGAAATTTTAAGTTATAATTTTATTAAATAATTTATTACATTACTTCAAACAAAACACCAACCATTAAAATTGGTTTTCGATCATTATGAACCTGGGCATTTATAGTTGGAAATGAACACTAGAACCAATGAATTAAGGAACAGAATGCTTGTTTCATTTTTCAACTCGGCAAATGTTGTTTAAATATATCTTGCCACATTTTACTGCTTTATGCATGAAGTTTTAAATAAAAGCTAGATATATGAGCACAATTAGTTTCTGTTCATTATTTATATTATTTAAAATTATTTGTGTGACAAAATTTATGAATGATAAGCAGTAATTATTAAAAAAATTAAAAGTTAATATAATATTTGGAATCAAACATGGAATTGTGATGCTACTAGAGCAAAAAAAATAAAAAATGGCAAACTACATGAAAAAAATAACATGTGGAAAAAACAATGCTGATATTTTGAATCTGTTAATTATTCTTAATTATCTTTTCTCTTAATTAGTCAAAATTAAGCAAAAAAATTAGATACCAGTATTTCATTGGATAAAGTTCATGGTGCATTGGATAAAGTGATACATAAATAAATTGCTTTCATTGATATAGAACAGCACAAAAACAAGTGTATAGAAATCCGAATCATAAAAGAAAGTAAGAAGAAAAATTTTGGATAACATTATTTAAATAGATTAAAACTGAATTCTGGTGAATATCAACATTCACATATTCACACATCGCTTCGTGAATGTTCCGAAATATTTGCTAAATATTTTTGACTTACTCAGGCAAATGTCGACATTCCCCATGTACTAATTGTGAATGTTGAACATGTAAAAGATTTATATTTTCTTCTCCGTATTTCAGTCGTGATGAAACATCACAAGGGTAAAGTAATTCTTGCCTTTCTTTTTGAGAGAAATGACCAAGAACTTAAAACAAACAATATATTCTAAATGAGAAAATAAAATATTAAAAATTAAAAACTTATATACATCTAAATACTTGATTGAAATCTTATTTATTGCAACAACTTACTTTATTATGACATTTTGAATTTCACATGCATCCTTGCTTTTAAAATTACATTTATTTGTGGAAAACTACCTTTTGCAATGACAACGTATATATTTCCCCCCACCTTCTGGAATTAGCAGCAGCTGCCGCTACATTTCTTGATAAGAAATCTATGGAAAGTAACTTTATTTACAAATTACGAACTGGTTGCGTATGTAAAACTGATTTAGTGTACCATTTTTATTTGCCAGTTTATAGAAATCGGAATTTTCGATTTCATTAACAACTGTTAAATTATTTCAGCTATCTGTATAACCACAGATGACTTCAGAGAAATTCATTCACACAGTACTACCAATTTGAATGAGAGGAAATAGTTTTTGTGAAATTTCCAACATTTTTGTAGCTTGCATGAAAACATTCTTTTTCATGGCCTCTCTTTTTATAGAAATTAACTCAAGAATTTCATTCAGAATTTGATATAAAGATGTGGTAATATAAAGATGTAATATTTTTCTTTGGAATAGGATTTTTGGTATAACCACCTCTCAAATTTTTTCCGAAATATTAATAGTTATTTCAAACTGTTCTTCGTTTTCAATTGACATTTTTTAGAATTGTTCTTCGGTTTCAATCTTTGTAATTAGTTTACTTAGGCAGAAAGACGATATTATGCATCTTTTTGCTATATTGTCAAATTTGCTTCATAAAGAATTTATCATATTCCTTCGTAGTATGTCAATTTCTTGGAAAATTAAACAAAGGATAAACTATGTGACCTCTTTTTTGTATCGTTCATCTATGAAGTTACCATATTTTATATACTGATATGGCCCTTCAACTGAGCTTTGTGTTTGACTGTGACAAGACTTTCCATGAATTATTTTAACATTTTTCCATTTAGCGCATACTATGGTTATGAATCGATTACTTGAATTTTCTACCATTTCTAATTGCAATATTGCTTGAACTCCAAATGTTAGACATATTGGAAGAACGTGATCAGCTACTTATTTACCTCTTTTGGTGTAAAAATTTTATATCTAAACACTAAGTTGAATGATCTTGATAAATCTTTATTAACTAATATTCGACATCTATTTGACTGCGGATATATCAGATCAACTTAACATCTTGAGTTTAATTCAGAATCGACCGTTGGTTTTACAACAATACTTTTCTTAGGTGTTTTGTGTTTTATTTGGCACTGTTTGCATATATTTAAACACAAAATTACAACCTCATCTGTAATATTTTTGCATTTAACTTGCAATTATTTAAACATATGTGTTCTTTCTCAGTGGCTTATTCTGGTGTGAGTTTAATATAGTACACATAACAATTCTTCATTTATAACATAATACTGTATATTCGTTTCTCCTGGTTTTAATGGTATAATTCACTTCTGCTCCTCATTAAATTTCAAAATTTCAAAACTTTTTAATCCAAAGGTGTGTTACACTTAGTTTTTGCAAAAACAACTTTTATTAGAAAGTATTTTAGAGTGCTTTACTTGAGAAAAATAAAAACAGTTGTCTTCTCATGTACTAGCAATTAATGCATTTAACTTTTCAAGAAAAAGTTCATGTGAAATTCCGTGCAGTATCCCTTCGGTATAAATTAGGTTATCAGAAAAAAATTGAGAAAATTTTTCTCTCTTTATCAAACCTTGCAAAAGATTTTCCGAGCTGACCGACTCCCACACAAAGGATTTTTCAGCAAACAAAGGAACAAAAAATTTGGGAGAAGACAACCAGTCAATTCTTTGTTGACCTTGGAATTTCTCTTTTCGACCTCCACTAGAGCATATCTGTGTTTTTCAATGTACACCGGAGAGAGAGTCCGAATATACAAGAATGTAAGGCATTTGGAGTGTGTTAAAATTCACCGATCAATGTCGATTTTCTTCAGTTTTGGTCTTTCTCGGTAACACACACACTGAAGTGCTTAATCATGATGTCCATCTCCGTCTGACATTGCGGCTTTTTTGTCGATGTGAAAAGCACATGATCCAGAGGGACTTGATGTGTTTGGCTATAAGCTTTTGTTTTCTTTCTGTATTTATTTATTCATTTTCGTGTTATGAATTTTTAAAACATTTTCTGGAATTGTAAATTCAAATTGGCACCTTCAGAAACAGTATTAAGAATGCATCTATATTACCGAAGAAGATACTGTTACTAATCATCATAAATTTTTGGTTTTAATTTTTTTCATGCTCTATTATTTTGGTTTGCATACCGCACCCAAGTCAAAGGATTTACAGAATTTCAAACACTAATAACATTTATTAATTATTTATGTTTTAATATAAATAATGGTACTAACAACCCACCATTATTTCTGTGATGAAGTATACGTAAATCAAAATGAAAAGAATGACAGTCATTTCTTTCCATTTCATTTTGAAACATTACTTACTTTTTATTTATAATGTTATACAATCTCAGATGAAAAGGTAACATAGCTTTCAAAGAAAGAAATAAAACTTCCAACACACACATACCTCATTCTAAATATCATACAAAAGAAATTACTTTTTCTGTTTATTTGCTTTCCAATCCACTCGCATCTGCGAAAACATGCCAAGAGTGTTCTTTCTGACAATTTCCTCACTGATAGCGCCATTTAATATAGAGGGAACAATGGAATAAGTATGCTTCTATTTTATTTTTACGCATTATTTTCTTATATACTTCTTCACTGACATAAAACATGGAGAGAAAAACTGAATATATAAATATTAATAAACCTAGACATGGCATTTCTCATTGCATTGGGGTTGTACATTTGCTGAGCAAGTTTGGTGATGTTGGGCTCATTTATTTCAAGGAAATCCATAACACTGTCTTTGAGAGGTAGTGATATATGCATTTTTTGTCCTATAATATGAAGTAATTTTCTTTTCAATTTTTTTAAAAATAGATCATACGCATTTTATGTTGGAAATATATATTTATAATACATTTTCAGTGGTTTGCAATCAAATAAATATGTTAGAAAATCCTATGCATTTGATTAAAATTATAGTCATTCATCTTAATTATTAAATTAAGATTCTTGAGTTCTTGAACGTTCCATTCGCATATTTCAGTATATACCAAATGAGAAAAAAATTATAGATAGATTTCTATTTTCTTGTTTGTAATGTTTTTCAGTTTACAGTTAACTGTTTTTATATGAATGAATTTAATATAATTTAATTTCACTGCTATTTTATTCAATTTTATAACCAAAAATTTATTTTAATGATTTTATAAATAAGATTTTTAATTCTTGAAAACATCTAAATATTTAATGAAAAACCTATTATCTCCTTAAATGTTAAATAAAACTAACAAGATGCATTTTTAAAATCAAAATTAGGAAATGAAAACAAGTTAGCTTCGCTTTATTAATTCTATGTGGACGTTAATGTATAAGCTTGATAAAAAAAATGTTTTTTCCTCTTTTATCCCCATAAAGTGTTTTGATGAATTAGAAAATAAATATGAATTCAATTGAAGACATGATTTAAATAATCCTTTTAGAGAATAGATATTCAATTCTTAGGAAAACTAAGAATTTAAATTGTTCACCATCGTTCTCAATAACTATTTTATTTTAAAAGCCTAAGCATATGTAATAATATAATCATTTTCTTGTTGAAAAACGTCTTTTTAAAATTACATTTTCAGTTTACAAGATGGATTAGTATTTTTCATAATATGTAGTAAAACGGCACTTAATTAGGTCGTCAAAGGTAATTGTGTATTTATTATTTTGAAGCAAAAGAAGCCATTTAATGTACCTGGAGAGGATAAGTTGTTACTAATATATAGATTAGGAAAAATACAAGTAAAGTTTAATTTAAAAAATGCTTAAATATTCACATGTTGAGTTTGTGAGACATTAGATTTTGAGCTGATCACAGTAATTATATATATATATATATATATATATATATATATATATATATATATATATATATATATATATCCAAAATTGTGGACACTTTTGGAAATGTTTGTGTTTTTGAGCTTTGTATGCTTATAGAAAGCGTTACGTTTCACAAAATGCAAACTTGTATATACATTTTAAAGAGAATTTATTACTGAATTCTATACAAAACACAAAGTTCAATTATTTGCAATACAAAAAGTTAAACGATAATAGTTATCGATATACATTAGATAGTGATGATTGCAGTGAGTTATCAGTACTTAGTAGAGTATCCTTTATTTTTGATTACAGCTTCACATCGACTTTTCATTGAGCTGACAAGAGTTTTAAGCTCTTCTTTCGTTATTACATGATGCCCGGAAACAATTATAGCCTCAATTAGTTCCCTTTTATTTGATGGGCGCCTCATTCAGACAAGAGATTTCAAACGGTGCCACAAATTTTCGATAGGATTGAGGTCAGGACTGCTTCCTGATCTCAGAAGGAAAGTAAAAGTTTTGGTTCTAGAATAGTGTCAATGTATTTTCTGACACTCAGTGTCCCATCGATGACATGAAGGCGACCGATACCATTTGCTGACATACATGACCAAATCATAACACTAACTGGGTTCTTCATAGTTGCTTGAATGCAGTCAGGATGTAGTTCTTCTCCTATTCTACGTCTTACATATTTTGGCTCATCACTACCGAATAACGATAGCTTAGTTTCATCACTCCATATAACTTGTGACCACTGATCATCTGTCCAATTAATGTGTTCCTGTGCCCACTGTAGTCTTTCTTTTCGTTGCTGAAAATTAAGATAAGGCTTTTTTCGTGGAATTCTACCTCTCAGTCCAACATCTCTTAAACTTCTCCTGATTGTTCTTGAACTGACAGAAACACCAGCATCATTCAGATCACTTCTGATGGCCGCTGATGACATTTTTCTATCTTGGAGACTTAATCTTTTTATTCTTCTGTCATCAATAGATGTGGTGCACCTTTTTCGGCCTTTTCCTTCTTTGTTTTTTATTGAATTTATCTCCTGATATCGTTAACAAAACTTTCGGACTTCAGATGTAGTCACTGAACCACCCATCTATCTTGAAATTTCAGTATAGGGAAGACCACTTTCTCGTAACACAATAATATTACATATCTTTTTAGGTGTCCAATCTACTTTTTATTTGATGTCATTGCTTCTTGACTAAATATTAAATTTTTTTACAAAAATTCCTACTTGTAATTGCAGTGTATAAGAAACAGGTTCAACATTCCTTCAACAGAACAAAGCAAAATAATGAATTGTTTCCAGTGTAAACATGATGTCAGCTTCTACTGGCAGTTTTCTGGCATCATTTAATAACGAAAGAAGAGCTTAAAACTCTTGCCAGCTCAATGAAACGTTGATGTGAAGCTGTAATCAAAAATAAAGGGTACTCTACTAAGTACTGATAACTCACTGCAATCATCACTATCTAATGTATATCGATAACTATTATCGTTTAACTTTTTTATATTGCAAATAATTGAATTTTGTTTTTTTGTATTTAATTTAGTAATAAATTCTCTTTAAAATGATATATAGAAGTTTTCATTTTGTGAAACGTAACATTTTCTATAACAAGTTCAAAAACATAAAAATTTCCAAAAGTGTCCACAATTTTGGACACCACTGTATATATATATATATATATATATATATATATATATATATATATATATATATATATATATATATATATATATATATATATATATATATATATATATACTAACTTAAATGAGATTCATTATGCAGTATAATAACTATTACCATTAGAACCATAAATTTGCTTACACCAATTCCTCAATCCATTTATTTGCTTTAATGAATCTATGTTCAAAAATGCTAATAATCTTTGTTTTGTTTTATGGGGCGAGCAATTTTATATGATTTAAATATTTTTTAATTTTCTGTTTCTTGAAAGCGAGTATTATCTCATATGATTTTTATAATTCATTTTAATATAATTTTCTTACAAGTGTGAACATTTTCAAACATCTATAAATGTTATTTCTTTTTAACGTTAATACTGATGTTTTGTAATGATTCTTTGGGTCAATCGAAATTGCATAAATATAAAAGATTATTTCTTTAGTTAAAATTCTTCGAATTATGGAGTCTTAACTATGTATACACATTTAAAAAAGGATCATTATACATTTTTAAGCCAATGACATGAAATAAACTTGATGTTCCTGAAAACCTAAAGAACACTTTTTCTTAATTTAAGATAAATTTGATTAATGACTGGGAGACTTTTTACTTTTTTTTCTTGAAATTTATAACTAATTAATCACATATGATGTTTTAGAAAGAGTATTACCTGAAGATCATTTTAAGAACATTTCATGAAAAAAATGTGAAAGTGATTCAAGTTGATATTTCAAGTAAATATAACTGACAAGTGATTTCTTTCTCATCTTAAATGCAAATAAGTGTTTTCATCTTATGTCAAATTCTTTTACGTAATGAAAAAAAATTTGAAAAATGATATTTATTCTTGCATTTTATAGTAAATATTCTAAAATATACTCAGGGGTAAAAAAGGTTTTGGCCAAGTGATTTTATTAATTTAAGCAAATTTTAATATATCCCATATTAAATGTGTTAGAAATAGTTCTTAAGTGTTTTAAAAATGAAAAGAGGTAAAATAAACAAGCATTATCATAATTGATAAAAATTGGTATTTTTGGAAAATTATTATAACATTTTTTACAGCCACACTATTAAATTATTTTACAACAGCTAATGAACTTATCATACTATCTTACTTTTTGCCAGATTTTGAAATGCATTAATTTTATATTGGAGTAAAAGGAAAATATGAAATACAAGATGAATGAAAAAATGGAATTTAAGAATGCTATATAAACTTTTTCTTTAAAACGTACTATTTTTGAACAAAACAGTACCAGAGGAGTCTGAATTGCATGTATCTGTGATGTACACAATATCATGTATTCAGCATTATCTTCGTAATGTATTTCCTGGTTAAAAAGACACAATTTACTTTATACTCTTACATTTCTCTTCTCACAAATATTAGCGTTTCCAAAATCTTAAATGAGTTTCCTACGCACTAGTAGCAGATAAAATATTGAACATAATAAAACGTTTCAATATTTAACCAAATCTGGAAATGAAACGGATGTAAAAAAATATTTTCAGAAGCTTCACATTCTGATAAAACTTATTGTTTTGAAGCAGATATTTCAGGGAATAAATAATAATCAAACAAATCATTAATATAATTTAAATACATTTGATTTTATATTTTAGTATTTTTTATAAATGATATTCAATGAGTCAGAAGCCACCCAACTTGTCTAGTGGTCAGTGTGCCTGACTGCGGGTAATGAGGTCCTGGGTTCGAATCCCGTTCGGGCATGGATGTACTTTCTCTCTCTATCTATCCTGTCTTTTTCCTTTCCTTCTATGAATGAGACTGCGAGATCCAATACAAGGATTTAAGGACCCACCATTGGAAATCCTTTATTTTTAACAGCATGCTGGGTGACGGCACAGTTTGGGGACAACCTTTTAACCCCTGGAAGGTGCTGCTTGCTCACGATGGTGATGAGTGAACTAAACCCGATAACCGATTGGTACAGAACGGGATTCACTCCCATCTCTTATGTAAGTATGTATGTGACTAGTTGCCTACCCTTTAAACGGGTACCTATGGCATGTGTGTACTGAGGAAGTCGGACTCCACACCAAAATATAGTTCAGTTGGAAATGTGGAGCAGCACACCCTATGATGCCAGCCTAGTTGGCACACGACGACAACAACAACAATGAGTCAGATTTGTTTTTTCAAACTTTAAATCCTTTTAAATTTGTTTTTTATTAATTTTCTTTAATAATATTATTCACCTTATTGAACATTAACGATTTATAAAATCTATAAAATATAATTTGCTTCTACATTATACTTAAGACATCATAGTATTTTTTAAACTATACTTAAATATTTACTTTTTAGATCATTGTTTCGAAAAACATTCAACAATGCTGTTTACTTGGTTTGTAGTTTTACACAATTTCGATTTGTAAATTATTTTACATTATCCTCATTTCATTGTTTTGGTTTACTTTAATTTACTTTCCTTTTCTCAAATTTACTTTTTAATTTACTGTCTTATTTATTTTCAAATAATTTACTTTTTTAAATTTGTTTTACTTTTTCCTTACTTTAATTTTCATGTGGAATATATTTGTAAGAGATTATTTGTGTACTCCGGGTTCAAATGAAACAAATAATTCTGAAACACATTTCATGTTGTTTTATTTGTTTTGATGAGATGAGACATGTTTTTATTGTTCATCTTCATTTTCATATTCTATTTACACACATAAATCTTGTTATTTCGGAATACATATTTTTATTTCAATATTTTAAAAACAGCAATATTCTTTTAAAACTGAGAAAGGTTATTTTCATTGCATTGATTCTTCTTCAAAAATATTAAATTAATATGTTATTTCTGAGGTAAAATTAATATAATATAAGGCATAATTTGATTTTATTTCAATTACATTAGGTTACCCATGATCTATAAATTCTTCGCATCCTTTTTTAAATTATTTTTACTATAACGTTCAATCCTTAGAATTCATTAATTTAAACTTTTACATATTTATCTAAGAGATAAAATTTCGAAAAATAAAAGTAATATGCTATTTGTGCGATTTATTTGATAGTAATTTATAGATAGTAATGTATAGATATAGTAATGTATAGATATATTAAAATCCAAATAATCCTTATTATTAAAATCGAACTTTTTTGATGCTTTTGTTATTTTATCTATTGGGTTATAAGTTGCATAAAATAATTTTTAATAATTATTTTTTGCACTTTAAGAATTATTCAAAAATATTTCCCTGTTTAATAAATTATATTTGAAATTTAGATAAAATTCTGAATATTACTTATTTTCAAAGATAAGATTTAATTTATATTTCAATGTAGAATTTAAAAAACATTTGAAAAAAGAAAATGTTAATAATATATTTGAATAAATTATAAGAAATATTGGAACAAATACACTTAAGTAAATTTATAATTTAAGAATCAATTAAATTGTGAATCTAATGATGCATTTTTAGGCAGTTACATTCTAAATTGATTAAAGCATTACTTTAAGGTATTAAACAATTAGGAAAAAATAAGTTTTATTAAATCAGATTACTTTTTTAAATAGGCAATCAGAATAAATTTTTATTGTTGTCACTTTATTAAATTTAACAAAAATTGAATATAACAATGCAACATTCTTTTTAACTTTTCCCGTTCTATGATCATTGCTTATTAAGTAAGTGAGAGAATTTTAAAATGACACATTATGAATGAAAAAAGACACTCGGGATTTATTTCTCATAAAAATTGCAACCTATCTTTTACAAATAAATAAGAAAAACATATAAATATAATTGGTATTCTAAGAAACATTATTAACCTTCTTTAGAAGCTAGTCCATTTGTTGAGTAAAATGCATTGCATCAAAAATCATGAATCATAATTTAATGACAAGTTTTCATGAGTTATTTGATTGAAGATGGCTCGTAGTTCTAATTATTTGTTTCAGTTTATTCAGCATGCATTCTATTCATATGTCTTGTAGGAAATCAAAGATATGATTCATTTAATAAATGATTCATTGGCAAAAAGTGTCCATTAATTATTCTATGCATATTCATATTATTTTAGATACATTACATTAACTTTTTATGAATAAATACTTTGTTTAAAATTCATTAATAATTTAACAAATTTAGTTCCCTCAATGATACATAATTTAATGAATCACTGATGCGAATATAATTTTCTTCAAGAAAAATACGTAGTTACCACTGAAATAAAGTATTTAAATTCATTTTTGATACTTTTGTATTAAACTGTCTCCTTTTTTTAAAAAAAGAAACAAATCATTATCTCAGAATCTTTTTGAAAGTGAAAAAAAAAACGTTTAACTTTTGCAAAATTAAAAACATTAAATATTTTTATTAAATCTTTGACAATAACTGACACTTTTGTTTGTCAAAATAATAAACGTTCTTCGAAAATTCTCTTTTGTAAATAAACAAATAAATAACTATTAGCTTTGGAAAAGATTTCAAAACTGTATTTTTTAATATTTTCCCTCTCTAATTTTTGTTGAACCTTGTATTTTGCACGTATTGAAAAGAAACTGTCCCACTAATATTTTGATATTGTACTGAATTTCCTAATGAAATATAATACTATACATTTTGGAAACATTAAATTAATTTTATATAGAATTTATTTATAAGATATAATTTAACTGTAAGATTTGAATAGTAAAAAATCAATAATTACTGATATTTTATTTTAAAATTTCTATTTCCTTAAAATAGTTTACAAGATTAATTAGCATTCCTATGTGGTAAACACTATTTAATTTATATTTGATTACTTTGAACTATTTTTATATAAAATGATATACATGTAATATTATTAATATACCATTTTTATCTAAGATACAAACTTATTTTAAGTTAATAATTTTTCCTATTTATTATCTTAATTACCTATAAAAGATATATAGTTACATAAAAAAATGACTAAAATTAGAATTTTATCTTAAAAAGCTTTTAAGCCACAATGACATGTTTTCGAAAATTATGAAATATAAATATCTATTTGTTGTGTGCGGATCATATAAGTAAATGAATTCTACCTACTCCTCCAGAAAATTCCAAATATATTCTCTATTTAAAGGACAAAGAGAGCTACCTAAATTATAGCATATGTAAGCTGTTTACTTAAAAATAAGATTTCTATAAAGTGTAAATTAAGTAAGAAATATTTCTCGCACTTGCTTCATAAATTAACCGCAATATACATTAAGTTGTTTTTGAAATTAAATTAAAGAATGGAAACATGAATTTATTCCCTCACACTCATAAGGCATCAACTTTCAGAAAATAAAAAGTGAAATGTCATTGTTTCACTGTAAAGAAAATCAGCGTTTTGTCAAATCAGTTTCAAGTCGAAATGCCTCAAATTTATTTTATTTCGCAACTTGGGATTTTTTAAAATTTTCAAAAGGTGATGTATCATTTACTAAACATTAGCAGTCACGTCAGATTAATGCAAGCACCTGTAAAACGCCAGAATAGCCACCTTTCGCAGAGCGGACCGTTGCAAGACGTACAGAAAGAGAGTCAATTAGATTCCTGAATGTGTTTACTGGGATGTTGAGCAATGCTGACTTCCAGTGCCGTGGCCAGCTGTGCTAGAATACGCGAGTGAGGATTCTGGCCACGGGAAACCTGATCGAGATGGAGCTAAAGATTTTCGATTCGATTTAAGTCAGGTGTGTTTACTGGCCAGAAAAGAACGGTAAACTATACACAGCGTCTTACATCACTGTAAGATGCTTAGCATTTTCTTGAGTAAAAACAATGCGCATACAGTGGTGGACATGGTCTGCAAAGAAATATTTGTACTTGCATTGATCTATCGTTGTCTTTCATAACTACGAGTGAACCCAGAAAATGTACAGAAAATCCATTGCCAAACCATAATGCTCCCGCTTCCAGACTGGACCGTTACGGCAAGATTGCAGGATGAGTGCTTTCAGGGGTTTTGCGTCTGTTTGATTGAGCATAAAATGTGATTCAATGGAAAATGCCATCTATCGTCATTCAGTGGAAGTACAACTGCGGTGCCCAAATCAAATTCCAGCCTTCTAGCTGAGGAACAACATAGGTGCATGAATGAGGCGCCTGCTTCGGATGCCCAGACCCAGCAACATTTATTAAACAGTAGCTTAGGAAACACTGTTGATAGCCCTTTGGTTCATCTGGGTGGTCAGTTGTTCAGTGATAGCGCGTCTATTTGCCTGAAAACTTGTCCGCAGCCGTCGTTCACCTCTGCCATTTATTCCTCATCGTGCACTACATTTACCACCTCGCTGATTTTTGTGTGTCCCATTTTGTCATACATGGTATACTTTTGCACGTGAACAGTTCCCAAACTTTGATGCCATCCTTTTCTCGAAAGCAAATAATCATGTTCTTTTGGATATCGGATAAATCGCACAGTTTCTGGCATTACACCAACGATTGCAATGTTTTCCGAAGCTCTCACACACCCTTTATGTATGCTCAGAACCACTATGCTACCACACGCTTTTTGTGATAAATTATTTAACGACATCAATGATCACAATAATGTGACTAGACTGTGTAGAATATGAGAAGCGTATGAAAAGTCTTTTTATATTTTCCTCTAGAATACGTTCTCTTTTTAAGGAATAATTTCATTTAATTAAAAAGATTATACATATTATGTATCCGTGTGTGCTGATAAACTGAGATATGAAAATGCAATGGAAAATTAATGAACTTTATTTATCACATATATGAATCACATCTTGCATTTCTGTGAATTTCAACGATTTTTCAATCATTCAGTTTTAATTTGATATGTATTTAATGTAAGAAAATATTTAATATATATTTAATATAATAATAAGTTATATTTCAAAAGTATTATAAACAGGATTTTTTAATATCATAAATACAAGGATTATCATTTTTCAGTTATTTTAAAAACACATGTTTTGCTTAAACGATAAATTATTATCATCTTATTATAAGTTACTAAAATTAAAAGAATCATTAAATTATAATAGATTTTTATAGAGGATATAAAATCTTTAAAATATGCTTTGGATTATAACATTCATAAAACAATTAAAAATCATATATAAAATTATTTTAAATCTTAATTTCTTATTCAGTTTATAGAATTTTATTTTTCATTTTATAGATAATATTATTTATAAAATAGTAGAATATTGTTGTGGATTATATTTTAAAGTTTGTAATAAAAATAAAAATACTTATTCTTAAATTCAGAACTTGTAACGAGAATAACGAGATTTTAATATCTTATTATTTCAACCACGTTTTAGTGGTTCATATACATAAATAACAATTAAAATACTCTTACGTTGTAACAAATTCTCTTGTTGCGCTAGCATTCCATCATATGAAAAAGTTTTCTTTTTCTGTCGTATCTGCTATCAATGTATGCAGTATTGGTATATAAAGTTCACTGCCCGACATTGAAAATGAGATACCAAGAAGAAGTGGCTTGAACATTCTGTAAATATTAGGGTAGATGCACCTTACCGAGTTATGCAAATGATGTAAAATGTGCTGCTCTCCAGCACACGGAAGACATGATATAAGGTGTGGAACCGCCAGAGTGGGCAATATTTGTCCCGCTATTGCTGCTTGGAAAATATTGCTAAAAGTGTTTTCTTTTCGAAAAGGAGGCCAATAATTGCAGAGAATGCCAGACCATCGTCCACTGAGTCAGTTTAAGCAGAAAGACGAGTTTACATGGTGATCGGACTGAGAAAGCAGGTTGATATTTACGGCAAATTGCAGCTGACAGACACCTGGACGCGCTCACAGTACAACAGCTATGGCGAATATGGTCATAGCAAGGAACTGTGGAATGTTTGCGGGATGCCGGTGCAGCTAGATTGACTTTAGCCCGCCTGGATTGACGCGTCAAATTAGAGGTGCTGGCTGCCACGAAAAGCATTCTACAGCATGTGCAAGGCAACCTGGATGCTTCCATATCGATGAGAACCATTTGCTTTCAACATCCATCCAGTAACAATTGTGGAACGCACCACCATGCGACAACGCGTTATCATGGTTTGAGGCGCTATTGCGTACGATTCCAAGTCACCTCTTGTTCTTATTCTCCCCACTATGACAGACCAACGATACGTGGACGATGTTCTGTGGCCAGTGACACTCCTCTAACTTCATGGGGTGCCGAGTACCTTTTATCTGCAGGATAACACCCGACCGCACATTGCTCTCCTCAGTCAACATGTCCTGCAGGGCGTGCAGCTGCTTCCTTGCCCACCGTGATAGCAAGATCTCTTACCAATTCGAATATGTTTGTATTATGATAGGTGGCCATTTGATGTCGTTTCAGTCACTGCCTCCTTCAGAAGACGCACTTTGGCATATGATTGACAAGGAATGGGGAGCCATTCCTCAGGACCCCATCCGTACTCTCACTGACTCTTGCCTAGGCGTGTTGCTTCGTGAATCGCCATACACGATGGTCTTACAAGGTAATATCCTGAAACTGTTCTCGACCCGTATTATGTATATTATTTCGAAATAAAGATCACTTATTGTTCTATGCGGTCGCTCTTTGTTTGCCGAGTTTCCTCACTTTCTGGCAACTTCTTCTTGGTGTTGCATTGTTTGGCAGTGTATATCACACATTCTTAAGTCTTGTGCTTGATATATATTGGAATGATCATTTATGTATATGCATTTTAAATAATAAATGCTATATATTGAATTAATGATAAAAATATGGATAAGGCCTTTTTGAAAATATTTCTATACATGATAATTTTCTTTATTGCTATAAATTTATCATCTGGTAACTAACTGTTCGGTCAGAAGTATTGCAAGTGATTTTTGATAATCACTACTTTAGAAGGTTTGTTTTTATAAAATGGCAATATGAAGTCGTAGTCGCAATGTCATTTTTATTAAGTCATATGCTGCAAGAATACATTTTACTTTATAAGCAGTACTAAATACTTCAATTATAAACTACCATGATCATATTAATCAAGATTAAGGGATATTTATAATTCACTGAATAAATAAAAGAACTATTATATGTAGTTCAATAAAAAAGTTCGTAAATGTTATTACACCTCTATAAATAAAAATACCTTATATATATATATATATATATATATATATATATATATATATATATATATATATATATATATATATATATATATATATATATATATATATATATATATATATATATATATATATATATATATATATGCAGTAGATACATTTTTAAACTAATAAAATAACTAAAAACTCAACCATTTGGTTCCAAATTACATGAAGCACAATTCATGGCATATTTCCATATTTCATATCATTTGCAGGAAACTGAATTTATGTCAAAATTTATTGATATTTGATAAAAACTCAGATATAAGTAAATTTGTTCAATATTTAGATTTAAACATTAGTAATTAGAAATAATCTTAATCAACTGTAATAATCTTAAGGTAAATTTTAACTTTACTTTAAGTTTATATTACATTTTCTTACAAAAACTAATTTATTCAAATTTTCTTTTTAACATCTAAGAATAGATTAATCAACAATAAAATAAATGCTTTTTGATGTTACATAAAAACGTTACTTGAAAACGTTTATAATATACTATATGAATATCGAGTATGTACTTTCTTTAATTTTATGGGCAGGAAAGAATATTTAAAGTGTCCTTATTATTGATTTTCGTGACAGGAAATATTTCAAAATAATGACCTCTGCTTGGGGAAGGAACTAGTTGATGTATTTTTCGAAATCTGTTGTGATAGGAAAAAAGTTCAGCTATCTAATTCTTTCATTTATTTATGAAATTGATTTCCTCTTTTTGTCTACTGAATAAAAGAAAAAGTTTTCAAATAGTCCGTTCATTTCTTTGTGCATAACACAATTGTCAAGTATCTTCCGGTTGCAGAACAAGTGAATGAAACGAATATATTTGTCAAAAAGAGTAATGATTGTCATTTCGAATTTCATTTCTTACTTTCCGGATTGGATTGAGATGAGAAGATATGAAATGAAAATGGATAAAAGAAATACAAGTAAGAAACATTTTTTGGTCCAATAAAATTCCACAAAGGAAATTGAAATACACTTGGTTTATTCTTAGTTTTTATTGAAAATTCAATTTTCAAAATACCGTGTTCTGTATATCTTTACAATTTTTATAACGTTGATAATATTTATTGTATTCGTGACAGGGAAAAGATAAAATTTTTTATAAATATTGCTTTACATAGACATCCAATTAAAACATAAATGTAAAGTAAACACTTTAAAATAGTAATGTTTACTTACTTTACTAAATTTAAATTTTTAATATTAAATACTAAAAAATAAAACAGTAGTAAACTCAATTGTAATAAAACTAACATTTTTAATTGTTATTTTATTCATGGATTTTTTTAATTTAAGAAAAAATGTTTAAGACATTATTATTATAAATCCTGTCTAATGATGCCAGTAATTGTATTTTTATTGAAAAAAGATGTAACATTTTCCGTGCATCTTTCATAATATGTTAGTTATGGACAAAAATTGCTCAGTTCAACACTTTAAATATGAATGTTCAAAATAAACGTAAAATATTATCAGAAGTAAAAAATGTGAAGAGAAAATATTTTTTGTTAAGAACATTTGAAATTATTGGTTAGCGTATTTACTTTTGTTGAATATTCTTTCGCATTGAAATTTTCTGGGAATAAATATTTAATACAATTAATAATTTTTTTTTCTTTGAATAATTTATAAAGCCGAGAAAAAATTACAAAGTAACGAAAACATTTGATACAAATATTGGTTATCTGCCTAAAATAAATAATTTTAAAATTTTTATGTGAAAAGTTAAAAAATTAGATTTTTTAAAAGTATATTTTTATCCCCAAACAAAGTCTATCACTTAAGAAATGTAACTAGTTTTCGTCCCATTTTTTGATTTTTGAATGGTTTTACTTTTATCGTAATAAACATCAATACACATTTATTTATACGAAAATTGTATCAGTATCTGTACTTAAAAAGTTTAAAATATATGTATAACATAATTAAATTAATGTATATGTATTACAACATATTATTAATAAAAAACGCTGTTATATATGTTTATAAAAATGTTACTTATGCATAGTACATATTTAGCACAATAAATCTGAAACTAATTTGTGGCATTTTTTATACTTAATATATTATTAACTTTGCCTTATTTTACAATGTTAATTTCATAATTATGTTTTAAGAACAATGCAAAATTGTTCTTATGAAAATCATGTAATTTATTTACATTCATTATCAAATAAAAGTAAACAAAATTTTTAGTTAACTTAAGATCTTTTAAGACAAAGTTTAATAAAAAAATTTTAATATCAAGAAATCTATAAAGAGAGCTCTCTTATAATATCCTCTTTTAAGAGTCTACAATATTTTTGCTTATACTCATTTGATATGACTATTTTGATGTATAATGTTTTATTTACAAAGGTCTTAATTTACGAATTTTCGCGAATAAACAAAGTTTCCCTGATATATATAAGAGATCTCGGTGGTACAATGTTATGGGAGTATATATATATATATATATATATATATATATATATATATATATATATATATATATATATATATATATATATATATATATATATATATATATATGTAATCATTCAGTGAAATTAGTATTATTTGGTCCTTTAGCAATTTTCTATTCCACTTAGCATTATTTTTATAGGTAAAGTATAAGGCTTCTTAAAATTCTCAAGTAATATTCATGTTTGTGGGTTTTCTAAGTTAAGTATTCAATGAAAATATTTTTATAACAAAAGCACTTAATTTATTATTCATAATACATCCTAAATTCGTGCACATTTTTTGAAATAGAAAAATTTAATATTTTAAGTATGATATAATTTTTAAATACATAGTTTCCTATACAGAGTATAATAAGCTAAATCACTGAATCTTATGAAACCAATTTGTTTTTGTAAGCACTAATGTTTAGTAAAACAGTATTAGAAAAATTGTTTTACAATTACTCGCTATATTTTTCTATAAGATAGAAGCTATACTCTTCTGTCTTTAATATTTTGCATTCTAAAACAAATTGTATATATACATAATATTTTAATAAATGGAATTAAAAATATCTTTTAGTTATTTTATGACATTCTAATATATGATATCAATAATTTTTTGTCCATTTATTTATGCTTACTTATGTGAACATAAACAACAGTTAAGCTGCAAATTTAAGGTCTTTCTTAACGACATTATATAATTCATGACAGAAAAGAATTAATTCCAATTAAATGACGAACTTTCAAACACTGTTTCAAAAAGGGCTGATAGAAAAGGGGAAACCAGCCATAAAAATGACTTTTTTGTGGGACAATTTTACTATGTAGGCTTCAAGACAAAATCAATTAAATAATATTGTTAAAAGAACTTTTTTTTATTTGATCACTTAATAGAAAACAAGAATAATGGGTTTTATTCTTGAAGTGAACAATTAGAAGATAATAGAGCGATGAATGTTTGACTGATGGTGATAATTACATAAAAAGTTTCCACCTCCATACAATATTTTATTATAGGTGTACAATATATTTACGCTAAAAGTAATCAGATTACTGATGTTAAATTTCAATATGCATTTCGTTTAATTTCTATTTACTTACAACTTCATGAATTTTGAATCTATTTCTTATAATTTTATCATTTCTTTGTTCACTTATGAAAAATAAGGCAATAATGGTAAATATTTCTTCAATACATATTCTTATGAAATATTATACAATTTAAAATTAGGGAGTATTATTTCCTTTTTGTGATAACAATAACTAGATGAGCAATTTTTAAATACAATGAATTTTAAATTAAAAATTAGTATATGCAAAAATAATAACCAAAATAATAACGCAAATGTATGTGATCCAAAAAATTAATTTTGAACGTATGATCTTAATTTTAAAATAAAAATAAATTATTGAGTTTTGATTTAATAAAAATCTTAAAGTATCTTACAAACATTAATATAGAACATACATTCTATACATAATTCCAAGCATATAATTTGACAGTAGTATTAAACAATATATATATATATATATATATATATATATATATATATATATATATATATATATATATATATATATATATATATATATATATATATATATATATATATATATATATATATATATATATATATATATATATATATATATATATATATATATATATATATATATATATACTATATATATGTATATATATATATATATATATATATGTGTGTAGTGTGTTGTTTTACGTTGTTTAATATTACTGTCAAATTATATGCTTAGAATTATGTATAGAATTTATGCTCTATATTAATGTTTGTAACATATTTTAAAATTTTTATGAACTCAAAGCTGCTGAGAAATGTATTTCATAAAAGTAGTTAAGTATTTCTACATTTAAATTGTAAATGAATTATTTTTGAAGTAATTATAAATTATAAATTTTGAAGATTTTCAGTGATAACTGTTTACAAAAATATTCAGATTTAAATATTTATTTACTAAATAAAAAATATTTTTAATCTAACCGTACAAATGTATATAAAATTATAAATATTACGATTGAAAGAACTTAATATGAATTCTCGTATATATATATATATATATATATATATATATATATATATATATATATATATATATATATATATATATATATATATATATATATTATATATATATATATATAGAGAGAGAGAGAGAGAGAGGAAACACAATAATAAAATTTGTTTTATTGCTATAGTAAATTGTTTGACTTTTTAAACATATCTTTAATGTTATATTCAAGATGTATTTTTAAATATTTGCTTAATTTTAAAGAAGCGAAAAATTATGAATATTCAAAAAATTATATGTCTTCCGTTAAATTGGTATTGTCTTTTTAAAGTAACTAATTTTGGTTGCCACTTATTTTAAAACAAAATTGGAACAAATATATCTTATTCTTATAACTGTAAGCGTTACCTAGTGTTTATATATTAAAATAACTGAAATTAAAATAACTATTTATATAATGTTGTACCAATAAAGAATGTTTGATTACCAAGAATGGTAATAAAGGATATGTAAGCAATGTTTGAAATTATATCAAATTTAGGTGCAAAAATGTGCAAAATAAGGACTCCATGTTCGATGTTACAGTTTGATCATTTAGCATTATCATCAGTGTTATAGCTTGGGCATTTAGAAATAGAATCAAAATACAATGAATTTTATTAAGTAACTTAGATACTATATAAGAAACGCTTTGATTAAATGAATGAATTTCATAAATGAAAAACATTTAAATAATTTTTCGCAAGAAATCACAGCATAAAAGATTTGAGCACAACGGACTGAAAGTAAATTATTTAAAAAAAAGTTTGCATTCCTATTAAAATTAATTCCAAAGTAATATATTTGTATTAGTGCCAGTGTGTGATAACAAATTGTTATAAAATTGATTAACACTGATATGAGGATATAAAAATTGTAATACTCTGATATGAGGGAATTCTATATGTAACCAGAATGTAATGGAATTCTATATGTCTGCAGCTAGAAAGGGATTTCTGATTTGGAAATCCCTTTCTAGCTGCGGACAATATTGCTAAAAATTTTTACGTCATTGCTATGATACATTTTTGCAATATAATATTAGTAGTGTTGTTGCTGATCCCTGTTGTCTAGCAGCGCTAGACCAAGTCTATGACATTGTACACTCTCAGGAAATCAATGACCAATAATGGTCGCTCCAGAAGATCTTCTTTATCGAGTCCCAAGCACTCAAGGATATGATCCGATTATGATCCGGATATGATTCAAATAATATTTGGAATTACAGTAAGACTTAAAAATGTGATTATCGAATAATTTTACTCCAAAAATTCTTAATGTCAGATAGTTTTATCACGAATGCTGTACCATTTTTATTTATGAATCAACAAATAAAAAGCTATTTTTTCAGAATATAAAATTAATTTCTGTGATATTTTGAAATAATATATTGATTCACTCACTGTGTTTTGTTCTAAGGCATCATGTGTAAAAGTTATTATTAGGTTGGTATTAAAATGTTGAAGTTAACAAATGCCGACTAGGCTTATGAAAATAAAAAAAATAGCTAAAATAATACAGACTATTCATCTAGAAAAATAATATCAGAATAAGAACGAAGCAAAGATGTATTTTTATTGTGGAATAAAATACATATATTTAATTTTATTGCATGTAAAGTACTTTTTATAAAACAATTGTAGGGTTTTTAATTTGCATTTTGGTACATAAATACATTCACTTTATTTTTATTAAAACTTTATTTACATTTCATTCTACTATAATGAAATAATATAAATGGATCACGTATTACATTCACTGCAAGCAATTTATCTTGACACTTTTTAAATTATTATTCTGTAAAAAATAATATATTTTAAAATTCTATACCTTAAAAATTACGATTAAAACACACAAACATTTATATGATGATTGAGTTTAAAAGTCAAAATTCTCATATAACCAATTGCTTTTATGGGAAATTAAAAAATTTAACCACTTATTTCTATCGAAAAATAGAATGCTTTGTACTATTTTCCATATAAAATATTACTACACATTATTGTTGAAAATATATATGCTTACTAATTATTCTTTTATATTTTTAAGATATATGTTCGTAGTTATCAGCATATAGCATCAAATACTCAAACAGTGACACCAACATCTAAAATGAAATTGTGAAATTCAACTATTTAGATGATCAGCTATTGGAAATGACTAAAACCATAGCAGGGGACTGTAAGAAGAAATATAACAGTGCAATTAATATATTTAAATTAAAATTTTCTAAAAATATTGAAGTGTAATTTATGAAATTCGTAAAATGAAATATCTATGAGATTGTCAAAGCTAAAGTTCAAGATTTATAAAGACATTTTGCCATTTGCATTACATTTTATCCAATATTGCATTAAAGTGATTAATTTTTAATCATACATTTAAATAAAGAAAGCTATGCACAATAAAGTATATTCGTTTTAATTTTTCACAGTATACATTAAGATCCTTTTTGTAAATAAACTATTTAAAAAAGATTTCAAAGCGATGCATATGTGGAATTACTTTCTATTATATATGATTATATAAATAAAATAATAAATAAATAATGGGAAATTTGCTCTAGTGAAAACAAATATGAGATAAAATTATTTCTTTAATACTTGTGTAAAACTTTGGAGCTTCAAAATTTTGTATTCTTATTCAACTTTCCATATGGGAATTTAATGCTCTAAATAAAATTTCAATTTATATAATTTTTATCTGCATTTATTTGAATAATGAAATTAAAATAGATATTACATTTATAATAGACCCCGACATAAGTGTTATAGCAGTATTATGTTCTTAATGTTTATGTTGATGCATTAAAATTCATTTAAAACTCACAAATAATTATTTCGTAAAATATGTCTTTAAATTTTAATTAAATTCTTTAATTTACACGTTTAAGCAAACATTAGATAAAACTCTAAAAATTTTAGCTTACCTTTGAGTAATCCATTATTTTAGAAAAGCACTTAGAAATTTTAGTTTTTAATATTTTTTTAACTAAATGTATTAAAACCACAAAGCAAACAAAATATTAAGAAATTTATTAATATTAATGAAAGTAATTTCTCTTGAATTTTCCTTCATTTGAACAAGTTGAACAATTGAATATAAAAATTAAGAGCTACTTTTGTTCGCTTAAAAATACTTTTAAGAAAAGTAATCAGAAAAAAAGTTGATTTAATAAAAAAGGAACAAAAAATCCGTCGTTGTTATAATAGCTTTAATATCAAATTATATATTATTTAGTAAGTATGTAACCTGCATTTAATTCCAAATGTCATACGAGAGTATGTTTAGTTATCAGCATTATAATATTTGCAAATTTCTACATCAATTTTTGTTTGATTTTCATACAAAATAATATCAATTGTTACATAAATAATATGATATTTGCTATCAAAATATATTTTATATTCCAAATTTTAACTTTTAAAATCAAACATTCTATGAAGTAAGAGTTTTGTTTGTTCACTTATTTTGAATTAAATCGAATGATAACAGCAACATAATTTTGATCCAATAAATTTATTTTAATAAAATTCAGTTTAACATCATTTTACTATATTTTATCAGAATATAACATCCAATTAATATTTTTAATTTGTTTTAAATAATGTGCAATAAAGTAGAATTAAACTTTAATTTCTGCAAGTATTATTATCTTTTAATACCGATAAAATAAACACATATTCTTATAAACATATGATACATTGAATATTAATCTTTTTTAAAAAAACATTTTCTCCTTATAGCTTTTCTAATAAATTATCAAATATATAAATATAAAACTTTGTAAATAAACGTATATTAATTCAATTCAAGTGAAAAATTGGATCGACTAAACTTTCGTTAGTTAAAAAAATAATCAGAAATTCTGGTAATCCCCTTGTGGCATTTGTTAGACGGAGTAAAGAAATAAAAAAACCGGAAAAAGTTGAGTAATTTAATCCATGTTATTTTTCTTTGCCTATTGGGAAATCAAGTATTTCTTGTATCTAAAAGGTATATACATAAAGAGAATTAAGAGAAGTAATAAATATTTTCCTGCCTTACTCAGTTTATATAACTCATTTATAAATATGATACCAAAATTATTTTTCACAATCCCTCTTTTCCTACATGAAAAATTATGAAAAGTTTATTATGATACGCAAAGTCCAATAAATGTTAAGAGCTTATTATGTAATTTGTTTGCTTTGTTTTTTTATACTTCATATTTCATATTTACAAGAATTTAAAAAAAATACAAAATGAAATAGGGTTTTTGTTGAAATGTAATAGCAAGTATAAAAAGTAAATAAATTCAAGCTTTAATCATTTTTCTACCCTTTTTGCTTTTCGTATCATATTTGTCAAGTAAATTAGTTTGAGTTTCTTAGCCTAAATAAATTAAAATAATTTTACTTAAATATTGTAATAGTAGAATCTTTTATTTTCATATGAAACGAAAATTAATATTCACAGCTTATTTTATGAGAAATGGTTTTTACAACCAAGGGTATATTGTATATTATAAATATTGAGTATGCTGATGTCAAATGTCTGATACATTTATAGAAAAATAAAAGACATTAAAATAATCAAGTTAAGCTTTTATATATATATATTTCTTGGATTGAAATTAATGGTACTCTATAGTATAATTCTAGTTTCATAAGTTGAAACAGGTAAAAAAAATTATGAAATAATATTTTGCATTTTTATAATATATCTATGTTTACACGCTGTTATCAGTTACATGAGAATATTAAGGATACTGTTGCTCAAAAATATATTAAATTTTGTATTTTTTAAGTACCTTAATGAAACCCACAGATATTTAAAAGAAAGAAAAAGAATTTGAAGAGAAATTATATTTTTTTTAAAAATAAATTTTATTTTTATATATTTTTAATATTTGTGTTAAGAGATTGGTAATATTAGGATAGGTTAAAATTGAAGTGAGAAAATAAAAACTTTTATGAAATAATTGTGTAAGCATTTCTTCACATATGTACTAAGTACGTTTTCATGCAATATTCATCTGAAAAAACATTCGTATTTAAAAATCAAAATAGAAAAAACTTGCAAAATAAGCAAACTTTAAGCACGAGTTGAAAAAAGGTCATGGATTTCAGATGATTTGGATGGCATATTCGTTAATATTTTCTAATTCTTAATAATCGTTTCATTAAATAGTGTAGCTAATAGTTATAATTGTTTATAATACTTCATATACATGTTCATAAATTAAATCTATGCAGCAATGAGAGAGAGCGGAATAACTAGAACATATAATGAAAATAGGTAGAAAAAGAAAATCACATTAGCAAACAATCCGTGTAATTTATCACTAAATGACACATTTATCCTTAAAGCCACTATATTGTATGCTCAGTAATTTTTGGGCTATCTTAAGTGGTAATACATTCAGTAAACTCTTAAGTTGAGTTACAAAAAATCCGGGTATTCTTTCTTGAGGAATTATTATCTATTCCCTCTTAATTGCTTTTCACAATTATTCTTCTTAACATTAAGGTTGCAATCTATGCAAACGAAGTAAAATCACATCCCAAACATTTTTTATTGGGAAGAGATAAGGGAAAATAGGTTCTAAGGAGTCTTCTAGATTTCTTTCACTTAGGGGAAGGACTGCACTGATTAGAATGTAAGATGCCGGTTTCGATCCCAATCTCTGTTGAACAAAGGAAATAGATATTAGGCTTCTGCCTTCTGCATGCGCGTTTATCGGTGCGAATGCTTGGGAGTTTTTGAAGTGTTCTCCTGTGTGATACATGAATACAGCCCACTATCCTACATAAAAATTTACGTAGAGCATATTAAAATATCGTAACAAATATCTACCAATGTTAGGTTGTCAACTATATGATGTCAAAGCACCCGGATATTTTGCAGAGCATTATAATGATGTTGGCTTATACTGCATGTGATTTAGTGTTGTAACGCTGAAAAATATCATTCTACATCATCGGAAATAAGAGGAACCATTACTGGATTTCATGAATAAAAATTGTTTTCGTATATTTTAGTATGAAGCTACTAACAGCGAAGACTAGTGATGACTTCCATTCATATGAAATGTCTGCTAACCACAAATAGATACCACTTAATTTTACTTCTGGTTGGCAACTAGAACTGTTTGTGAGGGGGCTCTGCGTATTTCATGTAGAGAGAGCATGGAGAAGTTAAGTAACTGGATATCCAGAAACCGGTTTGGGCTATAGCAAGGGAGAGAAGTTCAGTCGGTGGTTGGAGGAAGCATCGAGTTGCCAGTAAGGAGAACTCAGACTGGGTACCGTACAAGGGATGTTCGTTTATTGAGCTGCAGAAGGACATGGAAAGAGTGCGAACCAGGCTATATTGTATTTTATCTTGAGATTGTCATAGTACTTTTTTTAATTTCCATAGACTTAAGATGAGGTGGAAGAACTCGTATGTATGACATTGTTAAACAGGGGATTAAACACATCACCTTAGGGTTCCTGGTTGCCTAGTGCAGCATTCACTCCTAACGTCACACCACGTGGGCTGCATAAGCGTCTCCAGATATTCTCGTCAGTAATGCGGAAGTTTCCACTATGTAAATTATTTAAACATTATAAGCAACACTTAATTCCCTTTTAAGAATACAACTTTCAATTTTAATAATAAGTGTGTTTAATTTTTTATTAGTAATAATGAAGCCACCAACATTAAACTTGGTCATGTTATTTATTTTATTCTAAGCTAATCTTTGTAATAAACTTTATTAATTGATATGAAACTGCTATTTTAATAAGTGTCTACTGCTAATAAAATTTAACTAATGAACCTTATTGCAAGTTGAAATTAAGAAATATGATAAGACTCTAAGTATAATGCAATCCAGGATGCCTCGTTGTTTAACTCCATGACGTTCTACAGTTGAGACAGGTTTGGACCTGACAAGAGATCACTATTAAGCACATATATAGTGACTGTTATGAATTAAACAAGTGAAGGATCCACATGAAATTATTATATCATACCATATTAAAATCTACTTTTATTTATGTCAACAACACTGATACTGGGAGTACTTCCACTTTTGTTTCAAGGACAAGAAAATACTCTTGAAGCAAAAGTCTGTGAAAAAAACAGGCCCCGTAATTGTAAGTTTTAAAAGACAAATTGGCAAAAAATAATTCTACTCGAGATCACTAATGCAAGATCATTGATTATTAATTGTGAACAACCTGACGGCCTAAGGGTGTTGCCAGATATTAAAAATTGCCTGCTGAAATTAATTTTCATAAATAATGGGCAATTTTCAAGTGTCGCTAGAAAGAAAATCCGGGGATGCTCATGCTCAAACACGCACTCCGAAAGATGCTCATGCTGAATGGAGAAGCACAACATCCATCCTCTTTTGTTCAGCAGTGGCTAGTATCAAATTCGAAACCACTCTAATTTTAAGAGCCTTATCTTATAATGAGGCCAGAGTATGCCAACTAATAGAAGCCTAAGCCTATTGATATGTTAAGTAATGTTACTCTAGTAGCACAGTCAAGCCTGGAACGTAATTTAGATATCTTTTCCTTAGCAACAACAAGTACCCGGTGGTTACATGTGTGGTTACCAGTCTTCTTAAATTCAGCTCTAATACTTGACTGTCACCAAAAGTCAACAAAAAAGAAAAAAAATTACAGAATTATTTTTGTCTTCTCATTGAATAATGAATATTTATGCGGAAATATTTAGTTATAAGATAATTCTTATAGATCAAATAAAAAATATACAATTGAAAATTAATAAATGTTCTTGACTTTGCTTAGAAATATGTTTTTTTTTATGAAATTAGTTATCTTACATTAAAATAAACCATATAAGTAAAAGTTTGAACATTAATCTCAAGAGTGACAGAGGAGAATAAAAGATACTAATTATCACAACAAAAAGATGAGTAAAAATATATTTACCTATTTATCAATAGAAAAGAATACAACAAAAATATGTTAAATTGATAAGTTATACAAATTTAGATTGACATATATAACTATTTATTTCTTCAGAAGTTGTGGGAATGTTTGAAATTTTTGAAAGTCATTAATTAAGAAGAAAAGGTAGCATAGATTTAATCTAAGTTGGTAATGCATATCTCTGATAATGCAAATAACTTATACACAAGTTATTAAGGCACTAAAGTTATATTTAATTTTGAACAATTCGAAATTAGTTGCAAAATAAAATTAGGTCATTGTATTTTTACTCATTATTTATGGAACTTTAGTGTTAATAAATTGCTGTGAAAGTTAACCACTTACTATTGAGTTCTAACATCTTTAAACATCTTTAAAAATATTTAGAGCACTACTATTAATTTTACTATTGAAAATATTGTAGGAATAAATAAACTGTAAATGAAATGTGACGTAATATCCTATTGTGATAGGACAATGCACACAAACTTTTAACAAACCCTTTCATAAATATTTTAATATGCACTCAATAAATTGATGTTGAATGGAGTTTGGGTATTGGGGATTTTTCTGTTTAGTGACTAAGTAACTATAACCCTATTACATATTGGCATCGCGTAAAATTTCTTCTACTCAAACGTAACTTACAATTTGGTTCGCTGATAAACCTGCTCTTTTCAGACAGATCCTCAAACTTCTTGTATTCGTCTATCTAACAGAAGTTTTTCACTCTTCAAAAGTGAACGTTTTCTGATCGCAACTTCAACACTGCATCCTTCCTGAAATTTATATTATCTGTATAACAAACTCTCTAAGTTTTCCCAAAGTATTAATAGTTTTTCAAACTGTTTTTCGGTTTCAATTGACAAATTCTTAGAATTGTTCTTCGGTTTCAATCTTTGTGATTTGTTTCCTTATGAAGAATGACGATACTATGCATCATTTTATTTTAACGTCAATCATTGTTTCAGAAAGACATTAGTATATTCCTTCGAGGTATATCAAATTCTTGGAAAATTAAGCAAAGGGTAAACCATATGACTTTTTATTTGTATCGTTTATCCAATAAGTTACCATATTGTATATACTGATATTGCTCTTTAACTGAGCTTTGTGTTTGACTGTGACAAAGCTTTTCATGAACTATTTTAACATCTTTCCACACAGCACATACTACGGTTATGAATGAATTACTTGAATTCTCTATAATTATCTAATTGCAATATTGCTAGAGCACCAAATGTTAGACATATTGGAAGAATGTGATAAGCTACTTCTTTAGCTCTTTTAGTGTTCAAAGTTTGTATCTAGACAAACTAAGTTGAATGATCTTGATAAACCCTTATTAATTTAAACTTATATTTATCCTCAATTTGACTGCAGATATATGAGATCAACTTAATATCTTGAGTGTAAATCAGAATTCACCATTGGTTTCACAACAATACTTTTCGTAGGTATTTTGCGTTTTATTTGACACTGTTTGCATATATTTAAATACAAAATTACAACCTCATATTTAATATTTTTTCATGTAACATTTTTAAATTTCTGGTATCACTGGTATTTTTTCACAAATTTCGATATTTTCAAGATGCATAAAAATATAAGGTTAAAAAATAATTCATTTATATTACATAAAATGTGACTTAGATATTATCTAATTCGTCTCTCTAATTTCTATCAAGATAATCAATTAAAATAATAAAGAATTATGAACTAAACTTTTAAAAGGACTGTCTTTAAAAGCGATTTTTTTTACAAAAAATTATATGATGCATTTTATTTTTATGATTCATTTTTATTATGTAAAACATTTTATTAACAATTGATTAAATTTTACATAATAATTTCATAATATTTGTTTATGCAAAAAAATGAATACGTACGTATGATAGCAAATAAAGGGATAATGCATACATATATCTTTATATAAGATAAAAAATTTTAAACATGTCTTTTATTTAGACGTATTCTAGCATTACATAAAAATATTGATTTAATCAAACATTTAATTAATCAGAGAGATTATTTTAATGTGAAAATACATTTCTTTAAGTTTTTATATTGTTAATAGAATCCACATTGTATATTTTCCCCAAATGTATCTAAACATGTATGTCTTTATTTAGTACTTAATAATAAATTACATACGAAAATATAAATTATAAATATGCTATATGACATTATATCAGGATTTTTTACATTTAATTTCATATAATTTATAATGTATTCTTACAGCAATTGTGTTAAAAAATTGTGTTGTTCCTTTTGTTTATGCCTCATCAAATACTATTTTACTTGTATTAAAAGTAATAGTTTGTTAAATGGATAAAAAAATTTTAAAAGTTACAAAAAGTGATTATTTGCACGTATAAAAATAATAAAATAATAAACTAGTTACATTAAACAAAATTTTCTAATCCATATTAACCTTAATGACTGTTACTTTAAACTGGATGTAAAATGTTGCACCGGAATTTTTAACATTTTTTACAAAAATTTTAATATCGATTTCGATCAAATACAATCAAGTATTTCATATAAATTACTATTACGCTGCGTTATAAGGACTTATATTAATTTTACTTTAACACACTGCTGGAAAAAAGTAGGATAGTCATATTTTATAAATAATGCTTTGAATTTTAGCGCAATTAATGTAATTTTTAATTTTTATTTTATTAAACTAATATTTCTCTTATCAGTGAATGAGTTTTATTTACCACTAAGAAAATATTATAAAATAGAACTCAAGGATTTTTGACCTGTGAAAAAGTAGAAAGACTCCTGCAAAAATATTCTCATTTCGGAATCTGTAGCAGTTTAATATGTTGAAAGCATTGTTCTTTTAAACTAGCTTACTTTCAAAAGATATATTTTGTTGAAAATAATTCTTAATTTTTGTACAGTTAAAATGCCTAGGGTGAAATCTTAAGTGAATTTCAAAAAGGACAAATTGTGACACATAAATATGTGTGCAAAAGTCCACGGGAAATTTCAAAGCACCTACACATCAGTCCAAACGCTGTTTCTAATTTCTTGAAAAGTCTAAAGAGTCAGAGGAAAGCAAAGATTGGCCGACATAAAAAATTTACTCTACCTAATCAAGTGAAAGCATTGGAAAAGCACTAGACCCATTGACTTCACACATGTAACCAGAAAACACTTTAGAACTACATAAAAAGATAGCATCATCCTAAATGGAACGAAAGGCACATTGAGCACCGGGTACAGTGGGTTAGAGAATACATGTCTTGAAACTCCGAATGGACTTCAATTATTTTTTCTGATGAAAATGTTTCCATTTAGATGATCCAAAGTGTTTTCAATATTATTGGCATTGCCTGGGTACACAAGAAGAAACTTATTTTACCTGACAAATAGGAGAAGGCAGTTTAATGGTTTGGATACCAGTTGGCTACGTTGGAAAGACCATTATAATGTTTCTGGATGAAAGACGGAAACATACGAATAACATTCAAGTTTTATATTCAGAGCTTCTTCCTTATGGCACGGATTTAGACAGAAAAAATATGATATTTCAACAGTAAGGAGCATCAATTCACACGGACAATGGCTTTAAAAATTGGTTTGAAACAAATAATGTTTTATTTTTGCCATAGCCTGCTAAAAGTACAGACCTCAATATTCTTTAAAATATGTGATCAGCAGCTTTTCATCTTGTTTACGCCAGAGGCATGCAATATGAATCTTTGATCCAACTTCGAGAAGCATTGAATTGTGTTTCGGACAATGTTTGGCAAACAAAAATTTAAGACTTATATCATTAAATGGAAAATAGAGTCTTTGAAGTAGTTAAAGCAAATGACAGAAGAATTCTTTATTAACAAGACTTTAACCTTTATTATTTAGAACTGTCTTTCTACTTTTTCACACAGTATGCTGTGAATGAAATCAATTTTTAACTATAGTAAGCAAGTAGTTTTTTTATTTCATGTTACTTATATAGTTAGCTAATTGCAAATAAGTTTTTAAAAGTGCTGCAATGAAATTATTTTGTAAAAATTCAAAGTTCTTTGCTTATTCGAAAAAACTCCTAGTATCCTTCTTCTTTTTTCCAACACTGGACCATTTTCCAGCAGTGTACCATATTAAAAAATACAATATTCATTTATTGAATTTTGCTATACTTAAACAGTAAATTATGATAATGATATTTAAAATTCCCCGACAAAAAATCATGGGTCAGACAAGAATTAGAATAAATTTCCGGTATTTATTCTAAGCAAAATAAGTAATGTGTAATACATAAATAAAAATGCTAGTCTTTAATTGGGAAATTTCTCTTAAAAAATAGAAATTATTTCAAATTATTTATTTAGTATTTTTGTCGTAGTGTAAAACTACATAACCACACAAACCCTGAGAAAATAGATGTGTATATTTTTATTGTACTTTAAATTTAAGAGTTTCCTCTTGTCCTTTCAAACTAATCTGTAATAATTTATATTATTACAGGAAAGGATGCAATAAAAATTGGCACAATGAGACAAGTGCAATAAAAGAATAAATTTTTCCTTTTGGAATGGATGGGTGCTTTTGAGAAAATTGCAAGGAAAGTTTATGTTTTAAGATACGTTTTATATGTTAATGTGACCAGTCGGGATTGAGGGGAGAGATTTCTGACCTATCCCATAGAAGTGTAGGAGGTAGTATGGAACTTTGGAAAACCAATGGTGTAAAGAGGAGGAGCTAAGACGAGAATTATGAAGAGTTGAAAACTGAACCGCATCTAAAAATGGAGGAGACACACAGGAGCCCCAGAGAAGCCAAACATAGAAAAGGAGTCCACAAGTGAGTACTGGGTCCTCATTGAGCATAATAAGAAGCTAAAAAGATGTTAGTTGCAAACGGAGTATAACTGCCCGGTTCAGTAGGAGCCTTGCCTCGACTTTCCTGAATGGAGCTGCAGATGTCCGACAAATAGATGAGTATAAGAAGAGACGATAAAGTCTGAGGAGATATAGCAGAGAAAAGGAAGAAAGCTGATGAGGAATGAGCAAGTCAAGGGAGATATTGAGCCGGTAATGCCATTGACGACAGAAGACACCACACTACTACTCCTAAAAGGGGTGAGTCTGATCTCTCACTTCTGGTCCATCTGGTCACACTCAGTTATGATATATTAATGTGTAATTGTCATAAAACAAATAATAATGTTAGAATTTCAATTATTTAATCGAGAATGTTTTACTGGTAAATGTAAATTCCTCTTGTAATTAAGTTACAAAAATAAATTATTAATCATTATTAAATTTTTGTTTTGAATTTATCCCTGTCATTCAATTATTTAAAAAACGAATCTGGGTTTCCTCGGATTTTTTCTAAAATTTCCGAATTTCACCACAACAATTTATTTACTATTTTGTTTGACAAGTACGCGATACAATTGAGAAAGAACATATTTTATTTTATTAAAGAACCAAATCAAGTTGTTAATTTAATGTTTTTTACTGAAGATTAATCTAATCAAGAAGAGTAAATGAAGCTAGTGAATAAATAAAATGTTGCAGTGGGAAAAATGGAAGAAAAAAATGGTCTTTCTCATTTGCTGTTTGATAAATATGATTTCGAACATGCGAAATAACTGATTCAATAAGTCCTGAGATGAATCTAAATTCTGTACTCAAAGCTGAGAGCCTAGATCTTGGGACAAATGATAAAGGTTTAAGTATTTAGACTCAGCGATTAATCAAATAGCTTGAGAGAGGGGATTTTTGAATATATGGAAGCTAAATCTTTAGTTGCCGACAAAAGGTATCAGAACTTACAATATGCAGATTTACAAAAATTAATCAATCTGGATATCTAATAATTTTAGAACAAAAACATTTCTACTGTTTCCAGTAGGGAGTCAAGTATTTCGTCCCTACCTTTGTTACTAAAAGTAAAATTAGCATAGAATAGCATAAAGTACACCTTTGAGGAAATTTTTGAAATATATCAAATCTTCAATATCGATTTATATTTATATTATTCATATTTAAGCCACTAACTCCTATTATTAACCTAATAATATTTTATGGAGAATTTAAATATGGACTTATATTAAAACTATGGAGGACTCTAAATTCATCTTAATAATACTTTTTATTTAATTTTCAAATTCCTTTCTTAACTCTCAAATATCATGTATCATGGGATCAACGTAGCCTATTGATAGAATAGAGCTCATTGGAACATAAAGTCGAGGGCTTGGATCAGCAACTATTGAAGAATGAGATAAATGTGTTGCGCTTCTTCCACTCACATACTTATTTCATCCATCCCATACACATACATTACATAGATAATTTGTGCTCTTTGGGATTCCTCTTTTGTGACACATGAAGACAGTTTACTATCTATGAAAAATTCTCCCTGAGTGCAATTTACATGGTGGATTAAAAATACAGATATAATTTACTATATATAAAAAGCTATAAATTATAATTAATGTAAAATGACCTATAACAGCCTTCGTCCATCAGGCTGTTTACTACTAGGTATTAAATATTTTTAATATAGAATTAGAGATTTTGTAAGCACACAAGGAGCTTTTTTTTAACATTTGTGTGAACATATAGTAAATTTAAACAATAATGTAACTTATCATGAAGTATGTAACTCATTGTTGAAAATGAATTATAATTTGTAAGGAACCATAATGTATTACCTAGAAAGCTAGAATAATGGTTGCAATTTTTATTTCAAGAATTTTACTAATGAAACAATACTTAGCAAACACGATAAATTATTATGAAATAAATTATCCTGTAATGGAATTAAAATATATATTGGATGCCTTTTTAATGGAAAACACAGAACTCTGTATTGGAATTAGTTTGTCAGAGAATATAAGGACTTTCAATCGAAATACTTAAGAGACTACTTTAGAATATTATATCAAAAAAAATTTCAATTACATGAAAATTAAATAGTAATCATATGCTTACGCATAATTTATTATAAGAGTTTGTTATTTTTCATTTTGTTTAATTTTACTAATCTCTTTAAAATAATAAGGATTTCTATCGCAATTCTATACTCAGCTTTCCCAAGTAAATTTAAAGTATAAAATGCTAAATTTTTCACATTTCAGAACTCAGTTTTCCTTAAACTCTTGAGAATAGTTTTCTTAAAATTAAAAAAAAATGTGATGAAATATCTTTTTATTAAATTTCATTTTGCAAATGAGGATATACTTTATTTTTTTCATAAGTTTGGTAAAAGGATCAAAATAATTTATATGATTACATACTTAGAACTCGTGAATATTTATCAATTGTTTAGAGAGTACAAGAGTTATATAAGACGGTATATCAAAATTATTTTATTTTATATATGTGCTACTTATTAGTTTGGTTAATGATTTTGTTTTTAAACTTTATTAACGATTAGATAAACCGATTTAGAAATTTCAGTGAATTAAATCTTTATGTCGTTGAGACATGCAATACATTTTATACAAACATTGTACTACAGTAAAATTATTTAATTTTTTTATCGTAGGTCATTTCGCAGTTCCTAGCATTAGTAACAATTTCATTAATCACCATAATCTTGAAAAGCAATATATTATTAGGGATAATTGTTAACATCATAATTAATCTATAATGTTAGGTAATTGTTGAAATTATTGAATCACAATTGATGAATAAAAGTGTATTTCAATTTTTTTTTACGTAAATAGTATCAAAAGATCAAAAGAGAACAATATTTTCGGAAAAAGCTGTCTTTCTGAGTTTTATTTTGAAAATATTTAAAGCTAAAAAATTCTTATATTGTTTAAAATCTTTAAAAATAAAATATTTTCTATTATTATATGAACTGCATTATATGAAGCTTTAATAAGGGTTTTAATTAATTGCTATTTTCTTCTTTAGAATCCAATGTAATTCATTTGTTCTTCACTATTAAAATTCAGGTATAATTTATTCTAGAAAATAAAATCAATTTGACTTCTCTCTCAATCTCTGGAGTTTCAAGAATAATATTTTAAAATGGAATTATTCAATTATAAACTTGACAAGTTTCATAAATTTAAATTAACTATTATTAAAATGTATTATCACGAATTATTACTAGTATTTATAATTTTAAAACTTATCATGAGCTTATCCTTAAATAGCAGTCATTCTAAGAATTTGTGAAGCTTTTTCGAAATTTAGGTTTGAAAAACAGCGATATTATACGATATTATATATTTGTAAAGCTTCTTATCTTTAATATAACAGAATATCACAAGAATAGCCAAGACAGAAAATATCGATAATGGACATGGAGATAAACGCTGTGTTAGAGGCAGCTTCTTATATAAACAGATGAAAACACAGAGGAGAAGGAAAAGCATAATGAAGAATATAGAGAACAGTACTTCCAGCTAATGACCATAATCAACGCCATTTATCAAGAAAAGAATCTCTACTACAAAGGAACTCTTTCACTTTCTGTATGTTCTTGAAGGGAATTGCAATTGATCCACAAAAATTTCAGATGGAGATACCGCTATATAATTGCAATCCGTTTCTCTCTCAATAATTTGTTAAAATTTCAAAATTCTACTTTCTTAAATGAAAAAATTTTGTTTTTTTGTTTACAAACTCCAAAGTAATTTAAAGTAATATTCCTTGAATTGTGAACCACTTTATTTTAATTCCTTATTATAAGGAAGTATATTTCTTACATTGTGTTGAGGAGTATATTTATAGGCAGGCACACACACACACACACACACACACACACACACACACACACACACACACACACACACACACACACACACACACACACACACACACACACACACACACACACACACACACACACACACACACACACACACACACACACACCACATATATTTCCTTAAGGATTAATTTAAAATTAAATAAATATCTAAATAACTATGCTTTCAAAAGATATTTACGTATGAAAAAATTTGAGAAGTTAAAATTGAATTTTTAATAAAAAACTGGTATGTAAAAAAATTTAAAATCTTAAAATAAATATTGAATAGCATCTATAGACATGGATACGGAAACACTATCACATCAGTGTTTTATATAAGATAAACAAATGATGTAATCATGGAGAAAACCTCGAAATACCTATGTTTTTATTTGCAAGTATTGTTCTCAGTACTAATCGATTCCATAAAAATTTAATTATATAAGATAATTTCAAAATTGTTGTATATAACGGTTGGCTTTTAAGATTTTTACTTTTTCAGCACTACAAGAAGAGGAGGTAGTAGCACCTTACACAATGTGTATGCAACCTTGAGGAGGCGCCATGGATTCCCCCGAATTGGGTGGGCCTTTGTAACTTAGATCAAGGAACCAAGCAGAATGCCCCCAAACTTGACTTGCCACTCTCAGAGATATTGTTCTACATGATCGAATGCATTATGACCACGGCATATTTAGAGTGCTCCAGCTGGAATTAGCGAATAAGACGGATGTTCGGTTGGCTTATGCTTCAAACTCACTGTATTTCGATAACACGAAAGAACGCTTTAAGCAATCATGATAACTTCGTTAAAGAAACAAGTTTAAACATTTACATTTAAAACAATTTAAGATTTACAAGCTTGGAAAATTACTTCCGAGAAAAAATATCATAGATTTATAAAACTAAAGATTATTTACTATACTTAAATTATTAGTTATCATCATTATTGATTTCTTATATATATAATATAATATTTTATTACATTTATATGATTTTAGTGTCACAAATAATTTAAAACAAATTGTAACATTTACATAAATGTATTGAGATTATAATTTATATAAAATAAAGCTTAAATAAAATTACTCAAATAAATTAATAACTGCAAATTTTTTGAATTGTAATTTCAATACAATTTATAGAAATAATTGGGTACTTACGAATTAACGCCATCGCAGCCAGATTTGGCGGTTTTCAACTGCCGCCAATCTACACCTAAAATTTTTGCGACAAATCATACAATAAAACACCTTATTAAAAATCAAAACACTTTATGTAAAACAAAGAAGTCAATCGGATTTCGGTAGAAAATTGGCCGATATAGAGTTTAACTTAGATTTAAAACAGTCTTTATTTTCTTTCATCTGATGCTGTCGACATTAACACTGATAAATAAGATTCCAAATGATGCCTCGATGTCCCCCTATGTCTCTTGTTCCTCCATTTAGCACTGCCTCACATTCTCTCAACTGTTTGTGTATGAACTCCGGTATCAGGATCAATAAAATTGTATTTATGATTAACTGTAACATGTAGGAATCCTTCTCTTTCTATTCTATTTTTTGGTAACCTTTCCAACTGCCAGAATAAATTGTGCGACCATCGGCAATGTTTTCAATATTTTTTTCAAGAAGGGTAGAGCCAGTTCTGTTCGGAACAGTGACAGCAAACGAATCTTTTGTGTGTCTAATATACCATCAAACACATACTCTTTGGGTAATGCTCGACCACAGTTACTTTTACGTTTAGCAAACAAACTTTCATCAATTTCCACAATGCAATCTGGTCCACCAGACAAGAAGGTATTCTTGTTTGGTTTATTCTCCACATCCAAGACACACAATTTACGCATGTAATTGTTCCAATCTATTACAGTTTTATTAGATAAATCAAGTTGATATTCACGAAATTTAATCTACGTCAACTTCTCGCACCAGCAGTATATGAATCTCAAAGTTGAACAAAATGGAATTCTGGTTCCCTCAAACCAGTTGCCTTTTCTAAGTCTCATTTGTTGATAACACTATCTTAAATTACATTTCCAAACTTGCGATTACCAAAATAAAGTTTCATGTCATGGAAATTGGTACATTTTCGTTTTTTCGGTAAAATATTTCTCCTGAAAAAATGATATTGCATCTTGTTCTGCTTGTGGTAAACTTTAAATACGCCTTTTCTTAGCACTAAAAAATGGCGTCAAAAATCAGCAAACAACAAGGGTTCCAAAATATAACTGCGTGCGCATGCAAACAAGATTGATCTTTATTGGCGCATCGTGTATATTGGCGGCAGTTAAAAACCACCAAATCTGGCTGCATTGGCGTTAATACGTAAGTACCAATAATTGAAATTGCAATTTGTTAATGTATAGATAAAAGTTCATAAGATCCAAATTTTCAACACATTATTTCCAATTTCCATATAAGTTTTAGTATCACTAATGTTAAGGTTTATTTAGAGAGAGGAAGATAGTTTGATATTTAAAGAAGTTGATCTTTTATAATTATACACAATTTAATACAATTTAGTTTATTTAAGAAATTAATTAAACATTTTTAGTTTCATGCACTTAGGGTAAAATATGCATAACATTTAACTTTGTATGAGAATTTTCATTAGAAGTACAAATGTAAAAATATGCATACTCAATTTCTTTTTATGTTATTTATTCATAATTTGAAACATTTTTTTTCTGTTTGGATTAAAATTTAAAATAAAGAATTTGAAATCATAATTTAAATATTTTTTTCTGCTTTAGAGGTGAATATTTATGTTTCATAAAAAAATAAAAAGTACTCGAGATAAAATAAAACAAATAATATTAGATATTATTAACTATCCAAAGTCATAGTTTGAAAAAATATTGTGTTTGTTTATTATTCGAAAAGATATATTTCTGAAATCCAAAAGAAACAAAATCATTTTAAAAACAGATTTCATAATCATAAATTAATAACCTATTTGTTCATAAATACAGTAAATAATACTTTTTGCATGCTAAAGGATTTTCAGTTTCCATTTTATTTAATTCATTGTATGACACTTTAAATGCAAACAGTTTCCCGTACATTTCATAAGCAAATATTTATACATTTATCACTTTCATAAACAATTTCATATACAGATTTATTTTTCAATTTTGCATGTTTGGTAAAAAGTATTATAAATTTCCTTCAAATATATATATACCATTCACTACCAACATTTTTATTTGTTTTAGTAAGAATGCAATAACATGTGAAATTCGAGTTGAGTTATATATATGCTTCGAAACTTTATTTACAGACTCAAATGCCCAAGGGTACTTCAAGAAAAACAAATAAGGACGTCTACCATTATTTATTTGTCAGTATCAGAAAAATTTATTAATCTTAAGCTATGCTTTTTAATGTAATATTAGTTAATATGAAAGAATGTAAATAACATTTTTCGCATAAACATATGTATGTATGTGTGCGTGTGTATTTAATTAAAAAGAAATGATCATTTTTGACTGTTTAACTTATTGCAATTACTTTATAAAAGTTTTATTTATAAATTTTCATATAAATAATAATTAGAGCTGATAAATAATTACTGTTGATCTTAGGTAAACTTTGATTATCTATTCAACCTAATTTAAATAATTTTTAATGAAAATTTATAGTAAAACAATCAAAACTATTTTTAAATAAAAAAATATATTTCATATCTATTTAAGAAATAAATATAAATTTTTGATTGAAAGTTTATTCTTTAGAAGACTTACTGTTTTATTATGAAACAAAATTTTATAAAACTTCCAATAATTTAAAGAAGTGAAATTATAATATATAGAACGCTTTACCAAAAAGAATTAAATTAAAGAATATATATAATAAGAAATTCTTATAAACCTCTTGTGATTTACTTTAGCAAATAAGGAAACTAACTGAATTTATGTTTGCTTTTTACTTGTCTTTTGGGAAATCAAAACTAAATGTTCAATTATGAGAAAAAAACTTTTCTTATGATATTTTATCCCTTAAAAATGATTTAGGTCATATCACCAATTAGATAAATGTAAATGTTAATTATGTTAATTATATTTTTAAAGCTATTGTGAAATACTGAAATATTTATATCTAAATTCATCAGTCCCAAGAAAATTGTTTTAAATTTTAAATAAAAAATAGCAAAAAAATTAAAATTTAGGAAAAAAACTAAAACACTATTTGCATAATAAATTATGTATCAAAATAAGAATAAAGAGAAATACATATGAATTTCATTTTTTTATTAGTCCATATTCAATGACCCATAAAAAATAAAGAACAACATGTTTTCTGAAGCTCACAATAAAAAAATGCCATTAACAATAAAATTTATAATTTATAGAAATGATATAAAAGAACTTATGTAAACTTATGCAGAAACGCTATCCACCACTTTTTTTTAATAAAGATGTACAGCTTTTATGAATGAAAGAAAAAATATGCAAATTACAAACTTTCGTAATTACGCGCGTAAATTATGTTGATTTTAAACCTTTGTTAACACAGTTTCGTATATAATAATGAGTGGGGTCAACAATGTCTGAGAGAAGCCGTTTGCCCTATTAGCTAGATCACGGACAAGTATGGATCGAAATGTGAATGTTACATGCTGATGCTGTTAAGTGCTTAAATGCTTCCCGCAGTGTGGTTCATCCCCTCTGGAACTTCACTACTGGCCATTAAAATTGCTACACCAAGAAGGAATGCAAATAAATAAGAATAAAATAAGAGAACGATATTTATTGGACACATACATTAGAGTGGAAAGAACAAGTGATTAGATTTACAGGAAATTTGGATGCATAGATCTTGAGAAATCAGTACCCAGAGCAGCCACCTCTGGCTGCAATAACAGCATTTTCCCGCCTAGGCATGGAGTCAAACAGAGATTGTATGGCATGTACGGGGATCTCAGTCCATGCAGCTTCAACACTATGCCACAGTTCATCGACAGTAGTGGATGGTGAGTGATGGCGTGCCAATCGCTCGGCAACCATTGAACACACGTTCTCAATTGGTGACAGATCAGGAGAACGTGCTGGCTAGGGTAACAGTCGAACCTGTTCTGTATCAAGGAAGTTCACAACAGTACGGGCAACATGCGGTCGTGCATTATTTTGTTGAAACAAAGCATTAGGGAGGCCTCGAAGATAGGGCAGAGCCACGTGTCTTAACACAACGGAAATGTAACGGTTGCTGTTCAAAGTGCCGGTGATGCGAACAAGAGGTGATCGAGACATGTACCCAATGGCACCCCATATCATCACTCCAGAAGATGGGCCAGCATGGCGATGTCGAATGCAAGCTGGCAATGCGCGTTCTCCACGATGCCTCCAAACATAGATGCGGCCATCATGGTCCTGTATACAGAACCAACATACATCTGAAAAGATGACGTGATGCCATTCCCGCGTCCAGGTTCGTCGCTGATCACACTATTGAAGGCGCTCCTGTCTGTGACGCAGCGTCAATGGTAGACGAAGCCATGGTCGCCGTGCAGACAATCCATGCTGCTGCAAACGTCGTCGAACTGTTCGAGCAGAAACTTGTTGCCTTGCAAATGACTCCATTTCTGGACTCAGGGTTCGTGATGTGGCTGTACGATCCCTTGTGACCATGCGGATAAGATGTCTGTCTTCTCTGCTGTTTGTGATGTGGGTCGCTGAGATCCTGCATGACGTTTCGTATGATTGTCCTGAACTCATCGATTCCATATTCTGCTAACAGTCATGGGGTCTCGACCGACGCGAGTAGCAATATTGCGGTACGATAAACCGCAATCCCAGTAGGCTATAATCCTTCCTCGATCAAAGTCGGACACGTGCTGATAGGCATTTCTTCTTCTTACACGAGACATTACAACAGCTTTCTTTGCCGAAAACAACGTTTAAACGGAAATTGAGTATGAGAAAATTGCTGTCAAATCTCTGGTTTTATACACATTGTAGATGTCGCTACTGTTGCCTGCTTTGTATGATTGCGCTGAAAATCTAATCATTTGCATATCACAGAAAGTTCTACCTGTCATGCAAATCTCTCGTGTGTGGTGTGCCGCTTTCCTGGTGTAGCAATTTTAATGTCTAGTAGTGTAATATCAAACCCAAATATTTATGTCCAGTCCGATCGTCAGCTACAACACCTGCATAAGAACTTTTTATGGCTATTTCTGTAAGACAAAAGAAGAAGCATTTTTGTGCAGCATCCTGTTGCAGACCACTCTGTAGCATCAAGAAAAAGAATATCCACTAGTACGGTGCGAAGAGGTCTTCATCATTCAAGGCGACCAGTTGTGTGTCCCCCTTACAGAACGACTGCGAAGGGCACTCTTACCTTGGTCAAGAGAACATCTTGCTGGATCAGACAACGATAGGCTTTTGTAATTTTTAGAGATGAGTACATGTTCACAAGGTAGAGCGATTCCGTAACGTGTGCTGATCTGAAAGAAGCAAAGCACCAGATATCATCGATCCAACACTGTAGATAGTCGACACTTTGGATTAAATTATTGACTTAATTCCTTGTTATCATAAAATAATCTTTTCATTGTACTTATATAAATTTAAACTTTTTAACAAAGTTAATTTTTAATTTGAATATTATTGTATAATTACTTAGATCATATATTTAATAATTTTTAAAAAACAAACTATATATTTTATTAAAAAAATAAAGCTATAAAATGTAAATGAAATTAAACAAATTTACTTAATTAAATTTTATTACACACACACACACACACACACACACACACACACACACACACACACACACACACACACACACACACACACACACACACACACACACACACACACACACACACACACACACACACACACACACACACACACACACATATATGTATATATAATTATATATATGTGTGTGTTATATGTGTGTGAATTATATATGTGTGAATTATATATATGTGTGTGTTTCTGCAGTTATATATATATATATACACACACATATATATATATATATATATATATATATATATATATATATATATATATATATATATATATATATATATATATATATAAGCAGAAACTCCTTTTTATAATATGTGAATATGAATAGTTATAAAACTTTTCTGAAAATCAATAATTCATTTTTTAATCAATAAGTCATTGTGCACTTAAAGAACCTGACATATATTAATCTATTGTGATGCAAGTCTTTGTTATTAAGTAATCCTATTTATTGTCATTACCTTTATTTTAAATAAGGAATTTTTTTAAAGAATAATAAATTAAACTTAACAATATGATTTATTGGAGTAATTATGTGTAATGTAACATTTTACAGTATTAAATATGTTTAGACAGTATGTCATTTATTCTTGCGCATAAGAAGAATAAGGATTATTTTAGAAACAAAATATTTTGATCAAAGATACGAGGGTGATTGAAAAAAACCTGATCCAACATAAAAGTAGAGTTCTCTATTTTTACTAGTCCAGATATTAGTTCTATAATATATTGGTAAATTCATAAAGAAAGCATGATCAGGATTCTTTGGTCACTAGTCTTTGCACTTTACCCCTATTCACAATCTTAGTTGGATTGTAGTGCTCTCTCTTTCTCTTATTATGAATCTCTGTTTTGTTCTATTTCTTTTATTCTGCCATGAACATTTTCATAACAGAAAACATCATGCTCATATCATCTGAATTCACATTTGCGTTTCTTCTTTCACCTTGATTAACTTTTTCTTTGGTTTTTTTCTTTATTTTTTCTTATTTAGCTTTCTATTTGGTTGTTTTCTACTTTTTGCATTCTTATATTGAATCAAATTTTAAATTGGAAAGTTTTACTTACTGCCAAACATTTTAGAGATAGGTAAAATTTATGTTTTTTTGCATCGTTCTGGCAAAACAAAATATAAATGAGGTTAAATTTAGCATTTCTTTTTTATGATCAAATGACCCCCTGTTAATTTCTGGTAGGAAAGGTTCCCTCGGATAAGGGTGAAGTTAAATGATGCCATAAAATAGCTATAATATGCCAAAATAGGCTTAGCTTGAAATGCTATATGCGTTATATTTTAGAACTTGCTCATTATAAGAATGCAAAGTTGTAAAAGATCTAATATGAGAATGCTCGCTAAAGTATACATTACAGCCACTAAATGTTAATTTTCTAAAAATTATAATAATCAAAACTCATGAACATAAATAAGTTTTTATTTTATTTGAGTAGAATGATTTTTATAAATTTAGTTCCGTGTTTGGTTTTGTTGAAATTTTATATATTGAATACAAAATCCATAAAATAATTTTTTCGATAGATGTAGCCAATTAAAAATGTCTATGTAATAATTAGCACAAATAATATAACTAAGTATGCAATATAGCCAAACAAATATTCAGCAAACAATTATTTCGTCTGATTTTGTTCAATAAGCAAATATAGGGACTATCATATCCTACATCGGCTCAATTCTTACGTTTAATGAGCTTATTAGAAAAAATAAGCAATATCAACAATTGGAATGAATTCTAGACACAAAAATCATGCGTGACAAATCATGTTATAGTGTTGACATTGTTCATTAGAAACAAGATTGTGCACAGTGTCAACTAGGCGCAACATGTCATAAGCATGTTATTCAGCAAAGTTAAGATTACTTTTTTTATTAGACATAGAATTGAAAAAAGACACATAAATGCTCCTCTTGTAATAGTTTAGTTGTAAAAAGAAAGATTATAATAGTCCTCAGCTATAAAACCAAAGGAAGAATAAAAATTGAACTCTCCTCGATTTCATTGTACGAGAGCAAAGCTTTCATTCTTCAACTATCATTATTTTGAAGACTTTTGTTATCGGTTTCATTCTATTTGTCAGATGACGAGTCAGTAGCTTAGGTGGGTAAGGAAGAAGTTCTTATAAATTTACTAATATTTAAAGATTTATTTACAAAACTATTTACAGATTACTTTAAACTAGCTCCTTCATACAATCTCCTTTCTCAATTACTTGTATAACCCTCTCAACATGACATATTAAACACTGCCATCTAGTGGCCACTCATTTTTTAAGTAATAATACAATTTGTTGCTAACACTATATAATGATGAGGAGTTAAGGGAAAAAAATATTTTAAAGTCTTAAAAAGAGTAAACTTGTAGCCGAGAAATTAGTAGAACAAATTATTAGGAAATATATGTGGCCATGGTTGAGTAATGAAAAAAAAATAGGAAAATGCCATTTGGACTGATCAAGTATCTGATTTTTATTTTCGTTTTGAAAAATTTGACTTCTAAATCTTTCATTTCATATAAATTCTTAAAAGCAATTTTTGTTTCAGGCAGCTTCTCATATTTGTCTTTGTAATGAAGCAGATGTATTGTGCAGTGTGTCTGAAATCATCTACATTATTACCAAAATTCAATCACGTTTCAAATATTGTTTGACTGTTTAACTTATAAAGCTTACTGTTGGTTTTGCTTAGAGAACAGATATTCTCTGCAAATGAATCCTGTACGTGTACTCTTTTCATAAAATACTAATAACTTAATAGAAATGATAACAAGAGTTAAAATAACTTTTAAAACTTTATAAAAAGTCTTTGCATAATCTAGATAAGATCTGACAAAGAGTAGCAACTCGCGTTTTTAAGAAAAGTACTAAATAACAATTTTTAAGAGGTTACAAAACAGGATTTTTGTTATTATCGTGCATAAAACTTGTAATTATATATCTTTCTATGTTAAAATAATTCATCCATCTTATAATTTTGAAAAAAAAATGCAGGTTTTTGTTTAACACAAATAAATAAGATAAAGTATTCATATATATATATATATATATATATATATATATATATATATATATATATATATATATATATATATATATATATATATATATATATATATATATATATATATATAAATTAATATTTCCTAACTATATTATATTAGAAAGAATTCACAGTTTGATTTTAAAATCAAGAGCAATTCGACAACTCTTTAGTTTCAAATTTAAATGGAGTGAATAAAAATTTACTAGCATATATTTTAAATTTAAATATATTAATAATTTAAAGAAGAGCATTTTATTTTTTGATAAAAGAAATAATATTTATCACTGATGTTTTATTACATTACAATTATGAAACCATCTTCTTCGTTTAACAAACTAATGTATGTATTTGCATATTTCAAACAAGAAATAATGCAGTTACAGTCTCTATTTGAAAAATGATAATATTAACTTATATAAAAAGGATTTTTATGAAAAATATCTAATAAAGCAAACGTTCAAATTATTTACGTTGTGAAAATTAATTTTCTTAATTATGAATATGAGACAACATATTTCCTAAATTGTATTGAATATAATCAACGTATCTGGAATTTGATTAAGATTTTCAAATTTATTCATTATTTTGTTTTATATTGTTCCTTGAGTGTTCATTATTGCTTCGAGTGAAATTTATATTTGCTTAACTTTGCCACTAGGGAACAATCGACACAAATTATAAATTGTTTACAAAAACTTGTATTAAAATTTAACTATGTATGTGTTAAATATAAATTTTCAGCTGTGCAGGTTTTAAAAATAAGTGTTTTTATGCACATATGGAAAAACATTTAGTCATGCTAGAAAACGAATCCCATTTTTTATGTTAAAATTCTTAGATTTATTAAATATATTATATTTGAAATAACAGATTTGGATTGTATTTATTTTATCTATCAAGAAATGTTTTATTAAATTCATAAATAACTAATTAAATTAGTGCTTATTTTTTTATATAAGCTTATTTTGAGTAGATGAAACATTTGCAAAATTTAGAATGCATCTTTGTTGGTAAGAATGCATACTTACAAAGGTAGTGGTGTAAGTTTTGGCCTGGCAAAATAATAATAGAAGGTCTGTTGTTTAAATGAAAAATTTGTGTCATTATTTTGCTGCATATTGCAGTATGCTGGGTAATCAACATGTGCCAGCGTGGGAACCATTCAATGAATGATTCAAGGTAACGATGTTTCATTGAATCATCATCGATATAAACTTTTGAAGGCGAAGTTCCACTTGTGTATTTCTGATGATTTCACGACACAAATATTTTTGCTTCTCCTGGGTGCGTGAACACCGATATTTAACTGTTGATGACTTAAAATAAGTTACCTGGCCTGCAAGTCTGTTATCCAATTGTATCGAGTGGATGGACATATGCAAATATGGAAACAAATTCATTATTTCGTGGATCCTTTATGTCAACTGGGAACTATTCAAGCTGGTGCCGTCTCTATGAAAGTGTAGGGACATGTACAGCTGGCATGATATAGGGCTCCTTGATATGTATAGATACGACTCTGGTAGACACCTATTTTATGTGCACATCATTTGTAAAGTTTGAAGTGTATCTTTTTGTAGGTAAGAATACATATCTGCAACGTTAGTGATGCAAGTTTTGTTCATGTCAATATAATAAGGGTAGGATTGATGATTAAATAAAAAAGCTGTCTCATTTTTTGTAACAAATTTTGGAAATAACACAAATATTAATTTAAAGCAATTTATACAGAAACTATAACTATTTCTTTTTGTTTCATCAGTTTAAAATTAAAAATAATGTAAAATATGAAAAAGAATTGATATAGTTATAAAACAATTTAAAGAAAATAATAATGCTGTTTGTGTATGATTGAGAAAAATGTTGAAAATATTTAATGTAAATAATATAAGTAAATAAATAAATAAAATATTTAATAACAATATACAAACAGGATATTTCTTATATTTTCATTGCTGTATAGGGAGAACGTTATTTACTTACTATGTATTAAATAAGAATGAGAATAAACAATTTTTCCTTCCTTAGGTATAAATACATTACTAGAAGAAGTATTCTCAAACGAAATATTGTATTCGTATGCATATTTTATTTAGATATATGGTAATTCCCATCTAAGATTACTTCGTACATCATTCATCGTATTCTATATGTGACATTAGTTATGAAAGAAGTATTGGAAGACAAAACAAGTATTGCTGATGTTTTATATTTCATACGGAGAGACTCATCATAATGTATAAATTATATTTATTTTGAAGATAATACGAAAAGGATGACTTGTTCATTGCATTATTCCTGTTTAAATATTTCGAATTTAATCCGAAGATTTCCTTTTACAATAAGATTATGAGAATTCCATCTTGCAACTGATATGATAATATAATGAATAATGTGATAGTAAGATATATTTAAGATGAAAATATCTTGTGTGTTATTTTCAACATGATTGAGAAGATATTTTACCTCTTAGTTTATATTTAGGAAATTTCAGTGTTTATCACACTGATTTCAGACCTATGAAATTAATAAAATCTTAGTACTTTTTTAATTTGTATGATAATAGTAAATATTTTAGTATTGTGCTCATATTAGTTTTTAGTATTGTATAGTTCTATAAAAAATATTATATTTTATTATAGTTTTCATTCATTTCTGAGTAATAAATTTATAAAACAAAATATTGTCTTAAGCTAAAATGATAAAAATTTAAAATTTACAAAAATATTTTTGATTTTCTGAGTATTTGCTTTTCTAGAAATGAGCTATAAAATATGGCTATATTTCTTTATAAAACCTTTTATTTATAAAGAAATATAGCCATATTTTAAATTTGTCGTACTGTTACCATAATTAATCATAGTATTCCTCATTACATATCTATCTATATCTATCTATCTATATATTAATAATTCTGAAACAATTAATTAATCATGTGATTATTCCTGAAATTATCAAATAATTATTATGAATCCTGTATTATTATTATGTCACTATTCTCATGATTAGAGTAAATTTCAGAAAGTACAAATATCATCGTTTATAAGGATTTTTGATAGTTACACATTAATTGAAACATTTTTTATTGTCATAAAATGATGAAATATTTTTATTTATCTTATATGAATTTCAAGCTTAATTTATATTAAAAATTTAGGATTTACATATAGTAAATTCCCCAAATCTTGCACATTTTTTTCCTAAATAAAATTCTGCAAATTAAATTTCATAGACATATACCTCTAAGTAATGCTTTAGAATGTCTCCTGAGCTATAATGTATTACATTTATTGAGTATTCCATTTTATAATAAATCCACTGCGCTATAATGAGTTATGTGCCATATTACTTAGCAATATACACTTACAGCAAAGTACAAAAGCTTTCTAGCAAATACAAAAGCTTTTTACATTAAATAAATTTATAATTTAGGAAAATAAAAAATTAGTAATCATTTACATATTTTATGTTAGAAGTAATACATTTTCTAAGATAGGATAGATAGAAGCTAAATTTTAGAAATTATATATAAATACATGCATATATTTATATAAAGTGGTCTTTTAAAAATTGCTTATTAAAATATATATATTTTTGTGGACACTTTTTTATAACAATTATATTCAAATTTACATTCAATATAATTTCTTGAACTCTCATATATAATATTTATAAATAGATTCACATCATAGATGCCATAAAATATGACATAAATACGATAGTTCAGATATTCCATTCAAATCAAAATTACTTAATATAATATATTACCGAAATTATGCTTTTGATGATTTAAACAAAACATGATCTTATTCGTATTCAAAATAAATGGATGCAATTAACAATATAAATACTTGATTTGCTTTTGGATTTTAAAGAAAAAATAAATTCTCTGAAATTATAAAGAAAAAACTACTTTTTAATTTCAAAGGAAGGATGTATGTTGCAGTTACAATTCAAAATCATAAGATTGATTAAATGACAATCAGTATTTTTTTGAAATTATATAAAATTTTCTTTTGGAATTTTATTAGCGTTAATTTTTATGGTTTACATAAAAATTATATAAAAACGGTTCACATAGTATTTTATGAATTGATGATGGTTTCGTAGAGGAAACAAAATAAATACACAGTTTTAAATTTATAATCCAATTAATTATTTGAATGTGTTTTGAAAGAAGCGTTGTTGAACAAAAAATATGGAATATAGTGATATTAAAGATGGAATGCGTCTTATTAAAGTCGCAATAAATTACAAGATCGATAACAGAAAAAGTAAATTACACTGTTATAATGAGATGCAAAAATGTGGTAATAGCTTTGGTAAAAGCTGCAATAATGAACTGGTAAAATCCATTGATGAATGAAGTGAGACCTATATATACTAAAAAGAAAGAGGTATGTTAAAGTTAAATGTTGGAAGATATTTGTTGTTAAACCCACCATTTTTGGTAATTTTTAGTCCTCAGTCTGAACTTCAAATCATAATCATAATCCAAATGTTTCAACGAAGAAAAATTAATCATTACGAGAAGGATGAGGTGGGAGAACCTGACCACAAATTTTTTGAGTATGTTTGAATGCATAGTCATACATATTTTTGCATGTAGGATGAATCTTGACATTTGCAGATAAGACTTTCTCTATGAACAAATATTTTTATTTGGTACAATATGCAATATTATCAACAATTGGAGTACAACGTATTTACAATCAAATCTTCTCATTTTCGATTTGTAAACTAGTTAACTCATAGTATGATTAGTTCGATAAAAAGAATAGAATCTAAATATGGTACAGGTGCACTTTGAAGATATGCAAATGTATCTTACTCTTTAGATTTATATCCCCACTCTTTAGATGTATAGCACATAGAGAATTGATTTACCATACATATTTTCTAAGAGGGCACAACAAAAATCATAGCGGGAATTATTAGAGTAAATTTTATGTAGCATCTCTGAACAAACAATCTTCCAAACTAAACTTGTACGAAGTTTGGTCATTTGATTTGTAAATTTTACTTAAAACTCATATTTGAAACACAGTAATTTCTTGTGAGTTTCAATGCTTTTATATACATATTAAGATTTGATTCACAGTGTACCTTAATTTACAAAAGTTGTACTTAGAATGTTTTAAACACTACTTAACTTTTGTATTTATATAACAATTATTTTTAATAACGAAACATTTTATTAAAATAATTTTTCAAGAAGTTAGAGCCAGAAATCTATTAATATTTTATTTATTACATAATATTTAAAAATGTTATTCATATTTTACTTCCTAATAAAAGAATGTGTCAATTTTATTTAACATTTAATGTTATATACCTGTGTAATATAAAAATAGTGCAAGTATTTAGAACTTAAAACATTATTTATTTCAAGAATTTTACATATAATGAAAGTTCTAAATAGACTTAACTCACTGGTGCTATTGTAACACTTTAATGCAAAGTGAATAATAATTAATAAAATATAATTTACTTAAAATTTTTATTTGTTTTGAATTTTATAAACAGTAAAAATTAAATCATTTATTACTTTTTTATTTCAAGGTAAAAATATATATAGGAGTACAATTTGCATACTAAAATATCTGAGGATTTAACGAAAGAGTTCAATTTTTTAATCGTTAAGAAAAATTTGTCTTTTTTAAAAAAAATGGATCTAATTCTCATTAAGGTTCTAAAATCCCATTTAAGATCTATTCAAATAAAAATTATCAGTTTTACAAAGTGAAAAAAGACATTTACAACTATTTAAAAGGATGGTGTTTTCTAGAAGAAAAGTAATTTGAATAAATACTTCCGAGAGCTTATAAATGCATCCTTTTAGATAAAAAGTTAGTAAACTATTTAACTATTTACCTAAATTTACTTTATACTGCAAGTTTAAAAAATTACACTTCAACTTATTTGCCTTAAAAAAGTTAGAGAGAATATTTAAATAGTTGTTGCATTTAATCTCTTAACTTTTTTAACCTTTTGGACCTGCATTGAAACATTTTAAATTTCCCTTTTTTGCAAAAATATATTATGAATTTTTTTCCAATTGGAAACATTTTCAATACTTGTTTTTTCTTTTAAATTTAATAATAAATTAAAGTTTAAAAAAATGACGACACAAATACAGATTTATCTGCTACCAAAAGTAAACAATTTATTTGAAATTCTGCTACATATCAAATTAAAATAGTATTTTCAAGGAGGAATTTTGTCTAACAATATAGAGAAAAGAATTAGCGCATGTGAAAGATCCGTAAATGGTACTAGAAAAGTTTAATTTTTAAAAAAAATTTGAGTGATCACTAAAATAACATACATTTGAAAGGACAAAAATATCCTACTTATAATTCTGTGTGTAAAATTTAAATGCCAGTGAAATCAAATAGAGTTGATAAACAAAGAGAAAAATGGAAATTGAAGATGGTTGTTTAGTCTGTACAACACTTTTCATTAAATATAATATTTATGAAATATAGTGAAAAAGATATTTCTACTTTTAACCCGACGTTTTTCGTTAAAATATTTAAAAGAGTGTAAAAATAAATGTTTTCTCTTTAAGTGACTAAAATTATTTAATTTCAATGATTTTAATCATACATCAAGCTAAATGATTTTCATATAGTTGCTAGATATAAATTAACAAAGACACAAAAAATAATCATTTCAGCAATAATATCATATAACAAGTTCACTAATGAAACAAAAACTTTAAAGATTGTATCCGATGCACTTTAATTTTAATGTAGAAATTAAGCAGAAAATAGACAATGCAAGTTAACATTGTATTCAAATATATATATGAAATTCGTATTACTCCCTAAACGTTACTTTGACTTTCAAAGAATATAAGATACGATCTACTTTTATAGAGTTAAAGAGTACTTTCTTATAAGTAATTGCTCTCCAATGAACAATACGATATAATTTAGACTTGAGTGACAATAAGAGAAGGAAATAGGGAAAGAGGGTGATAGAGAAAGTCAGCGCGAGAGTGATAGACAAAAAGAATGGGAATGGAAAGAAAATAGCCAATTGTAGAATAAATTATTTCACAGCCACTAATATTCGTACATAATATTCATTATAAAGTTAGCCTACATATTTTTAGGTTGTTATAAGATTTTGAAATTTGACAGCTTTCGTAAGTTTAATAATTATACGTCACATGATATAAAGAATATATCATTTATTTTTATGAAAATACAGTAAATTATTAAGTTAGGTTCCAAATATTTTAAGAAATTCACAAAGGAGGGTATAGTGAAGACATCCTTTTAATTGAATTGATATATTTGTAATATCTTATTTGGAAGGACCTTAATATTACGTAATTACAAAATCACGACACTATGAGTAGTGTACTATGATTACTAAACAATGATTCTATTCACTAAATGCTCATATATTAACGTGAGCATTTAGTAAATAAAATAATAATTTCGATTAAATATAGCTCTACCCTGGAAGTATGTTAAAATGTATGATTTTTAAATAATTTTTATTCATATTTTTTATTAAAATGTGTGAAAACTACAAGCATCTCATTTTGAATTCTTAATTCATTTATTTCTTACTTATTCCTTCTCTACGTATGCGAATATTATTATTTAATGAAAAACATTTAATCATGCTGATGTTTGGAAATATTTTTTTCTAAAAGGTAGTTGATTAGTTACAAGTAGTTTCTTAGAAACATCAAAATATGTAGTTGATAATAATTAATAATTGGATAATGATATCTTGAAATCAAAATTTAAACCAAAAATCATTCCATTAAAAAACATCAATGGGAATTACAGTTTAAGCGCAAATTTTAATTGTGAAAGAAATAAAAAATTAATTCTTGTTATGGAGTCAATTTTGGTTCCAGAAATTAGATGAGCGCTTAAATATGGAAAAGTATAAATAAAAATATGAGCTACGGGTTCCTTGACTGCTTTTGGTTAAAGGATTGGTATATAAATATTCCATCAATTTAAATCGTCAATAAGAGAATAATTTTAAAAATAAATGAAAATAATAAAACATTTCAAATTTTTAAAAACATATTTAAATTTTAAAAAATGTATTTATATAAAATGCATTTATTGTTTTATCAATTATAGATTGATTTTAAGCAATCAAATAAGATATGTTTGAAGTTGGTAAAGTTCTTGAAAACAAGTGGGAAAAATCTTAGAAAAAGCATAAAGATATTCAAAGATTATGTAAATGACTATTAAATGTTTATAAGTAATTACATTAAAATTTAATAAAATCTCCAGGATTGAGTCATGTTTTAAAAGAAGAAATTTTGTATAGAATATTTTACTGTAGTTGATTAGAAACTATTTTACAGTTTTATTATTTTTATGAATAAGTTAATATGTTCCCATTTCAAAGTAATATTGGATTGTTTTGTGTAACATAATATTTTCAAATCTTGCAAATTCAATACAATTAATAACAATATATTCATATTATTGCCTATAATTAACATAAACTTTAGCAATATGGTTATGAATGATTTATATATCTATTCTATAGAATACTGTGTTGTCATGCACACATGCAGAAGAAGAATGCATAATGTGAGGAATTTGTTAATTAGCGTAATAACTAATAAAAAAACATGTTTGAAATACATTGTAATTTGTCAGCGCAATTTAATTGAATATTAAACAAATTTTTCTATAATTTTGCTCAAACATTTACTAATTCGTATCCAATATTTCACTTCATCTACTTATTATAAAAATTGAACTTAATTTCAACAATCTGGTCATGTATGAGTAAAATAAAAAAATTATGAAATCGACGATAAATCTACCAATAGTTAATACTTATTATAATTGTTAGTTTGGAGATTGTTATTCTTCTTTTTAAGTTTTATTCTTTTTTTAATGTGTAGAAATGAGTAGAAATTTTTTATTTTATTATGAAATATTTTTCTATTATCTTTATTCAGATTGATAATTTATTTTAAATTGCATTATTCTTTCTAATTGGAATAAAAGAGAGTTAATGAGTTCAATTTTGTCCTCTAATATTATTTTATTAGATAAATAGTCTTTGATTTTTGTTGGTTATCTTCAAATATATGTGTAAATAATTTTGAAGTGAAACGCTTTGAATAACCGCTTTATGAAATTCTATCTCAATATTACAACTGACAAAGCAGTTTATCTTATATTTGAAAAAAAAATTAGATAATTTATTTTTTACAATGTTCTTGGAAAATTTCGTCATGAGGACAATGGAAGTATTACTGCTTTAGTGCAGCGATACTTCTATTGCCCTCATGACTAAGAACCACAGACTAAATAAGTTTTTTCTATTAACTGAATTGGTTTTGAAAAACTTTCAATATCCTGTATTCATAATCTAAATATTAGGTAATGTCATTACAAGTTTGGTATTTATAGAGACGGAATAGCATTATATATTGTTGTGGAAGTGAATAATTAAAATACACAATTTAAACTAGGATAACAAAAATCATGTAATAAATGTTAATTACTTTCTGTAATTAAATTTTGAGGCTATCGTACAATACTTGTGGTAAAATAACTCAATTCGAATTTCATTACAGATAAAATAAGGTAAATCCTAACAATAAATAGCATCAATTAAAATTAGATCTAAATATATAAAATACAATTTCGACAAATTTTCCTATAGGAAAATGTTTTCATTTATTTTTAATTTTATGTTACTGTTGCATCTTCAAAAGATTATTTTTTCCAACTTGGGGGAAACAATGAAACACTTTAATATTCACAAAATCACTGTTTGATTCCAAACATTGTTTGTTCTTCACTTTTTTGTTTAGAATGTTATCTTAGGGATGATTCCTATTCATAAATCTAATTTGAAATATTGATGGATCTAACACTTTCAAGCTTAAGTTTAAGATTGCAAATCAGAAAATATGGAGGACACCTCCGTTCTATTTTTGGTATTTTGGAAAAACTCTTATTAATGTCCTCAAAACTGGAACTGGTGGAGTTGTCCAATGCACCATCAGCAGACTCATGAGTGGAGATATAAGGAGCCTTACTTATACTGATGGACTGAAATCTTATCTTGACTGCACCAAGTACATTTCTGCAAGATCTCCCCTGAACATCCCCTCCACTGTGCAAGGCATGAGGACCTTATTGCTTCACCTATAATTGCTTATGGTTTTGTGAGGATATACGACCTCCTGGACATGGTATAGCTTGCAGCTAGACCTTGAGGAATAAACCACAACAACAATACTTTTAAAGTCTTTTATTATACTAATAGACTTTTTGATTCTATAATATTAATAATAAAGTTTTCAGTATTATAATCACATGCCATATGAGATCAAAATGATATATCAAACTATTTTAATATGTGTAATAATTATTTATGCATTTCAACACAATAATTTTTGTTTATTATTTTGATGATTATTTTTAAGAATATAAATGGTTGCTCACAAAAAAGTAGTTTTATGATGCTAATTTAGTTTTTAAAAATGTAAGAGAGACTATTTTTATGATAAAAATAAATAAAATAACATTTTTTTAAAATTTTAAATTTTATTTATAAAAATCTGTATAAAATCTCAAATTAAGTACATTTTTCTTATTGAAACTCTTCAGTTTATAATGTACTAGGAAGAGTTAAGGATCAATCAAATAATAAATTAAAATTCAAATTTGATTGAACATTATTAGTGAAATTAATATTCTAGTCCTATAAAAAGAATCGAAAACTAATATGATTACAAACCTTATACTAAGGTTATTATAAAATTAATGTTTTCTATTATTTAATCTTTGTTCATGGTTTAGAACTATTGGGGCATTACCGAGTAGATATGATACAAAATGCTTACAATCTAAAAGGATACAAATTGTTTAATATCTTCATAGAATTCACTTTTTTTCAATATATATTTATGAACTCAAAAATCATTTCATAGTTAAAATAAAAAAAAATGTAATTTACTTTACTTTTGCTAAAAATTTAATTTGCTAAAAAAACTATTATAACTTATTAAAATGAAACTATTTCCTATAACTTTGTTAAAAGAATAAATTTTAAAAATTATATATCTTCATGTACTTAATTACCTAAATATTTATAAAATTTGAAAAAAGATACAGTTATAAAAATATTGTCATTATTCCTTTAAGTTTAACGCATATTTTGCAGTCAAACTTTATGTTAAAGATCTGAGTATGAAACTCAAATTTGCAATCATGATAAGGAATGAATATAGCAAAGGTTTATTATACATTTATTATATAACATGTGTAAAATATTATATATATATATATATATATATATATATATATATATATATATATATATATATATATATATATATATATATATATATATATATATATATATCATATTTCTGAAAAGAGCTTAAGCATATGTCTGTTATTTTACTTTTTATCTCTTTTGCTGTCATTTTTAATTGACAATGAAAACATGGCAGAATATAAAATTTATTTTCAATTTCTATAGAATGTATGGATTAAGATTTCAAACAGTTTTAAAACTGTCAAATATTAATTATATATGTGAGATGTTTTTGAATCCATCTGTCGTGTAATATAACATACGACTGATGGGTTCAAAAACATCTACATATATAATTAGTAATAAAATATAAAAGTATTCCGTACAGATTTTTAAGTATATAACTTTAAAAAATGACTTATTCCAATTTAACATCATAGATGTATAAAAATGTTTTTAGTATAAAATTAATAAGCAAACAAAATATTCTCATAAATTTGAATAGAATTAAAACGTTTTCTTTCATTACCAAATATTCAATTATTAAATGATCACCTAAATTTAAGGATACAGAATTTAGAGTTGAGCATAGATGAAAAATGTCAAAGAGGGAGAGAGAGAGAGAGAAGTTTGCACAAATTAAATTACATAAAATAATAATATTCCCTAATTTATTAAACTGACTTAAACCTTTCCTTTACATGGATTATTTCCTATATAATAAAAGAAGTTTAATAGCAAAATAAAAAAAGAAACATAAAAAAATTTGTAAAAATAAAAAACAATTATCTTTTTGTGTGTGTAATTAATGTCTTTATTAGATCCTTAATTTCAAAATTATATTGATTTAGTGAAATTAAAAATCTTAATTTTCTTTAAAATTTTTGTACTTGACTTTATTTTGAGGAACACTTTTTATTATATTATTCAAATTATGTTACTTCAAGAAACTATAATTTGTTTTCTTTTTACTATAATTTATTCTTTTTATATACCATGAATATTACATTTTCATTTTTATGTAGTTATTTTTTTGTAATTTTGAATGTATCTAAATTCTGAAATATATTCTGCAGTTTTTTTATTTTTTCCAATGGAAAAATGACATTATATATAAATTTCTATCATGGAAAATAATTGGTGGACTTGGAATCAGTAGCAAAGACAAATGTGAGGAGGTTATATCAATATAATTGTATCAAACATTTTTAAGAACGTTCTTTGAATGTATGCAATCTTTAGTATACTGGAAGTATTATGTATATATATTTTTTACTATATAGTGAGTATAGTGAGTTTTGCCTGATATTTTTTCTTAGTTATTGATATTTATGTTTTTGCCGAAACTGAATATATGGGTTTGAGGCTCCATTTACGTAACAAAATTTTTATTAGTTTGATTAGATTTAACCGGTAGAGAAGTTGATCCTAACATTGACATTGGAGTTATCCACAATCACCTTTATTAAAAAATGAGCTATAATTTAAAAATTTTTCCTTAACAGCAATTATAACTCTCCCCTAATTGTGAAACTAAAATTCTATTCTTATGGAAAATTTGTTAGTTTTTAAAAGTTATGAATTAATAAATTTTAAACGCAGAATAACGTGCTCTTATTAAAGATTCTGAATTAATTGACACTTCTGGCATACGAAAAATGAATGATTTTTGCAAGTCGAATTATTATATTTTGTGCAAGAAATCATAACTTTTTATTCCCGGATCTTGGACACTAAACACAAAATATTCTATGGAGTTTTGGAGTTTTTCTTGGACATGGACATTTTTCTGGTTCACCAGAATCGATTTTATTGTTTTTTTCCCACAATATTTAGAGAGCACTTAAAAATTTTATTTCATTTGTATTTTGCTCAGGTGGACTTTGTTACATAAAGCTAATTCTGATATTTGTTGTTTCGATATCCAATATGCAATAAAAACTACCATTGACTATCAGTTAGTTTTTTGTGTTCCAGAATATAATACTAAGCATTTCATTTACTATATCTATAAAACTTCTGGTACTGCATAATTAAACTAATAATTCTATGATTTTTCTTATAAATTTCCCTAACAACCAAGTTTTGATACTTTTTAAATTTGGATTTTGAATATTTCAATATGATTTTAGTTACAAATGTTTTTTCTTAAATCAGATTCTTGGTTTTTTCCTCGCTCCGCTCATATTGACTACCTCTATCATGACAGGTGCATATTTCTTCATCCAATTCATCAGCATTGGTCCATGAATATCTTTCGCAGAATATTCAACTTTGTATAATTGAGCTCATATAAGTGATAACTCCTTTTCCCACTCTATTGTTTTAAGTTTATACACTATTCTTTAGAAATGAAACGGTAAAAAAATGTACAATAATACTTTTGAACACGAAAATGAGCTGTCCATAGAAACAAGTTTGAAACAATACTGGTCGCATGGATCACAGATTCATCTCCTGACCGTGTGAATTCTGAGAAACAACCGTTTCTTGTGACGAAAGGAAAGGCAAGGGAAAATTAACAATGCTCAATCCAAGGGAAATGTCAGATATAAGGATACTGAAAGAATGATTGATGACCGACAAATAGTTTGTTGATGCATATTGATTGAAACATTTGCTGATTTTCAAACCATGCGTGAGCCCCAATGGGTTAAGACTTCAAAATTTATCTGTTTTTTATTTGTTTTCGGTAATAAGATATCCACAAAAACATTCTAGATTTTAGTTAATATAATAATATAATTGAAAATAATTGGATTTGCTTATTGTTTTGCTTTTTTGCTTATTATAAATTATATTTTAGTAATTTTAAATTATATATATACAATTAATAGTAAATTTTTATAAAATTAGTAATCAAATATTAGATGGAGAATAATAATATATTTATAGAATTAGTCAAAAAACATATTGAGAATAATAATCAAATACTAGATGGAAAATAATACATTAAAAATACGAAATAAGTAAACAGATAGAAAAATGTTCAATATATATTTTACAATTTCACAGAAAATAGAATAAAGGAAAATGGAGCGAAGTACCAATACGGCCAGCTTCATCAAGGGGTGTTGACCACATTGGCACAAAGTATGGCTTTTCTGCACTGGCCCAAGACATAGTTTTAAAGAAGCCAGTACACCCCAAAGCCACACCAAAAAGTTCAAACCAAAATATCTAACCAGAATAAAAAAAGTAAAAATCAAGCTAAAATATGTAAGCCAAAATCCAATGTTGTCAAAATACATTTAATTTATAGTAATCAAAATTATAAAAGCCAAAGTACAATGTTGTGAAAATGCATTTAATTTATAGTAATCAAAATTAAAATTAAATCCAAATCTAAATCCATATCCAAATACAAATCCAAACCTGCAAGAACCGCACCAAATACTACATGTAAACCAAATGAATACATAAATTTAACGACTAAGTGTAAACACTGTTGGCATTTCAAGCTTTTTATAAGACCTTCAAGGCTTGGGTGACTCTTCTGTAGTATATAACTACGCCTTACTTCACTCTTATAAGCAATGCTCTACTAGCCAAATAGTGTTTAATAAAGTTGATTGGAATGTTATTATAAGTTATATTTTCCAGTCTATTTATTTGTTTATTGATATTGTTTAAATTACATATATTATAGATTCTATTAAGTGTTGATTGAAAATAACATTTTTATATATTTTAATTGAAATATTTGAATGTCAAAAAATTAGCTTATTAACCTTGAAATTAAAATCATTAGTTTTGACATAGATGTCAGTGCATGAATGGTTACCTATTTTAGTAATTAAAATACCTAAAAATTCAGTTTTTAAGTTATCGTTATTTTTTTAATTAATTTTAATTCTTCAGGATATATAGTTTTGTAAATTTTATCAAATTCTAAAAAAATAAAAATTATGAAATCCTTAATATATCGGTATGCAAAAGGCATTTGTATAACAAAAGATTTTTCATAGTAGTGTAAATACACACCCCACCCATCCCCACCCCCATATATATATATATATATATATATATATATATATATATATATATATATATATATATATATATATATATATATATATATATATATATATATATATATATATGTAAATTTTTGTTATCAATTCACATTTTAATTTTTAGATTTGAATTTAGGCTGTAGATTTAAAATGAACTTTTTTCATAAAATGATATAGTTAGCTATACATTTTTGGTTAGTGTAATTTTCAGGATTTATTTTTAAATAAGAATTATTAGTTTCATGATACTTTCATTATTTCTGGAATGAAATTAATTTCAAAAGATTTAAAAGTTGGTATTTATGTTAGTAAAATTTTAGAATGAAAAATGTTTTAATAAAACATTATTATACATGTATTAAATTAATTCAATATAATTAATTTAATCAGTTAATTATTTTAAAATCTCACTTAACTTATTTAGATAAATTTGTGTATTTTTTATAGCAATCGACGATACAATTTATTTTATTCAATTTATATAAGGTTAATAAAATGAAATTTATTCTCTTTGCATAAATGCCATAAAGCAAATTAACTTAACAAATGTTTCAGAATGTAAAAGAATAGATATCTTTCAATTGAAGTAATTGTTTTCTGTTTTTAAGAAATTCTTTCATTAAATATCTCAGTCTTAATGAAGAGTTGAATGCTATTTTTAATATATATAAATAAAAAATTAAAGCTAATTATTCTGTAATAATAAAATTTATTATTTTCTAATTTGTGATCCATAATTTATTATAATGATAGTACGTAATAATAGTAAGAAAATCTAGATCATCATTAATAGATAACCTAGTCAATAAGTTCATTTTTATAACTTGCTTCACTTTTTATTTCTTTATAACTAAAAGGATCTTTGAAATAGAATACTCTATATGCTATAATATTATAAGATTGCTTTAATATATGATAGCACACAGAGTATTACATTAAGCACTTAATATTTGTTAAGATTGCCTTAAGAAATAGTAAGGATTTCATATAATATTAATTAGATAAATATTTTGAAAATTATTGTAAGTGAACTTACAAGTAAGTTTTCATTTAAGAAAATAATAAAACGTAGAACCACGGATTTAAGGATTTGCATTATAAAGGAATTTTCATGTAATATAATAGAAAGTTAATAGAGAAGAAGTTCTGTAATGTTATCATGGGGTAAATTTTAATATAAGGTCTAAACTATGTGATTTAATCATATTTATATTTTAGAGACAGAATAGGGTAACTTATCATATTTTGCATGTAGAGAATCTTCCTTTTTTAGCAATAGGTGATAATTTTATATAAGTAAAATAATTTTCATTCCATTATAATTTTAAAACTTTCCCGACCTTTAAAGTTTATTTTAATACAATTTGAAACAAATATAATTTTTAATAATAAAATAATAACAATTAGCATTATATAATTACATTTTGTGAAATAAGATACTCAGCCTTCATTATATTTTTGTTATTGCTATTTAAAACTTTTTAAGAATTTGAAAGTATATATTAATAAAAACAACATATTAGCGCAAATTAGTTTAATAAAAAATTACATTAATGCAAATTGCCTCATTAAGGCAGAACATGGCAAATATTTCCTTGAAATAAATTACTTATTTTATTATTATTATTTTTTGGTTATGAACATTACCTCACAAGTTGAACTCATGTATACATAGTTTTTGTATTAATTACATTTTTATATTCATATTGAATCATAATATTTCTCATATATTATTTTACACATTGTTGAGTATATTTGACATAAATCAATGAGTGACGGAAAAATTTATACAAGTTAATACTCTAGGAATATTACAGTTTTTAATAAATATGTTCCGATATGCATATTGAATTAGAAATATAAGTATGATGTATTACTTTAATTACTTCTGAATATAATTCACAGATATTAACGAAAGACGGAAAACTTTATACAAATTAATATCGTATTGTTTGCAATTTATTATTAATAAAAATCTCAAAATCTATCGTTATAAATGAATTTTTTCTCTCTCTGAGCTTATTTATTTTTCTACAGAATAGAACTTAATAAAATACAAAATGCCTGTTATTTAAAATAACGTTTCTTAATAAACTAAAAATAGTTTAAACAAATCAATTTGAAATATGCAGTTAAAGTCATGATTAAATGACAACAAATACCATCTTTATTCAGTTTTTTGATTTGTTTGGATTTCTGCCAATAATTTCTACACATCTTAATCACTTGCGTTGAGGAACTTGGGAGTCTGAAAGGCAATCAATAGACCGATAGATGGCGTTGATTGCATGCATCAACTGAATGTGCAGGAAGAATAGTAGTTTTTTTCTTATTACTTCATGCAATTCCCGAAAGATTTGACACTGTTTGCAAAATTGGAAGATAATTTTTTTGGTTCATTATTAACTCTTCTGACAAAAGCTATTTATGGTTATCTTACTCTAATGTAGAGATGTTTTCAGCTAATTGAGTAATTAAATAGAGCAGTATTCTATTTGAGCAATTACTCCTTACGTTTATTTTATTACAGAAATAATTTTTTTACTAATTCTCAAAAGTAATTCCTTAGAAAGTTTAATTGTTAATCTTAAGTTTTTAGATCAGAAAAAAATAGTAAAAAAGACAAATTTATTATGTTTTGAATTAGAATTCAGCATATTGAAATAATTAATAACAAATTAATTAATTCAAATTTTTGTAATTATATTTTTATTATTTTAATGGGATTAGTCATTAATGTAGTGTGTATAAGGGCAATTTTTTCCACTGAAAATTTTCAATCTTTTTAATATAGTTTAGATATGGGATGTTTTAAATTTAAAAGAACTCAAATTTATTTCCAAATTTTTATTTGTTGTAAAGAACTTTTACGAGTTTGTTCGTTGTTGAAATAAGATATTAGTTAAAATATTTATCATATAATTAATGTTGTACATTTTATTCTATTGGGTTGTTCGGAAAGTAATTTCGTTTTTTTTTGTGGAAATGAAAGACTGTTTTCGTATAATAAATAAATACTTTATTGAATTATTTATTGACCGTTCTGGTGCAACACCTTTTGCCATATTATTGGCAGTAGCATAATTCCACGCTCATAAAATTTTTGGTTTTAGCTGGCAAAAAAACTGATCCAGGTGGTTTTTGACCTCCTCATTTGAGATGAAGGTTTTACTGATAATTTTGGACTGACCGGAATAAATAATAATCCGATGGTGCAAGGTCTGAAGAATATGGTTGGCGTGGCTGTATTCCATTCAAGCTGTAAAACCTTTTGGTGCGTGACCAAACTTGTGCGAGGTCTCGCGTTGTTTTGCTGAAACATTACATCTTTCTTGATAATTAGTTCTAGTCTTTTCTGTTGAAGTGCATCATTCGGTTTGTCCAGCTGATGACAGTGGACTTCTGAATTAATCGTTGTGTTATCCGGTAAAAGCTCAAAAGAAAAACTCTTTTAAAATCCCGCCAAACAGATAGCATCACCTTTTTTTAGTGAATATCGACTTTGGAAATGGTTTCAGCCGGTTCATCTTTTTTGCTTCATGACCTCTTGTGTTTGACGTTGTTGTATGCACCCATTTTTCGTCCGCAGTGATGATGCGCTTAAAAAACGGATAATTTTCGCGAGGTTTGAGAAGCGAATCACAGATGTCAATGCGACGCCACAGATTTCTCTCTGTGATAACATGGGGAACCCATACATCGAGCTTCAAGAATAATCGCAGGCCTTTCAAGTAGTCATAAACTGTTGTTATTCTCCGGTTCGCATCAACTAATGCCTTTATCACGTCTTTATCAGCTTCAACCTACATTCCTGAACGTGGTGCTTCTTCGACATCAAAATTGCCTGATCGAAATTTAGTGAAGTACTCGTAGTTCTGGCACTGGCGTACTGTCAACACACCATCTGAGTCTGAGGATCTTCTGCTTGTTCCCAGCTTCCAAATTACAAAGACCCTCATTCGGAGCTACGCCCACTGGAGATACCCTTCTATATAAGGTGCCATCATTTTCCCCTCTTGTGCTAAAAATAGTTGGAATTCCTAGTAGCCGGCATTAAGAACAACAACAATTTAATAGTGCATAAAACTAATTAAATGTATATAAAGTTACATGGAACCAGCATTTATATCAGCATTTTATTAATGATATACTAGTGTATGTCATTTTCTTATATGCATTTCTATAGAAACAAATTGAGCTCCAGTGGCTCAGTAGCTTCACGCCACTTCCCGTTAAGATCAGCAAAGTGGAGCATAATTTGCGGGGGCAGTGGTTGGGGGATGACCATGCCGTACTCTCCTTCACTAGGTTGCTGGAGCTCCATGGGTTAGGGACGTGTCCACGTTAATATGTGACGTCCAAAGTCCTTCCGCTGGTGTGGCGTGGATGTGAAGAGGTGGGTGCCAGCTCACGTGTGACCTCGTCACTTGACCCTGGTTCAAAATGACAAGGCATTTGGTGATGGGCGAGTATTCCAAACCCATTAATCTAAAGGTGGGGCTCGCCTACACAGCTGTGTGTGTATAGAAGCAAATTGTATCATCAAATGTTAAATGAATTTTCACGTTTTTGTTGTTTCATGATTTTGAAATAAATTTGTGTAAGCTTACACATATCCTTCGAGTTTCGAGTAATATATTCAAGATTAAAATAACTCCTCTTTATTCTTTTTCCTTAAACGAATAACTCTAATCTTCATTTAAGAAATTGTAAGATGATTTAACTGAATATTCGAACGATGCTGTTTAAATTGATATTCAAAAATTTTTCATTACTTATCATTGTTGTTTTAATAATGTGATTTTTAATTCATTAGTTTTTGATTATTAATTTAATTCCTACTCATTATATATTCATATCATACAATATAATAGTGACTTATTCTATGGTTAATTCACAACTATATTCATAAAAGATTATTAAAAGGTCATGGAGCACTTGACATTTATAATTATAAAATTCTGTTTTTGTTTCCTCTAAAATTCATCTAGTATTTGTAAATGAATAACAGGCGTAAAATTGCAATATTTTTTGCATAGTAGGTTTTTAATGCGAGAAGACAACTTTTCTCATAAATTTATATTTAACTATAATTTTTATAACTGTTTAATAACTCTAATATTAATATTAAATCAGATTTAAAATTATATCTAATATCTTATCTTATATTTAATAATCTAATATAAGATTTAAATTTTATCACTGTGTTTGTTAATCTGTTTCAATTTTTAAATCCTAGTGTAATGAAGATTTTTATATTATTACGTGAATATTGTCTTATTTTGTTACTTTTACATAAAACTTTTGCTATATTCTCATAAAAAAAGACCTTTTAGTATTTCAGCTTGGTTTTTTAAAAAAAACTTACCTTTTTCTTATGCCTGAAAAGCAAACTAATTTGGGATAAATCATACAACTAAAACAATTTTACAAAATTGAAGAAGGAAATGAAATTAGGAAGATGTTTTGTTTTTTCGCTGCAATTTCAGGTCAAAACATGTCTAAAACTTCTTTCATCAATATCAATTGGCAAAAGAATGAAGCTTACCATATTATTTCGTGCAGACTTCCTATGATTAAATTGTGTTGGACATTTACAAGTAAAAATATTGGTATCGAGACAATGAACTACTGCTAAAGAAAATTAAGTCCAATGAAGAATATGGTCTTTTACGTTATTGAGTAATTCTAGAAAATTGGGTATTATTATAATGGTTCTGTCTGACTTATTAAATACATTTTATTGGGTTGTTCGGAAAGTAATTTCTTTTTTTTGTGGAAATAAAAGACAGTTTTCGTATAATAAACAAATACTTTATTAAATCATATATTAGCCGTTCTGGTCCAACACTTTTGCCATCTTTTTGGTAGTAGCATAATTCCGCGCTCATAAAATTTTTGGTCTTTGCTGGCAAAAAATTGATCGAGGTGGTTTTTGAGCTCCTCATTTGAGGTGAAGGTTTTACCGTCTAAAAATTTTTGGAGTGACCGGAACAATTAATAATCCGATGGTGCCAGGTCTGGAGAATATGGTGGGTATGGTATTGTATCCCATTCAAGCTGTAAAAGCTTTTGGCGAGTGGCCAAACTGGTGCGAGGTCTCACGTTCTCTTGGTGAAACACTAAACCTTTCCTGTTGATTAGTTCTGGCCTTTTCTGTTAAAGTGCATCATTCAGTTTGTCCAGCTGAGGACATTAGACTTCCGAATTAATCGTTGTGTTATCCGGTAAAAAAAAAAATCATTTAAATATCCACCAAACAGACAGCATCACATTTATTTTATTGAATATCGGCTTTGAAAATGTTTTTAGCCGGTTCATCTTTTTTGTTCCATGACCTCTTGCGTTTGACGTTGTTCTATACAACCCATTTTTCGTCCCCAGTAATGATGCGCTTCAAAAACGGATCATTTTCGTGACGTTTGAGAAGGGAATCGCAGACGTCAATGCGGCGACACAGATTTCTCTCTGTGAAAACATGGGGAACCCATACATCGAGGATAATCCTAGGCCTTTCAAGGGGTCATAAACTGTTGTTAATCGCCGGTTCGCATTAACTAATGCCTTTATCGCGTCTTTATCAGCTTCAACCGGCCTTCCCGAACGTGGTGCATCTTTGAGATCAAAATTGCCGAATCGAAATTTAGCGAACTAGTTCTGGCGCTGGCGTACTGTCAGCACACCTTCTCCATACACATCGGTCAATTTCTTTCTGGCTTGAACAGCATTTTTACCCTTTCTGTAGTAAAACAATAAGATATGTCGAAAATGCTGCTTATCGCTCTACATATTTAAAAGAGCACCAACCAAAAACTACTGCGTAGAATTAATTGGAATTTTTCACACACAAGCCTTGCTATATGAGCTTTCAAAGCATATAATAATTACACGGCTTAAGTGTGAAGTTGGGTGCAAAAAAATACAATTAAATCCTTTGTCGGGAAAAAACGAAATTACTTTCCGAACAACCCAATGGAATAAAATTTCAAAATTAAGCTGAAAGTATATTAAATTGCAAAGAAAAACGATTACATAACAAAATTACCACAATTTTGAACTAAAACAACAATTTATTAAATTTCAGAATTATTATTATAAAATTTCGAATTTTATTATTTAGTTAACAAACCTAGTAATTTATTTCCACTATTAGTTTTCAAAGAAGAATTTATTGAAGTTAATAGCATGATATCAAAGAGACTTATTTAAACATTTTATGATAAATTACTGTCGTACATCGTTAAGTTACACAATATCGTTAAACTAACTGAAATACGAATAAAACCAATACATTTATGGACGCTATGCACTGTGCCTTTTTATATTTCATTTTCTCATAAGATTGCATCACGGGTTATTCCTCATTTCTCCCTTCTACGAAATAGACTCCCTATTTAAGGACTTGTAGAAAACTGGTTCCAGAGAGAACGAGAGGACAAAATTGAAGACATATGGGGTTTGAAGATGGTGAAAGCAGTTATAAAAATAGCAGAGGTCAGAGTGGGAATCTGACGTGGCAAGAAAAGAATCTGCTCATTATTCTAATTTAACGTTCTACTGAATCCTAGAGACTGCGCAAAGTTAAAGTTATCAAATCCTATGAGCTGTCAGACTGTGGAAAATATATACTACAATAATTCCGACCTGGATTATGAAACTCATGCTGAAAGAATGAACTATACAGGTTTTCGATTCCTCAAAATAGGCCAGCCTAGTAAATGAGATTTTCTCCGAAAGTCGATGCTTTTTTATATAAATTATTTTTCCAACCAGTATGTTTTTAAGTGTGTGGTGCCACTTATTTATTACTTTAATTAATTAGTGTAAATTATGGATACAGCGTGAGTTCTTAACCATGCTGTTATTAGTCCTTAAATGTTGCAAAAATAGCATATGTAAAACAAATTTGTATGCGTGTAAATGGACTGTTAATTTTAGGATTAACTTAGAAGTCATTTTTAATTGTGACAAAAAAGCCATTTTTTGCAACTATTTATAGGTGTGAAACTGGAAAGAAGAAGAATAAATGCACAACGTAATATTAAAAAATAATAAATTATTTAAATTCATAAGGGGTTGATTCTAATCACTATATTATAATGGTACTTAACTACACAACATATTTATGCAATTAAAGTTTCACGTAATCAAATTAAAAACTTCTTCTAGCTTCGTTTGAAAAATTAATACATGCTGCTATTATTTATAAAAAGCAGTGCTGTCTTTATTTCCATAGATTTAGCTGTATGTTTAAATGCGTTTTTACTGATTTTTTTACTTTCTGCTGATTGTTATACAATAAACAAGACTTACCCCAATTGCTGTCTACAAAATAATTTCTATTTCTTTATTTTCTGGTATGCAGCAATAACTGAATTTTTTAAATAATTATAGTTGAACGTCAAATATGTAAACGCATATAAAAAGTGTAGCATATAATTTTATATATTTTGACACTCTCATAATATAAATAATATTGTTATTTTAGAACTTAAATACTGACTTTTAAAATTACTTAATAAACATATAAATATGCATGCACATCTTATGTAACAGGTTTAACATTTTATAAAAAATTAAAAATCTGAACTCCTTTTATTTAATCATGTAAAAATATTGATGCATTATAATGGGAGACAACTTATTACTCATAAAAAAGTTAGTAAACAGAAATATATAATAGTTGTCATTTGTTCAATAAATTTCAGATTGTAAAAATGGATATTCTTTTTTAAGTTATATAATCTATGAAAATATTTACGATAGGATAACTGTACTTAGAAAGATGTTTTTTTAAAAAAACTTAACTTAATTAAAATGTTATTTTAAGTTATATAATCTATGAAAATATTTACGATAGGATAACTGTACTTAGAAAGATGTTTTTTTTTTTAAAAAAAAACTTAACTTAATTAAAATGATACTAATTGGTACAAGGGATCAAAACCGGGTTTGTCCCTTGACCTCCAGTGTGACAGACGTACCCGGACTGTTCTCTCAAGACTTGCTAGCGGTCATATTAAGTGCCTCAATTTTAACGAGGGCAGGAAAACTTTCGTCACCTGCACCAAGTGCCAAAATCATCAGGCTTCTCCTGAGCATCTTTTGGATTGCATGGGTCTCTCTAGGGAGGATCTCTTTAGCAATCCTCTTTTAGTCTTCGACTTCCTTACAGTCAACGAACTCGTGGATCTAGTCTGACTCCGTCAGATCATGGAGGATAAGCAACAACAACAAAATGATACCAATTGGAAAATTTTAAAAAGCTATCTTAATTTTTTTATTAATTATATTTCAAAATTCTAAGAATTCATAGAGACATAGTTATTCAAAATTAGCAATTTTTCAACTAAAATGATTGATACTCTCCGTGAAATTACTATATTATATGGATAATTCTTACTTATTTCTCCTTAAATTTTTTTTTGTTTCCTCAAATACAATTTAAATATACTATTATAGAAGTATAATTGCTTTTCAACATAGTAATATAATATTACTTTTTTGTGCGAAATAAAATAGATTATATTGTTGTTTGATTGAAAACTTAAAATACCTAAGTAAAAATGAAATAATTTGAGTATAAAAGATGTTGTAACAAACTCGAATTATAAATAAAGTAACAAAGGAATTTTTTATGTGTATTTAAAATATTATATTTTACATTATTAATTAGTGTTTAACTTTTGTAACAATTAATGATAAAATTTCAGTGTGAAATACAATAAAATTATAATTGTTTTAATACTATTATTAAGAAAATAATCAAGAGAGTAATACAGCAATTCTTTCTTAATAGTAACCATAGCATTTGATTTTTGCTTGCTTATTTTTTAAAATCAATAGAATACCATCCATAAAAATGAAATTAATTATGAAGCACTTGTTCTTTTACATAAAAATTTTACTCTCAATAAGCAATTTATATTCATAATTGCTGGAAGTTCATTAAGTATAAGTTCTCATATTTCTAAATTCTAATTATCAATTATTACTACTGAAAATATAAGAATCTCATTAAATCTTTTATAACGCACTTTCATTAAAAATATTAAAATAATTTAATTTCAGAAACAGTTTTTTTAAATATAATCTTTAATATTTTTAATAGATATGTACGAAGTTTATATTTTCGTCCATTTTAAAAGTATATAAGCGTTTCTTACTCTGATGAAATCTACGTATAGTGTGCTTATGATAACTTTAATATAAGATATTTAAAATGATTAAGGAAAACGCTTTATCAATATGAAAAATATTAATCATAACAAATAATCCATGTAACAGTGTGATCACTAATTTAGAATAATATTACTAATCAAAATCGGAAGCATGATAAAAACATTATTTTCACTGTAATATCAATTATCATTTGATATTTAAGTACATTTATTATATTTTTTCTACTTTTTTCAGTATGGTCTAAAAGTTGATGAAAAGATGCATGAACGTATAAAATAATAAATTTATCTCCAATTCAAATTTCATAAAAATTTAATAAGGATGACAAATTTTGCCCAAATGTCTATAATATTTGACTTTTTTAAATTTTATTGAACTTGTACTAAGAGATAAATCTAAATCAACAGCCTTATTTGGTATTCTAATCATTTTAAATACTGTTTGTGATTCTTTAAAAAAATATTTTTAACTTAAAATTGTTAACATTTAATTGCCAATGATATAAGCATTTAGCTGATGTAATTCCAAAATAATTATTTATTAAAATTCGCCACAAACATCATCGAGATAAATTGTCAAATGTCACCCAAATTTATTGGAAATATTTTTAACATAATATGGATCATAAATGTCTGTAAGAATTCAATACTAATTAGCAAGTGGTTGTGCTTAAGGATTAATCGATAGTTGGAGACAAATTAAAATAAAGAAAAAAATAGTTGATATCAATGTCCTTCAACTGGTTTAAATTGTATTATTTTCTTTAAATGAGGGATACCAATATGATTCATTTGCAAATACCACGTAATGAATTTTGTGCGCCATTTTTGTATTTAACATCAAATTTCAAGAATTTTCCTCTTTTTTGTCCTATTTAATTATATCTTACAATTTTTAGCTTACTGTCATGAAATCAGTGATTTCTTAGATCATTTTAATTTATAATGTTTATGTGCTAACCGATTGGTTGAGTGGTTAGTGTTCCTGACTCCTGAGCTGTTGGTCCCGGGTTGGAATCCCGGTTCAGGCATGGATGTTTCTTTCTTTCTCTGTTCTCTCTGTCCTTTCTTCTGTGTGTTGTATGAATGTGGCCCGCCCTATAAACGGGTTTGTGGTGGTATGGTGCGTGTAACGCTATTCGCCTCCGTGACTTGGTTCACAGGTGCTCGCTAGGTAACGATAAATGAGTAGCAGTTTCTGGCCTTGTTGTGGCATAGGGTTCAGTCACCCTTGTGTGCCTGCCATTGGATAAAAAAAATAATATTTATGTTTAGTTTGCTGACAATCTTATGGCAAAATTCTTACGAATATTTTTAATCTATCATAACAATACTGCCGTTTATCACTTTTTTCTCACTCTTTTGCGTTACATTTGTAATCTTATATTTTCAGATTTTTTTTTCTGAAAATAGGATATTATTTATCTTTTAACAGTTAATTTTAAGTGCATTAATATTCCTCCATCACCAAACTACTATTAAAGGCATTTTTATTTTTGTATTAAACATTTAACATTTATGTTTAACATTTAGTAAATCATTGGAGAAACTTAGTAGAGCTTTTATATGTTTGAATATATCAATACTCTATATTTTAAAATTTTTGTAAACTCAAAAGTTTTAAAGTATGCAATAAACGTTTTTAAAGACTAACCCTAAGTTGTATTCTTTGAAAAATAAATGAGGAATAAATTTGTTTTTAGAGGGTTATTTATGTTACTTAAGGACAATTTTTCTTCTTTTGTATTGTTTAGAGAATGGATAAATGCCTCAATAGAAAAATAGTTTAAAGCATATTAAATATATTAGTTAGCTAAATTTATATACTTGATCTTCAAATTAAAAACTTCTTCGAGCCTGTATATAATACTTTTTTTCATTTAATATAAATATCTAATCATTAACATAATTAACATATTAATATATTTAAATATGTAATAATATTAATAGGAAATATAATTTTTTATAAGTATTACTTACTTTTACTCTTAAAACAAGTCACAAAAATGATAAAGAGTCTTAAGAAAACTATACACATACTTTTCCATGTTTTATTTAGATATATGGTAATTCACATCAGTTATCATCGCAGACATCGTATATATTATCTTATACAGGACATTAACCATGAATGAAATATTGGCAAACAAAATATCTATTGTTAGAATACCTCGCTGGAGGAGATATGTCAATGCATTTCAAATATTTTCTATTATACATATATAAATATAATAAATTATAATAGAGTACAAAAAAGTTCTCCATTCAATGCGCCATTTTGTTTGATAAAATGGGTTATAAATTTTATTTTAAATAGGTAGTAAATATTGCTCTTATATTGCTAAAATATTATAAAAATACTTTATAATAATTAACAACCTATAAAACTCTAATGGATTACTTTAAGATTTTCAAAATTTAGATTGTGTAGAATTGATATACAATTGAAATACATTAATTTGTTTAATTATTTTACAGAAATTTCATAATTTATAATAAGCTTAAATCAATTATAATGTTATCTCAAATTAATATTATATACTTAAAAATCGTATTTACTAATGAATTTATATAAACTGCATAGTAAAATTCCAATATAAATAAAGTTTATTCACAACTTAATTAAATAAAATTTAAAGTTCTATTTTAAGTTAAACAGACCGATTTCATAAATCATAAAAAAGCCGAGAGTGATGAGGGTATTTATTACTTTCTATATGCATACAATAACATTTAATTAATTGTTTAATGATATTACTTTTGTACATCATTTCTTATTTGAAAATTTATAAAATATTATTGCTGCTCAGCCTGTATGGTGGTTATGAACCTCGGATCTCAGAGAGTGGGCTTGGGTTTGAATCCCGAATAAGACTTGGATGTAAAGCTAGAGAAGAAGCTCCCTGTCAATGGTTCCCCGTCGCAAAAGAAAGCTGTGTTACTCTCCTATATTCCTGATTGGTGTCATAGCCCTCGTAAATAAATATTCTCTACTTATGCTCGTTGTTGTCTTTTTTCATGTATACCAGATAAGAAACACGGCACAAAAAATATTATTTCATTTGCATAAGAAAACAACATGAAATTAGGGAAAGTTTTCATTGATAATATACAATTCCACAGAAATATATTTATTATATTTTAAGTTAATGTTAAATTATTCAAACAATATTCTTAAAAATGTGAACATATATGTTAGTTTTAACAGTTTTATTTTGTTTTATTTTCTACCGTGAAATGATTGCAATTCTAGCAAACAACTAAAATAACATAATAAAAGTATTTAGTTACTACAATTTGATTTTTATAAATCAAATTATTTTAAAAAAAATTTGAATTTCTACCATTTTTAAACACTAAGCTAAAATTTAAAGATCTCTGAAATTAAGTTATTTTAGAAATGATTTTGAGCTACTTATTCAAATACTTAACAAAAAATAAAAAGAAATAAGTGAAAGTTTGTTTTTGCCTTTTATTGCTTTAGATTTAGATAGCTTATATCTATAATGAATTTAAATAAAATAAGATACTTTTAAAGTTCAAAATTCTGTCATACGACATGGCCGATAACCTAAGAAATTCACCTTCAAGTTTTCGTTTCAAATTATGTGAAACATTATTTTTGGATTCTTTATTGTGTGCAATCAAATCTAATAATTTTTTGGTTGGATCGTTATGAATCTGTTATTTACTTTTTTATTTGTGATTCTTTTTTCAAAGAAGTTATTTTCGCATCAAAATACGTTAAAAAATAAATTATTTACTGAGTTCTTTTTTGTTACTTGTGGCTCAAGAATAAATGAATGCAATACTCTTGAAAATGTACATTTACCATCACAATGAAATATTTTGCATCCGTTTGATACTTTTATGTTTCAAGCTTCTTATTTTTATCGTATTGAGGCATCTAAATAAAATGCCCTTTCATATGTCTTAAATATAGTAAAATACCAAAATATATCAAAATCTGAAATATTATCTAAATCTGCTAATTTATAATCCATGCTAATAAAAAAAACATTGTTCTATATTTAATTAGCAAAACTTAAAACCATATATATCTTTTGTTTGGTCATTGTAAACTGGTTGTTTTCCAAATTAAGAAACATTGAAATTTCAATTTGGATTTTCTATTTTTGAAGATCTTTTGGATTAATTTATTATTAAGTAATTTTTTTCACGATGCAATTTTGCATAATTATTAAATTTTTTCATAGTATTAATTTCTAATCACATTCAATGAATAAGAACATATTAGTATAAAAAGGTTTAGTGTACTGATGAATATCGATATCAATATCGAATTTATATCGATTTCACTTTTCAATATATTATTAATATAATGCTTCTAACTTTTATAATACTTCATTCAATTTATCCCTTTTTTTAGGAAAAATATCACAATCAATGTTCCTCTTTTGTTTATTAAAACATCGATTCAGGAACTTGTCTTGATTATATCAAAATTTAACGTGCGAAACAATGTATCAACTTAAAAACATATACAATGATTGATGTGAAAAATAATAACATTCTTTTTTAGCTAATAAAAACTGATGGTGAATTTGTAACTAAGCATCAATTTTTTTATCTTGTTCCGCAAAATAAATTTTTCTCGTGGAAAGAATATATAATAAAGTAACGAATAATAAAGTAATGTTAATAAAATCAATTATATTTTATAAATGATAGTATAATACATAAAAGAGAACAAAGACAGGCATATGCGATCACATTCTTAAGTTATATTGTTTGAAAAGATTTCAATCTAGAGAGAAAGATGTGAAAATTAGTATTGTTTAATATAAAAGACTAAACATTTTTACTAACGGGAATCATTTACTTAATTTGATGAGTTAAAATCTTTGTTTATAGATTATTTAAATGATGTTTGTTTTCCTCAATAAATGTAAATATGTATGATAATGGTAATTTTTTAAAAATATTAAATTAATCATAATCATATGTGATTTATTACAACCATTCATTAAATTTAAGAAGTAATTAACGAAATTTTTATTACTTTATTACTTATCTGATTAATTGTGTGTAGAAAGAAACTTTTAAGAAAACAAACTGAGTTCTAAAAATTTTGAGACTTTTAAGAAAACAAAATCACAATCTATATAAACGACCGATAAATGTTGTTGTAGATGAAATAATTCCAGTAGTCAAGTTAAAAAAATTTAGGTAATTAATTAACCAAATATATTATACAAACTTATTGAGAATAGCAAAACTATAAATGCTTATATGCAGTTAATTAAAATAAACTTTATTTTTTGACAATCAGTTTAAATATTTTTGATTCAATAAAATAGAACACTTTTATAATCTTAGCAAAGTGACTAAAATAGAATCCCGTAAACAGATATATCTTCAACTTTATGTATTTGAGCAATATTCTATTGAAATACATGACATAATTAAAATATTATTCAGTTTCATGCATTATAACGATAAATAATTAAATCTTTGTTCAGCTTTTCAGAGCTGTGTAATATAGAATTTTACTAATAGTCAATTTATTGTATTGTTTGAAATCTCAGTAGGCAAAGAATTGCAATATTTTTAAATGTATATATGTAATGAATAAATTTCAGCTCACTCAGACTATTTTGCTGCAAATAAGAAACAATTCTTATACAATTCATTTTTTTAGATGTAAGTTTAGTAATCAATAATCTTTTTTTTCATTTTTAATTATTTTCCCCGTACGAGATTTCTATTTCAGGCCAATATTTTTCATCATTTCACTAGTCTTTTAGGAATTTACACAATAAACTTAAAAATATAATGAATTCTAAAGAATTTAAAAATTAGAGATATTTTCAGTTAGCATTCTGGTATTTATTTTAAAGATTTTTTTGTTTTATTTTTGAACGGTTATAGACGTTTCAACAAATGGGTTTAGAAATAGACACATAAGGCTGGTTGAATTAATTATTTTGAGCTAACGTAAAAGTATAAAAACCACAGTCAAATTAACATTTATTAAATTCAACATGAAGTCAAGAAGCAAGTATTTATGAATATTCATCCATATGTGAAATTTATTAATTCTTGATTCTTTTCTGTTTTCATTAAATGAAGAGTAATGAGCTTTTGTTGTGAATATTTGAAGATTAAATAACTTAATTTGACCTTTAACTGTTCATGTTTTACAATATCCACGTTAATGCAATTACTTTATTTCTGGCTAAATATCATATTAAGGATACTTATATGCCTTGACAGAAAAAATTAGCTTTTGAATAGATATATGCACACATGTATATGTATATATATATATATATATATATATATATATATATATATATATATATATATATATATATATATATATATATATATATATATATATATATATATATATATATATATATATATATATATATATATATATATATATATATATATATATATATATATATATATATATATATATATATATATATATATATATATATATATATATATATATATATATATATATATATATATATATATATATAGACACATTTTATATACATATATATATATAAAACTCCCCAAACACACATTAACCACATTGTTGATTTTTTATGAACACATGGCATGAAATATTTCTTTTTTAAATTAAAAAATTATTGGAGTTATATATTTTTAATGTTGTATTGCAATTTGTTTAACATTTTTTAAAAATGTAGTGCAATTTATTTAAGCAAACATATTAAAGTAATAGAGATATTGAGTCAATTGTGTTGCTAAATATTATTCGACATTTATTTTTTATTAAGAATAATTAAATAATAATTTAATACATTGTATTATTTTAGTTATAATATTATTTTCTTTACATTCGTGAATGATTATGGTTAATCCTCATGGTTATCAAACATAATCCTTTCATACCTAGATTAACTAAAGATTTATATACTCAAAAGTTTATTCAAAATATTTAAAATAAAATATAACATAAATCTCTGTTTGGCTTGCACAACAAACTATTAATGAAAATGAAATTTCTTCTTTATGAAAAATTAATCCTTTGTAAGTAATATAAAATTTCGTTTTTTTTTATGATTAGAAATGAACGTATCTCTATTTTCTTTGAGGTCCCGAAGTCTCATTATAACTAATCCATACTAATGCATTGCATCTGTTTTTTCTTCTGCAAAGAAATATGATTTTTTATCAAATAAAATCTTAAGTAATGGTGAATATTATCTAGTCTTAATATATAGTTTCAAAAAATATATAGGTACCTAGAGTGAAGAGAAAAGAAGAGCAAAGAACAGAATTTTTGCACTAATGCTTTATTTTATGATGTAATAATTCCTTTTCTATTCTGTTCGTTTGTTTCCAGATTTTCTAAATTTTTTCTTTGTTACGTGAAGCGAATGGTTCTTTTTCTTTTAAAATATGAGGATTTTAGCTATTGAATTATATTTTAACTATAATAGCTCATAGACATATCTTTTAGGCCATTATTCTCATTTTTTAGATACTTAATGATAATCAGAGAATTAAAATTCAGAATCAAAATAAATAAAAATGATTCTTTGCATTTATATATTTGATTTTAAAACCCAAGATATGTGTTGAAAAATATATACAAGAATGATATCAGTTGGGTTTAATTTGAGTAAAATTGTGTAAAAATATTGTAATTAATAAATAAGTAAATTAAGTACATTCATAATTCTAATAGCTTAAATATAAGTAAATTTTGCATATACAATATTAAAAATGTATTTTGGTTATTGTGGCAATAATTAACTTTCTCTCATATTTGTTTTCTTTCATTGGAAATTAGGATAACTAATATAAATATAATAATCATGAGCTTCATTGAAATTCAATAAGTATATTACTATACAGCGGAATATGCTTAAAATGCAGAAACATGGACTGAATATATATGTTTTTACACATTGCTTACGTAAGTTATGACAAGTTACACTAACGATTAATAGGAAAACAAACTATTTAACTTTTGTTAATAAATAATTTTAATTAATTAATTACAAATTCCTGCTAGTTGTATGTAAATTTAAAACTAAATAGCTAAGAAATATTTAAATTCAAAAAGAAATTGAAATATATGTTTTAAAATTTCAATATTCGTAGGCAATTTGTATCTCAAAACATGGGCATATAGTTATGATATAAGCGAATAAAGTTATTTGATATGAATCTAACTCATGAGAATTTAAAGTGTTTAAAACATGAGAATTATTTTATGTGAGATTTAACACATTTCTAAGGGTGAAAAATATGATTAGTTTATATACTTTTTGTGTAGCCTTTAAAACGCCCAATTTTTGTTTTTCTTGAAAGTAAAAGAAATATGAAGCTGAGAAATAATTTGATTGTGTAGAACGGTAATCTGAAATTTCAGATTTCCCAAAGGATTTTATCAAACAAAGAATCAGAAGCAAAACAATTTCTAATTTTATTTTTATTTTTTTGTGAGTCTTGGGAAATCGAGATTAAATGTATAAAAATAAAAATGGAGGATATTTGAAAGGTCTGTTCAATCAATATATTTTATAGCCAAATTTCTATAATTTATTTCTACATATATTTTTAAATAAGTGCATTTAAAAATAATCATAACGCAAACCATGTATATATGATTTGTTTATCAGATAATTTGAATTAAATTTAATATATAAAAGTATTATCTTAATAAAATGCATGCTTCAAAAAATACGGCTCTAATAAAATACATGTTTCATAATGATTAAACATAAATTAATTTTATTAAAAAAATTTGACAAATGGCTTTGAATTATTTCAGTCTTGAATTGAATTAGATAATTTTAATTGATATTTTAATAGCAGATGTTAAATTTGTTGTAATTATTAATTTAATACACAAGAATCATCTTAGAAATTATTTTCCATTTATGTAATTTGAGCTGTTCACTTACTATATTGTTTTAGTATTTGAGATTGTATTGATATAATAATAAAATTGATATAATAATAAAATAATGAAAAGGATGCTTTTCCTGTGGTAACATGTGCCAAAAGTGAATTAATTAAAAACCAATAATTTAATGAATTCAATCTTTAATTAGGAATTATTCTTTAAATAAGAAAAAATTTAGAACTTTTAAAACGTATGAAATGAATGATTATTATATTATATTAAAGAATGGTTGTTTATTTCTTTACACGTATTTATATGAAAAGGAAATTTCTTTCATTTTAAAAAAAGAATTATTATTCGTATCATAAAACAAGTTAAAATTCAAGCCTGAATTGATTTTTCTACTTGAGTTTTGGATTGAAAATTTTCGATAAATACATTTTTAAATGTTCAACAAAATCATCTTAATGAGTTTTTTGTATGACAGATACAAAAACAAAATTCCATTAGTTGAAGTATATTTCGCATAAAAAGGTGTTTTCTAAAAATTATGAAAAATAAACATTTTGTACAGAAAAAGTCAAAATGTTTATAAGAAATAGAAGTAATCATTTAGGTAAACACTTTTTGTAAGAAATTGTCAGTCACCTGACATTTTTTTTAAAAATGTTACTATGTTTTCAAATCAAGCAGTTTAATTTTTGGACTTAACCCTATTTTAATTGTGCTCTGCCAAAGGCAGGTAATAAGTATTAATACAAAGTAACAACGTGCTTCGCTTTTTAATATCACAAAACAATCAATCAGTTTACCCTGTATATAAAATTTTTTTGTGAAGTGATAAACACATTTAATCAATCAGAGACAGTATTTAAAATTTAAATTCTGGAGTCATTAAATAACAATTTAAAATATTAATTAAAATAAAAAAGCAATGCAGTTATTAGTTTTGGTATTTTTTTTGTAGTCCTCAAAGAAAAAGCTGATTGAATAAATAAGTTTTAATTACATTATAAATATCCAAGTCTTAAAGTAGAAATACTTTTTACTTGTTAAAATATGAAATTTATAACAGAATTTTATCTTAACATATTCTTCAACAGGTTAAAGGAATCATAATATAATTAAATGTAATAAGTAAATGCAGACCAATGCAGTGGAACGGTAATATAATTCTACAAATATCAGAATTAATGGAACAGAGATTATACGCAGCTCTTAAAGTTCATGTAACCAGTATAAATCATTGAAAAATAAAACCGTATGCAAAACAGTCAATTATACGAAATTATTCTCTTTTATATAAATTTTCATTTGTAGTATATTTAAGAAAAGCTATTCAAATCACTAGAGACTAGACTCTAGAACAATGCTAACATCACTTGCCGAGCAGTACAAGAACGAAAGTGTCTCCAAAGAATTCCATACTTCATAATAATTAACTCTGGTAGAATCAAGTGATCATTTTAAAGTGCCTTTTATGGTACTTAAGAAGTCACATCACGTTAAAAGGGAACAGAAAATGAAATTTTTGAAAACAATATCCAAGCTAATTCTTTTGAATCTTCGAAAACAAAACTAGTAACAAGTTTATTCAAAACATTTCTAACTAACAAAACGTTTTTTTTAAATTTGAAAAGGCTCTAAGAACTAACTATAAAACTGAAATAAAAACATAAATATCTGTCGTTCTCTTTCTCTCTCTGTATTTACACGCACACATATATAAAATCAAATTTTTTTGTAAATCTAACTGTGATGTTCAAATTTGCTAAAAGTTCGTGTTTTTCATATTGGAGAAAAATGTTTGGTCAATTTATAATTTTTTATTGGGTTATTCTTTTTCTTTTAGTTATTTTACACAAGCTGTTTATCTAAATTTAATGTCTATGCTTTAAACAGACAATATGCTAAATTGATTGTAATAATATTTTATAAATTGTTTTTCTAGTTTGTAAAAAAGTGCCCGTGAATTTAGTGATGAACTGAAGAGTGATATTGAAGCAAATGAAAACAGTGTTATTTACAGTTAGTATATTGTATCAACAGAGAATGCGTAGTTTGTTGTTTAACCTCTGTTAATTGAAAGTTTAATTTTTAAAACTGAATTCCTAAATGCTTTCTTAAAAAGTGCATTTAAGTCTCCTGGTTAAACTCCTGAATTAAATCATTTGAATAAATTTTATTTTAACTTCCTGTTGTATTAGTTAAAATTGAAAATTTATCGCAAAATAGTAAGGAACATGATACGGGTACAATACAAAATTTATTTAAAAACAGAAAAGTGAATTATTTATGTACATTCATAATGTTGCTTAGAGTATGTCATTTACCATAAAAATAATATATTTTAAGTACTATAGATTTCAGTTTTGTTGTTCTTACTTATGACACTTGGCCAGGCCAAGCTTGCTATGCCTTGGCTATGCGAATTTAAGTCAATTGAGAGCGTTTTTCGTTTAATCAGAGCACCGCGAAGGTGAAGTTACAACTTTTGCTCTACAAATTCTCCGATAGATGGCAGCACCAGAGGATCTACTTCCTAAATTTTGGCATTGATCTGAAGGGGGAGGAAATTTTCTCCAGACCAATACATCCATGGTAACTGCTCAACGACCGACCACAGTACTTTCGATTCCAAGGATTTAACAAGCACGTATATCGCATGTACTCAGTGCGTCTTTGGCGGCATTGGGAATTGAACCCCACCTTTCCGGACGAAAGGCCGATACCCTAACCAATAGGCTACCACGGCCCATAACAACACAACAACAACTTGTATTATCAGTTTATGAGTTAAATATGAATTAATTTTAATTAAAATATATTATTATCGGTTAAATATAATTTAATTTTTAGTTAAAATATATTATTATAGGCTAAATATAACTTCCTTAAAATCTCGGTTCTTAAAATTCTGTTGCACAACATAAAAAACAGCATAACAAAAATAGCTAAATATAGTCGCATTGACTTTTTCTTGTTAAAATAACCTTTGAAAAAGAACTGCAAAACATAGAAAATTAATAATTATTCTATTCTTTATATACTATAGTATCAACATCTGTAATCCGTAAATGCATCTTAATTATATATAAAAAAAACTGACTAGAGTGAAATATCCTCTTTGACTTTTATGTTCTCAAAAAATGCTGAATCATCTTAAATGATCAATTAGGTACAAATCCAGAGTAGCAAAAACTTCTCTCATCCATCATGAAGATTGTAGCTTTTAAAAACACCTTAGGCATAGCCAATTCAGTTGCTAGAGTTTAAGTAGAGTTGGGTTGCAAGGCACCCCATATCTGTTAACGATTGATGGATCGGACTTTCCTCTCTATCAAGCAACTAGTTAAAAAAGGATTAACTCTTGTTTTTGAGCTTTTTTTTAACAAAATCAATAATATCGGGAAACGAAAAGTAAAAAAAATGCATTGTAGTGTTTATAAATTTTGCGAAAGCTTCTCAAGATTATTGATGCCATTTATCGAGAGAAAATTTATATAAGATATTTAATAACTCACTTTGTTTTCATATAATGCTAAAACACTAGCTATTAAACCACATAAATAAATTTCAAATACATTTTTTAATAAGTTTTTGGAATATAATTTCTTGCCACATTTTTGTGTGTTCAAATATTCTTCTCAAAACTATAACATGAGTAAATCTGACCTCATAATTATTATAATCACTACATTTATTGACGTAATTATGAATGAATTAACTTAATTTATAACTTAACTTAATTCCACTTAATTATTAATAATAAAGAATGCGTTGTATTTCGTAAAAAATACAACGCATTCTTTATTATTTAAACTTCTGTTTACACTCTTAATATTATAAAACCATTTTGTACTCGGCGTTCAAATACATCCATATAAACAAATCCTTCTTGTGTTATTTATATAAAATGGAGTTTAAATTTTTCCTAAAACCATTTTTAGATTTGTGTTTGTTCATTTATACTTTTTCTTTTCTTATAAATTCAAGATTTAATAAAAGAACGAAGACATCAAACTAAATCTGTTTCATTAATTTTATGTAGGATTTTTTTTTCACAATTTAACATTTTTAAGATAAACATTTAAAGAACTTTTATCCGAATATTGAATGCTTATTAATGTGGAGTGCATTATCTACTACTACATTAAAATATTAAACAGGCAGACTGGTAGTTAGCACGCTTTAACACTACTGTTACAAAAAACATGCAGCTTCTTTACTAATAATAACTTTCGAAGATTTCAAACTTCTATTACATAAATATCAAATGATAACAGAAATTACGAATTTTTTAATCACAGAATCAATTGTCAAAGCTATTTTGAAATATTTGTCATATACTACATGATTGCAGTTATATATATATATATATATATATATATATATATATATATATATATATATATATATATATATATATATATATATATATATATATATATATATATATATATATATATATATATATATATATATATATATATATATATATATATATATATTATATAATATATATATATATTATATACATATATAATATATATATATATATATATATGTATGTATATATATATATATATATATACATGCATACACACATATATATATATTATCGTGAAAGATCGAAATCAGAGAATGTCGGCATTCACGGGTCAATGTCAACAAACACCAAATACGTCGGTGAAAGATCCAATTTTTCATTATATTCTTGTACATTCGGACCCTCACCTGTGTATGTCGACAATCACAGATATACTCTGGTGGAGGTCGAAAAGAGAGGAGCCGACAAAGAGGCGACTGGCTGTTTCTCGCCAAATCCTCTGTGCTGGTGGAGTCAGTCAGATTTGTCAGTCTTATGCATATGCAAGGTTCGATGGTAAGAGCAAAGTTTTCTTAATTTTTTTTTTGATTTCTTGATTTATACAGAAAGGATACTGCAGTGAATCGTGATCTTTTTTTTGAAAAGTTAAATGTATTGATTGCGGGTAAACGAGAAGACAATTGCTTTTATTTTTCTCAAGAAAAGTACTCTAAAATACTTTCTGAAGTGGTTTGTGCTAAAAAAAACTAAGTGCAAGACACCAGACGATTGAAACGTTTTAACGTCTGTAAAATTAATGATGAAGGTAAGTTAATTGTGCCATTGAAACCAGGAGAAACGAATATAATGTATTATGTTACCAATGAGGAATTGTTCAGAATATTATATGAAACTCACACCAAGATAGGCCATGGATGAAGAACACGTATGTTTAAAGAGTTGAAAAATAAATAAAAAAATATTACATAGGAAGTTGTAATGTTGTATTTAAATCTATGCAAACTGTGTCAAATGAAACACAGTGCACCTAAGAAAGGTATCGTTGTGAAACCTATCATGAGTTCTGAGTTAACCTCAAGATGTCAAGTTGATCTGATAGATCTGCAGTCAAACTCAGATGGTGAATATAAGATCATAATGGTGTATCAAGATCATTTAACTAAGTTTGTCCAGCTAAGACCTTTGAAAACTATGAGGGCCAAAGAAGTAGCGTATCACGTTCTTCCAATATTTTTAACATTTGGTGCTCCAGCAATATTGCAATCAGATAATGGTAGATAATTCAATAATCAAGTCATATCCTAAATATGCGCTAAGTGGAAAGATGTTAAGATATTTCATGGAAAGCCTCGTCACATTCAAACACAAGGCTCAGTTGAAAGGGCCAATCAGGATATACAGAATATGCTAACTGCATGGATGAACGATAACAATACAAATAAATGGTCAGAAGGTTTACCCTTTGCTCAATTTGCCAAGAACACTACAAACAACGGAGGAATACGCCAAAGTTTTTATGAAGACATGTTTGGCATTAAAGCAAAAAGAGGCATAGCACCGTCTTTTTTGCCCAGCGAACAAATTGCAAGTATCAAAACTGAAGAACAACTTGAACAAATTGCCAATACTTTTGAAACCGAAGTACAGCTTGAAGAAACTGGTAATACTTCTGAAAAAAAGTTTGAGCGGTCGTCAAACCGAAAACCAAATTCCAAAGAAAAATATTGAAGGGGACTTGCAATCTACCACGTATTCACATCAAGTTCTGGATGAAAAATACGAGTTAATTTCTATAAAAAGAGCGGCTGCTAAAGAGAATCTTATACTGCAAGTAACAAAAATGTTTCCAACCTCACAAAATTAATTTCCTCCTTCTCAAATTGGTGATACTATACAAATACAAGTCCCTGATATCGACAGTGGTTGTACAGATAACCAAAATGTGTTAGCGGTTGTTGTTGGAATAGAAGACTCCGACTTTTATAAACTTGCGAATGAAAATGGTACCATCAAGCATTTTTACAAACGTAATCAGCTCGAAATTTGTAAGGAAAAGCTCCTTTCCATATATAAGATTTCTTTTCAAGAAATTTTGCTGAGAGAAGCAGCTGCAGCTAGTTCGAGAATCAGTGGGCAAGGCTATACACGCTGTCATTACAAAAGGAAGTGTTCCACAAATAAATGCAGTTGTAAAAAAACGGGCCTCCTGTGCCATTCAAAGTGTCATAATAGTTTAAGTTGTTGTAATAAATAATATTTGATTCACATAATTTAGTAAGTTTTTTATTACTATTATTTTATTTTCTCATTTAGAACATACTGTATAATTAAGAAAGTTTTTACTTCTATTTTTTTCTTTTCTCATTTTGAATCGCACACTACTGGAGTGGGATTGAACCACAGTTCAAACACGAAGGTCTCTATGAAGATTTCTCCTCACCTGTAGGAAAAAAATCATTTTGAATGTACTTTTTAATTAAGTAAGTTTTTAACTTCTATAATTTTCCTTTCTCATTTTGAAAGTACTGTGTGTTTTAAGTTCTTAGTTATTCCTCTCAGAAAGAGAGGCGAAATATTTATCGCGAATGAATTACGGAGAAAAAATATAAATCTCGGACATGTTCAATATTCACCATTAGTGCATAGTGAATGTCGACATTCCACGGTGAAATTCAGAAATAAGGGTATTTAGCAAATATTTCAGACATGACTATGTAAAAGTTGACATTCACCAGATATTTCGCTGTTTTACCGTAACACACACACACACACACACACACACACACACACACACACACACACACACACACACACACACACACACACACACACACACACACACACACACACAAATATATATATATATATATATATATATATATATATATATATACAGGATGTCCAGAAAAGGACTCCCTGATTCCAAAATTAAATATCTCGAAAACAAAGATAGATAGAGGAATGCAGTAAAAGGTATGTTTATTGTGAAAGCTGTAAGAATTTTATACAGCAATTTGAAATAATAGTTACAAAAGCTGCTAATAGATGGCGCTGTACAATGTACAAATTAAATCAAATCAGCATACATAAATGAAATAATCGTTTGAAAACATTCTTTGCAAAAAATCACATGACTATGTTTTCAACGCTAACCTCCTTTTACGCTTCAATATTTGGGCTTCGGATTACTATTTACACTATACATTACGTATGACGTTTACAGCGCCATCTGTTAGCAACTTTTGTAACTATTATTTCAAATTGATGTATTATATTCTTACAGTTTTTACTATAAACATACCGTTTACTGCATTCCTCTATTGATCTTCGTTTTCGAGATATTTAATTTTGAAATCAGGAAGTCCTTTTCTGGACACCCTGTATATATATATATATATATATATATATATATATATATATATATATATATATATATATATATATATATATATATATATATATATATATATATATATATATATATATATATATATATATATATATATATATATATATATATATATATATATATATATATATATATATATATATATATATATATATATATATATATATATATATATATATATATATACATATATATATATATATATATATATATATGTATATATATATGATTATTGCAAATGAGATTTACCTAGATTTTATGAACTTTAGATTCAGATATATATTTATCACTTGTCAATATTTATTGAACAGAATATATTTTGTTTTACTTATGTCATCGTCGGTTTCATTCTGATTCACACACACGCACACTTACTTATAAACAGTGAAAATATTCGAGCTTATATATATAGTTAAATTTGATTGATAATTGATTTTTCGTCATGCAGTATGAAGAAAGTACACAGAATATCTGTAATGATTTGTAAAAACTTGGATATTCACTTCTTTTAATTTGATGCACAATTTACACTTTTTATATATTAAAATCCGTATATAATCTCCTAATGTTTTCGTTTTTTCATTGAGGAAAATAAATAAATTATAAAAGTTCTTTATTTGGATAGGTGATAAGTTATTTTTTGAACTGTTTTTTAAAAAAAACCAAACAAAACATTAATGTTAAATTTATAACATATAAATGTCAACTCTTTTAGGAATAAATTTTATATTATAAATTTCCTTAAGTAATAAAATACATTTACTTGTTAATTATTCAATTAACTGAAAATTATACGATGATTTCTGTATTATTAAATTTAAAGTAATTCTCAAAAAAACAATTTTCAATTTTATTATCATGCGAATTTCTAAATGTTTGAATTATTTGCTTTACATTATTCATTAATTATAAAGTACGAATTTATATAATGACACAAAAAATTATACATAAATAATGTTGAAAAAGTTTTTCAATATCTGTTTTTAATTGATATTTACAATATTTATTAATTGATATTTACATATTATGTAAATAAAATAATTTCCTTATTAAATCCATGCAATTCAATTATAATAATTTTAAATCGTGATTTTGCATTAGCAAATTAAATTTCATTAATGTAATGATGTAAATCATTCTTACCCATTTTATAAAGTGATTTATAGAAATATCAGAGTTTGAAGAGAATGTTTAGTGTTTATTCAGATTAAAGCATTTAATTGCAACGTAATCTTTCATGATTATAATTAGAGTAGTCTAAGTAATTATTCTAACTCTAAAGAATACTCAGACAGAATATTTTATGCATTTGGGCTACTAGTTTATAAAAGAAAATAAATGATAAATAAAATAGTAGAACATTAGAAAAATTTATTTCAGTTGTTTCTACCTAAGACATTGTTTGCATTAACAAATATTAAACAATCATTTATATTCGAGAGCTTCGAGATTTTGCAAATATCAAGAGTGTTTCCGCAATTAGTTGAAAAGATTTAACGAAAGTCGCTTCTACTACACTGGAAACATTCTTGATAATAAATTATCTCACACTTCCGCTTTTTGAATACTAATTATTCGCAGGTGTTACAAGGATTTAATCAATTTTTACAAGAGATTTTATTAAAATTTCACAAAAGGGTTAAATTATTAGGTTGCTTATTATAAATATCTGAAATAATCACTTCTAGTTTAAATGTATGAATATTGCAAAACATTAATGTGTTTCGCAATAGGTATATTTAAAGATATGCTTCCTTTAAGATAATATTTGAATTGCTAATTTAAAATTAAGATAATAATATCAATAACCATTTATTTAGAAGACATACCAAAATTGGAAGAAAAAGGATAAAATTAAGGAAGTCGCAATTTTGCTATGGAGGTAAAAGAATAATTCCAAAAAATATGCATAATATAGTATTTTGTGGAAAAAAACTTTCTTATCACATATTATAAGGTAGTTGTTTTACATAAAATATTTGTGTTATATTAAAAAGAATAAAATTTTAATTCGACTTTATTTTAATATCTAAAATACAGTAGGATTTTGTTTTTGACAGGTAATACGAAACAATCTGTGTGTAAACTAAAAATTCAAACTGTATAAGATACAATTAAAATTGAAATACTGAAAATTTTTATTTTTTGTGGTTTATTTTGAATTTTACCGATTAAAGTTTTATTTGGGAAATCTATTTCAAAAAAATTGTATAAAAAGTGTACAAAGATTTTTTTCAAGTTTTGAAACACAAAGTTGTGTTAATTCATTACCGAAATAAAATAATTTTACAGTTGAATATTCTTAGTCTTTAAATTAAACATATAATTCTGCATTTATAATATTACGATTGGATGAATGTTTCTAAATAATTATGAATATAAGGTGCTTTTATTGTTATTAAAAATTAAATATCTAACGAATTATTATTTTGCATGTAATGCAGCATATTCTAATTTTCTGAAAAGAGAATATTTAAAATGAATATTCAAAATACAATTTGAATAAAATTTGTGATATATATATATATATATATATATATATATATATATATATATATATATATATATATATATATATATATATATATATATCCTGCAAGCCGATAATTCTATAGAGTATATATATATCTTCCGATTTATATGAAAGGAGTATGAATGTGTATAAATGTATGTATTCTAAAAGGGTTAAATGAAACTTTAAACTCTTAGTATGTGAATATCAATAACTGACTTCAATTGCCATTTGTGAATCATATAGTGTCAACAATTATTCAAATCATTACACAATAGTAGTTAATAATTGTTGTCAAAATTCATAAAATGTTACAAATCTTTAGAAATATGTGTAACATTGACATAAATTAAATTTCAATTACAAGAAAAGTTTTTAACCAAAAATTTTGGTGTTCATTTTACATAAATGCATTTTATTTTTGTATTTTACTTTATTTTTGTGTGCTGTGTCAGTTGTTTTTTAAAGCTACTGTCAAATATTAGTCGTTACTCGAAGCTGTCACACGAGAGATCCCTATACTATAACATTTATGACATTTCTATGATATTGGAATAGTTATCACAGCCTAGAGATGACACTTTGGATGATTCCGAGTTCATCGGATACTGCCATCTGTGCAGGCCAACATTCCTGCAAGCCGATAATTCTATAGAGTAAAATCAAATTGCATTCAATCTCGTTCTCTGTGTCCTACCTACGCGGTCGGTGGCCGTATTGACCAGTTTTGAAGACATTTCCTGTTTTGGCACATGTCCTTATTTACCCCTCTCTTATGCTCTCGTCATTGTGGATTAAGTTCCGGTTCATGATGTGCCTTCTTGCCTTCTTTTCAAATTTATTCAATGAAACTTACTAAGATCATCAACGATACAACGATATAGCTCTGTGCATCCTTGGTACCAGGTGAGGTGTCCTGGTATATCCTTGGCTTGGGGCTGCAGTAGACGTGATCAAACTGCACTTGCAGGTTTTCTTAGCGGCCATCTGCTTTCCATGACTTTCGTAGGTGATATCAAATATTTTGAGACCTGCACTAAGTGTTCTTCGGTGCAGGCCCCTTCTGACCACATTTTATCTTGTTTGGGGCTTACCAAACACCTGATTCGGGATCCCCTTTTGGTGCTTGACTTTTTTAGGGTGAATGGACTCATGAACCTGATCTAGCTTTGCTGATCAGGAGAACAACAACTAACAACAAGATATAGCTGATAAGTTGCATTCCATTTTTCATATATATTTAATTTCAGCTTTATTTATAAAATTAATTATGATACTTAATTAGAAATATATTTTTATTTAATTGAGATTATGTTGTTGTTACTTATGACGCTTGGACAAGTCAATTTCATTTGCCGACGGATATATGAATTTAAGTCAGGAGGGTGCGTCTTTCGTTTAATCAGCGCACTATACGAAGGTGAAAACGCAAATCGCGTGTGCTTGATGATTCTTTGGTGGCATTCGGAATAGAATCCAACCCCTCTGAAAGGAAGGCCGATGCCCTAACCACTAGACTACCATGGTAAAAAAATTCAGATTATTGATTACATTATTAATGTAAACATGCTTAGCTAAAAGTTTTTTAATTGTAAGATTGTAGATTCATTTATTTTAAGAAATCAGTCAATTAAATTAAAGACCGTTTTATAGTTTGAAATTTATTTAAAAAAAGACTTTATTTAAAATAAATATTAAAAAAATATTTCTGGATGTAAAGTTTAATTAACACAAATATATGTTCATTGTACTAAAATTTGAATATTTTTTTCTCATTTAGTAGGAGTATAGATGATTGAAACTTAAGATTAAAAATTTTATATTGGCTGATAAAATTAATTTTTTTTCAATATTTTTAGTTTTAGACAGACAACTAAGCAAATCTAAAGTGAATAAAATGTGGGAAATATATTTAATGTTTTTATTTATAAATTACTAGTTCATTGTAAATTGCTAAATATAATTCAAAAACACAAGTTTCTTTTTATTATAGCAGAATTATTTTATATTTTCGATAAATTTTAAAAATTATTAAATTCAAAAAATTTCTTAAATCATAACTTAGAGAATTAACAAATAAACAACATCTCAGTTTCTACTAAAAAATACATAGATCAAATTTATCATATAATTATTTCGATTCTCAAACTGAAATAAAATTTAAAAGATTATTAATTATTGATTTGCAAATAGAACATTTCTTATTAATATACAAAAGAACAGTAGTTGAAGCACAAAGTCCAATATAGGATTTATCATAGAAAAGAGGTGCCAGAGCCCACGAAGTTTAGACTTCTGCCTGTTGCACCATGAGAGATATTTTATTTACCTTCTACCACCTACCAGATAAACTGGATGAAAAGGCAGATAAATTAGCCGAAATAGTCAGTAATCTCAATATCAACAATGTTAAAGGGACCCTCGAAGAAGCTAATGCAGTAGCTAAATATAAACTAAAAGAAAAGCTAATTTCAATAAAACACCAGCTTTGTAGTATGAATACTGATAGATAAACCATGAAAACTTTTATCAAGTATCACAAAAACATGAAAATTGACAGGGAGGACAAGAGAGACAATAAAAACAGTGATGACTGTCCAGAGACCCAGCTGACACATACCATGTTTTTGACTACCCAACTATAAATTCTGATCAAAGGAGAATCAGAATTTTGCAATCGTTGGTAGACCTTTACGTCGAAAATATTGAGGAATTTGCAGAAGCCGTGATAAAAACTCATGGTTTTTTTTTTTTGACACGACTATCATAGACATTACAAAAAAGTATTAATTCATAGAAACAATAATTTTTTTTATAAAATTATTTTCTTAATTTAAAGTGGCGTTGATATGCACTTATAATGTTTCATTTATTTTTATTTTATTTGTAAAGAAGCTGAAGATTTAAATTTTACATGTCTAATTGTAAGTATAGCTATTTCTTTATATTTACACACATATACAAAACTACAACGGTTGACTATAAATCAAATAATTAAAAAAATTAAGAAAAAGTGATTTTAATGATGTAATGTGAAATTTTAAAAATAAATTTTAAAACGTGAATTATCAATTTTAAAACTACAAACTTATTAAATACATCAAAATCTTAGCATCAAGTTACTCTTTATTTTAAAACAAGTTAATATAGCATATTGTATTTTTAAATAGTTTTAAGAACTAGTGAAAATGATGTAATTTGAAATATTTTGATGTAATTTGTAAAATACAAAATCATAAAAACCTCCAATCTGCAGTACTTTATAATAAAAATACTGCTTGTAAATACAGATGAAAAAAATTCAATAGCAATTTATTTATAAGTTATTTTTATAAAGAATGGAAATTCTGAATTAAATCTGTGAATCTACGTAAAAAAATCCTAAACTATATTTTTTTATCTGCTACATGAGTAATAAGCTACTTATGTAGTAAGAATAAAAGTATAGATTAGGATATTCTTACGTGGATTAGGCATAAAACTTCATTTAAGCAGAAATTTGAAAACGTTTTATATCATAATCTAATACTGATTCGCTACAAGAAACCAAAATACAAAACACTACCATGAGTAGTACTGATAATGTAAATACAAACAAATTTGCGAATCTATTTATGGTACAGATCTTCGAATACCCGAATGGCAACGGTAAGAACTTTGTTCTTTCTTTCTTTCCCTAACTAAGCTCATTATACTGACTAGTTCTTTCCACATTGGAATACTTATCGTGCATAGAACCATTCAGCTTAATGTCTCCATCTGATGAGATATGTCTACAGATAATGCTTCTGTTTCTAGATCCAACTTCATTCCTTGATTGTTTTAGATATTTAATAACCAACATTGCATTTTAATTCCTTTAGAAAGGTGATATAAATTACACTAGAAAACAAATAAAATTTTATTACTTTAAAAATAACATTAATTACACATAATAATAAATGCATGGTATAATAAATAATAATGCATAAATACATGGTATAATAAATCAAGATCAATTAAAAACATAATTAAACAGTCAAAGTGAAAAATATTTAAAACAATGATAATATATGTTTATAAATTATCAAATATATGTAAGCAATCACAAACAGGAATAATTACATTAACTTGTTATATTTAAGCATAAAAAGAAAATGAAATGTATGTTAGATTTCATGATGACAATTTTTAGAAATTCTACGAGTTACTAAATATTGTTTATCAACAATCTTAATGAAAAGAGCAATGTATAATTAAAGAAAAGATTTAAAATATCACGTTTAATTAGAAATTACAGAAAATCGTCTACAAAGCTTAAAAAATTTCAACTTCGGCTCCCAAACAATAATTTCCTCTACACTGGAGTTATATAAACTTGGTATATATTTATTTTGCTGAGATTATATACGTGACCTGATATTATTTACGACATTTTAAAATTGCTTATGTTTTCATATTGTATTAGACAATATTTATTATCCTTATTCAATATATGATATTAATGTTCGATTAAGATTTCTAAAGCTTTCCTTTAGCGGGACGTGAGCTAACTAAAAGGGTGATGAAAACATATCCAAGAGAAAATTTTATTTAAAAAAGTAATTTACAGACTGAAAGCCACATACGCATACAAAACAAAATATATTTAATATAATTTTTAGTAATAAACTTATTAAATTAAATTAAATATACCAATTTTCAATAACTCAATTGCATTCTATTTGATCATTTTATCTACATCATATCCTTTTATTATTTTTTAATTTAGTGAGTTTTAATAAAGAAATTAATTGAAACTTACTAAAAATTACAATAAGTTTATAATTATGTGGTCAATGTGTTGCCGAGCTGAATTTCTCAAAAGACTGTTTAGTATTAGAAATAGATACCCTCAATTTTTCCCTATATTTAGCGGAGATCTATATTTTGTCTTCAAAGAAGCCACATAAGAGAATCCAGCTTCACAAAAGTAGGATATTGAAAATTGTATGATAGAGAATGTGAAATGCCCTTTGTTTTTAGTACAGAAAACTTATAATCTACTCTTGTCTGAAATTCAAAGAGGAATTTATTACTAAATTGTATTTTCGTTTCAGCACTGTTGAACAAAAAAAATTTAGGTATTTTTGAGACACTTTTCTGGATTCTATTTACGAAACAAAGTTTGTCTGTGTAATTGTTGATACTTGACTATCGTCTTTACGTTTAAAACTCTCTCTCTTACGCTTAAACATTTTTTTATCCATGTTTCTGAATAAATCTTCTGCCATGAATATATTTATTACGGTGAACTGCAATTAACACAGAACATATAAAGTATAAACATTAAAATATACTTCATAGCTATAAAATGATTCACTCGAATTGGGCTACCAGAAATTGGAACTAGCGTTGTCGAACATCTTCCTCCTTCTTCCTATAAGAAAATAAAATGTTCACAGCTGCAAATGCTCGAGACGGAATGTTTTCGATAACCCAGTATGTTCGAGACAAATCGGAATTTTTCTCGAAACCACGAGAATGTCCAACATGAGGGACACTTGCGCAGATTCCGTTGCAACAGGGCACTGGATTCTTGTTTTGTCAATGCTGAAAATCTGTGCTGCCGAATGTCAAAAAAGTTCAGTATTCTTGGTAGTTTGTAAGGCTTAAAATTAAGTTTGTTGTGTAGACATAGCACCAAAATACTCAAAATATATTATTATTGTATACATTTTATATATATATATATATATATTTTATATATATATATATATATATATATATATATATATATATATATATATATATATATATATATATATATATATATATATATATATATATATATATATATATATATATATATATATATATATATATATATATATATATATATATATATATATATATATATATATATATATATATATATATATATATATATATATATATATATATATATATTGGAAGGAAGCGCAATCAAAAGTATGATTGAAAATTGAGGTATGAATAATGAAAAATTGAGAAACGCATATTCTAAACTTATATTATATACTTTACACATAAATATAATGCTTTGAAAATTGTCATAGTTATTCATCTATTTTTAAATCGACATTTTACTTAAAAGATGTTATTAAAATATACATGCAACACTTCTAAATAAAGTTTTTTAGTAGAATACTCAGTCAGACTTTAATAGAATATCACTCTACGATAAAAGCTCTCTACGAATAAAGCTATTTCTTTACTAAGATACGTATTAAACTTTTTATTTGAAATATTTTTAAAAATAATAATAGTTATGAAAAATAAGAAATAAATGTTCTTACTTTGTTTACTTTTAACTGTGCAAAAATATTTCTGTATATTGATAAGACATCCTAAATGCAAGTAACAATTCAAATCGAACGAAAATAAAAAATATGCTTTCAGAACCTTTGCTGATCACCGGAGAACAACATATCAAAAGAAAGATAATATATCTATACACATATGGGAAATATCGACTAACATACATTCAGTTAATGACCATAATCAACGTCACCTCTCGAGCAAGAGATCTCCATTAGAACTTTGTTTCGGTTTCCTTACATTGTCTTTGTCGATTGCTGAATTTATTGGTAGGAATCTCATGGTGAATGCTCCACTTGTTATTATTTAATGGTAGATATATTGCCGATTATTTAAGAAAGATTTCTATGACAAGTTCAATTATATTTACAGAAATTACATTGTTATATCATTCTAATGACATAAAAAGTTCATGTTAAAATCTTTTTGCTTTTTAAATAATGTTATTACAAAAATAATTATTATATTTTTTGATGTTAGAAAAATTTTATCGATTTGTTCAATGGTAATTTTTTTACCAATGACTACATATTTGTGCAAAGCTTACTGCACAATTTTTTATTACTATAAATATTATGTTTATTTCATAGTTTGTTCCTCAAAAGTATATTGGAAAGCAATATTCAAAAATAATGTTGCTTTTTTTGAATTGCTTACTTCAATTTCTTAATTCAATTTTTAATCAAAACCTTAAAAAACGATATATTAATATTAATAACGTGAGGATAGTTTTATGCAAATATGTATTTTTGCATATGTAGTTTAGTTGATGTGTAATGCAATTTTATTTCTGAGTAAGAAGTTAATACGTATGGTTATACAGTTTTTGGATAAGGATAAGTAATTTAAATATATGAAATGCTAATAAATGTTCATAATTTTAACCTAGCAAAGCATTTTACTATTGTATTTTTAATGTTATTATACATAGTTGTTAACCGATGATCTTTTCCAAATTACATGAACAAAAATAACGTTTCTCGAATCTTAAAACCATTATAAGAATTCATAATGCAATTTTGTAAGCACGAATTTAACAAGACAAACCTGATTGATATAATATATCAACGAATTTTTTAATTAAATATTTACAGTACAATTAATATTAATTTAGTGATAAATTACCTAGTGTTTTTCAATTAAAATCCATTCTTGAAAAACTTTCATATTAATATTAAATAAAATAGTAATTGTAAACGAAGTGGGTGAAAAAGGATTGTTTAGGACAAACTTAATGATTCACCCCTATGTGGGGAAATATGACTTACACACACACACACACACACACATGCACACACACACACACTACACACACATGCACACACACATGCACACATACACACACACACACGCACGCACACACGCACACACACACACACACACACACACACACACACATACACACACACACACATATGTATATGTGTGTGTGTGTGATCTTGAAACAACTATGTCACTTACTTTATACTTTAATATTCTGCATATTTACTAAAGTAATATTTATTATTAATATTTCCGAAATCTATATTCACCTTTTTTTCATTTTTAAGTAAGTATAATCGAAAAATTTAATACATTGCAAATGTTATGCAGATCATTGTCAATAACAAAATTAAAAAAAGATTTTTTAATAATTAACTCATAATTACATATAGAGATGACAACTGAAATTGACTATAGTAAAATTAAAGTAATTATAATCTATTGTTAATAAACAATTGGTTATAGTTAAGGGATAAAAAATATAGCATTTATAATTAATAAAAATTTTAATATTAATACGAAACATTTTCAATTAGAACTAATATCATTAAAATACAAAATCCATATATTACTTACCATGGCATTAATATTGAATTAAAATTTGAAGATTCTGTGAACAAAGCTTAATTAATTATCTTGTAGAAATTTCACACTAGTAGTTATTTTCAAATTAATGTGGTAATTTATGTGCGTTCTTCATACTCTCCAAAATGTAAGTTTGTATCAATGATACATCTTTTAAATCAGTAAATATCAACTGAGTATTTTATCTGAATAAAAAACATTTCAACACTATGACCTTTTCTGGGAATGTTTTTTAAAGATTAAGTCTTCGCAAATAATTCTTTAAGAATTATCTGATGGAGACAAATTAAAAGGAAACTTTTTCCATCGGTTAAAAGATTGAAGTTTCAAACTGCCCTTTGGGTGTATCCAATTCATTTACTGACGTTAAAGTAAAGACCCGCAAGGAAGCATGGCTGATAACGATTGATTGGATATAGTTTTTACTCTCGGAAAATACAGGTGGATTAACAAGAATTGAAATTTACTTTTTTAGCTTTACTCAGAAGTTAATTTATTTAGTTGGAGTACGTCTATAAATTTACTTTCTTACATTGGCTTAAAAAAGGCAAGAGCTAATGTTTAACACACACAATACAGTAAGTTTAAATCATAACAAATTTATATATAGATATCCATTTATATACTTTATTAAATTACACAATCAATGTTTTCCAAGTATATATTTCTCATGCGTTTCTTACATTTTGATTTCAAGTAATCTAATTTAATGTATAATGAATTAAATTGTATGATGAGAAATTAATTATCACTAACTTTTTGACGATTATAAATAAATTAATACCTTTTTAGGTTAATTTTTATGATAAAAAGAAAAACAACGTTATATACTGATTTTATAATTAGTAGAATTAGAATTTTATCTTTTAAGAGCCAGCGAAGTAGATTGCATAATTCGTATTTATTCATCAAATACATTTATTAAATGACTTTTAATAAAAATTTAAACCTGTAGCAGTAGTCGTTTTAATAATAAAAATATTATAAGAAAGAAATAAGGTATATTTCTTATAAAACAATTTTAAAGTTATTAATAACTTTTAAAATAGTTATTAAAAACAAGTTAATTATAGGCATTATCATTTAAAGCATACAACATGTCTTCTGATAGAATCGGTTCATTTTTTATCTTGAATTATTTGATATTTCGATATTATTTTTACTAAATATTTTTATTTTATTGATCCGGAATTTATCTGTCAGAAAAATTCTTATTTATATCACAAATGTACATGCAAATGTACACATTATTGTATCTTAGGATAAATTCTCCGTACTTTAGCGAATAAATTATAAAAATACCAAAGAAAATTAGGAAAAATTAAGCAGTCAATCATTTTAAAATTTATATTTTACATTCTTAAACATAATGATTTATGAATTTTAACTTTATATACACGGATTAATTAATATCATTCTCTTTAAAATATTTATATTCATTTTTTCCATAACCTCTCCTGATTCCATATTTTTCATGAAGAGAATAATAATTTGTGCTTTTAATTTAACATTTTGTATTTGCATAACCCTGCTACATACATTTCAGAACTGAAAATTGAATTTTTGCAGTGTTTGTATCGCATTCATTGGTTGACATGTGATATCTCATTTTGGAAAATTGCAATTCTGCGCATTCCCAAGTTAAAAAATGAGTACTTATTATGAATTTTAGGACATAAATGTTATTATAAAAATATATTTAATAATTCAATTCAAAAATTAATACAGGTTTTTAACTCATTTACTAAATTATTATTTTTATATTAATTATATTGACATGATATATATTAGCACACTTTATTATATTTTCATCGAAAAGTGTCACAGAAATAATTATGTATTTGCTATGTAAGTCCTGATCTCATAAAACTCAATTATGCGTTAAAAATGTATTCACGTTTATTAGTTTTAACTAAATAAGAACACATGAAGTATTATTGAATCACTATTAACTACAGGTAAGCAGAGGTAACAGAGGTATATGTATGTATTAGGTATAAGTAGGAATGATATATTATAAAAAAATTCTATGATTATAATAATTGATGTTATATTATTCTAAATACTTACCTATTGCATCTTATATCTGCTTAACTGCAGTTAATGGTTGAATAAAAATATTGACATTTTGAAGTTATAATATTAAATTATAACTTCAAAATGTTAATATTTTCATACTCATTTCAATATATTCACACTCATAATAAAGGATTATTTTAATTATTTTTTTAATTATTTGAGTTAAAATTTTTGCCTTAAACATTAATACATTTTACTAAAATTTTAAATTTCCGTATTTAATTTCTCGTATTTAATCAGTTTTTAATTTCTGTATCATAAAAATATCAATAGATTATTTCAAATTTCATTATTATTTTGGTAAACTCTCAGCATACACCAGCTTTTAAAATTATTTTGAGCGTATAGTTCATTTTAAAGTTACTACATTTATGACTTGAAGCGTGGCATACCTAGAAGGAATGATCCTACTAACCTTGAAATCACTTGTGATAAAATTTAGATTAAAATGTGCAAATCACTAGCATTTCAGCCCATTCAGATGAAAGAAAGAAACAAGGAATGATTAGTAGCATATGTTGAAATTCGATAGGAGTTGGATCGTTTCTTATCGTGTGTGGAAAATTATCGAAAATTAATTAAAATCGTTTTGTGATATTTTTTCTAATGCTCGGTTGCCCTTAGGGTATACCTATTCAGGATTATAATGTAATAACGTTTTTTGAAGAAATGTTAATATCCATGACATTAATTATTTCCTGGTGGGAAATTTTACAGGTAGTGAACCGTATTCATATGTTTTAATTGAGGAAACCAAGAAAACTCGTAAGCACCCCATTGACAAACGTGATGCAAAAAGCAGAAGTGCAACAGCATCCATCTTCCGTTGCAATATCTTTTGAAGGAAATATAAAGTTTCGAGAAATCTTAAAACTCAAATTGACTTATTAGCTACTCAGAAAGAAATCAGATTCTTTGAACTTGATCAGAAATTATCTACGTTTTATCTCTACCCTCTTGTCTATTTTGCTTTTTGAATTTAAATAAAAATGTATGGGTATGATTCAAACATAAGGAATAAGAGGTTGAAGATTCTGGGGAAAGAAATAACTGTTCCCAGCTTAACTAGAAAGACAAAGATGGCTCCGTTCAGAGGACTGACTGGACATGACTGTTTGTAGGATAAACTCTATAGAACAGGAGTGGTCAATACCTTAAACTGTGTTTTTTGTAATTGTAATCAACCAATGATTTTTGAACATTTGATTTATTGTACTGTAATTTCTAAGTATGAGGACATTGTCAAGAAACATTGTAGGGCCCGTGAACTAATAGCATAAGCGCTAAGGGTTTGGCATTCGTAAAATAAAATAAATTTTTGTTAGGGGCTATCTATTACTACAGAGTAAAAATATTACATTGTTTAATCAAACAACAAAAAGGATAAAATACTTAAACAGGAAAAGTACTAGATCACTGATAGCACGACATTTATTTTCGTCCATTGATAAGTCAATACCGGGCTCACGTTTTTATACTGAGTTTCATTTATGAAGTAATATATCAGTGTAAGTGCACAAATCCTTTTAAAGTTTTTTTTAAAAAAGTACAATGTGTATCACCATGAAGAAGGTAATTGTGATAATGTATGGAATGTTGGCAGTGTTATTTTGCTTGACAGCAGAAAACTAAGAAAAAGCTTAAGCAGATGAATCATACAATACTAACGTGTTGTTGTTACGTATGACACTTGGACAAGCCAAGCTCGCTATGCCTTGGCTATGTGATTTTAAGTCAATTGGGAGCGTCTTCCATTTAATCAGAGCACCAAGAAGGTGAAAGTATGACTTTTGCTCTACAAATTCTCCAATAGATGGCAGCACCAGAGGATCTACTTCCTAAATTTTGCCATTAATTTGAAGAGGGAGGAAATTTTCTCCAGACCATTACACCCATGGTAATAACAACCATTACACCAGAAGGCTCAACGACCGACAACAGTACTTTCGATTCCACGGATTTAACAAGCACGTATACCGCATGTACTTGGTTGGCCTTTGGCGGCATTGGGAATTGAACGCCACCTTTCCGAACGGAAGGCAGATGCCCTAACCACTAGGCTACCACGGCTCCATAACTAACGTACATATCACAGTATTTTGCTTTTAAATTAATAATGATTGGAAAGAAGGAACAATAACTAAATAGCCAAAATAATGATTCCCTACTTCAATTTTATTATAAAAAATTGACATTAATTTTAAATCTAATTTTAGAGTATTTTAAGTGTCATGTTGTATATTCATATTCATTATTTTCAGGAATACAAAACATATTTTGTCAGATAAATATTTTTTATTCATTTTTTAATTCTTAAATGTAAATCTAATTTATATTAAATTCAATTTTATAAAAAAGCAATTTTCTATGCCAGGAATACAATCTGTTTTGATATAAAGTTAAAAGTATAAAAATAAAAGAACAAAAAAAATAAAAGTAATGTGATTTACTTCACAAGATAAGTTAACTTTCATTTTGCTAGAAGCCTTGTGGAAGTACACAGAAAAAGAAGAATGTCTCGTGTGTTTATAATAGACTTTTTGCCAGAAGGTAAACAAATAAAATATGGATGAAAAATTTATTTTGCTTCTAAGAATTATGAAAATATTAAGTTATAAAAGTTAAGTAGACAGGCTTAAAATGGAAGGAGTTTTATTTAAAAATGAATCAAAGTATATATTGTTTGAGGCATTTGACTGCATTAGATTAAAAAATGCTTTTAAATTTGATTACAATGAAACATTTTATTGCATTTAGTATAAATTGCACATGTTCAAATGTTATTTGTAATTCTTTTGTGCCTTCTGAATATATAATTTTAAGAAACTAAAATTAAAATTTTAATTGGTCTAATAACACGTTATTTTAAGAGTTAATTATCACTTTATTTATAAGGTTTATGTGTGTATCAATAATTTCGAATGTTTAATGATATTTACTTAAAACTAAACTATAATTCATCACATTTTACTTTTCGATTGCTTAACGTAAGCATTTATTTTATTTAAAAGGATCTTCTGAAATGAGAGAAATAGGTTTTTATGAAACACACACACACAAAGAAGAAATGATAGAACAATGATTCTTTAATGTTTTAAAGAAATTTGATTGCTTAAAAAACTCAATTTTTTATAAGGACACTTGATTCGGAATGTTTACATAAAGAAATTACTTTAGTGTGTAATAGTGGAAAAATCTTTTGTTTTTCAGTTTAATGATTCGTTTCTTTTCATGTAAAAAAACAGAAAATAATTTTGATCTGCAAACTTTTAATAAATTTTAATCACTTAGATTTCCTCTATGTTCAAAGATATCATATTTTGTAAACAGAAAATGTTAAAGAAATTAAATGAGTTTACAAATGAAAAAAAAAAACTTACAAACGAAAAATTGAAATGATGACTGATGGTTTTTATTGCCCCTCCAGAAAACTTGATGTTGCGATGTATCTGGTTTTTTTGCAGAATTTATGAAGAAGGAAGTTTAACATATTTTAGATAAATAGTTGTGATTTGAGACTTATTGGCAACAATATTGAAGTCTTTCTGTCTAATTTTATCCTTCTGTGTTTCTGCAGGTGTGTAAATTGACTAATAAGCAAGTACACCAAAGGGACAAGTAAGCAATGATATGTTTCCAATATACTTCATTGGGAATCTTACAGGATATTATTAATTCAATAACTTACATATTTCTTTATTATAGCATAACCACATAAAATGGTACGTAGGAGAAAGTTGTATGAGAGGTTAGGGTTTGTTTTCTCTATGAAAAGTTTGTTTTAATTTGTGAAAATCAAACAAAACAAATTTAACATTAAATTACTCATAAAGATTTTTACGAAAAAGAGAAATGATTGCAATAATAGAATTTTTCATCACAGCTCTAAGAATAAGAAAATGTAAATTTTTATTTCCAAAATAACAAGTGCTAAATTATTCATTATGTGTTTTATCTCTTTGTTGTTAAAATTGCATAGATATACATTTCTTAGATTCAATCCGAAATTTTCTTTTAAATTAAATTACATAAAATATGTCTAGTGGAAAAAAAGTTTCATGTCAATTCACTATAAATGAATGTAAAGTTTTTATAATAGATGTAAGATGTATGATTGAGCTTTTATGACACATATAATAAGCTTATGTAATAAAGACTACATTACAAAATATGTGTATGGGAATTAAATATAATTTTAAGGTTTAAAGTCATATAAATATCTTTTATATAAATACGCTTTTTTTAAGATATTTTAAAATAATCATTTTTGTGTAAATTGCATAACTTATATACAGCATTTAAAATAAAGTTTTTTTTTGGTAGAATAAAAAAGGAAAGCAAATATCTTATTACAAACTATATTTTATCTTTTAACTTTAGTCCAAATGAAATCCAGTTTGTTAGACTACAATGATAGAAAAAAGTCATTTTTGTATAGTTCTTAAATGGGACTTAAAACTTAACACAGATTGATTTCAACAATTAAATAAAATTTAGAAATGCAATGATGTATTTTTATACGTGTAGAAAATATATTTAATTTGATAATTATTTGTGTCACGAAATTTTACGAAAGGTAATTTCTTTTCAAATAAAATTTTTAAATACAAATACATATAGTATATTTAAAGTATTTAAAATAAAGTATCTTTGGTTAATATTGTGTGTATTTAAAAATTTCATGTCTCTGATTTAATTACATTCATAAACTTAATATTCAGTGATTATTGATCGATTAATGATATTATGAAGAAAGATTTATATAATTTTACGTTATCCAATTGCGTTATCCTTAGCGACATATGTAGGTTTATTTCTTTTTTATCTCAATTGCTGCCATATTAGGTTTCAAAAAATATTACCTAAGACTGAAACAATATAACCTTTAAAAATAATTTTAACCTTTCTAAAAAGATATTTTAAATTTTTAGTTTGAAAGTTTTTCAATAATCACGAAAATTTTTTATTTATTTTTCAAAAAAATCCATTTAAGTCATACCTATATAATTAAAAAATATGAATTACAAAATTTCCAAGGTATATCTAGATATTAACTCAGTATTTAGTACAAATGTTAAAATTTCACATGGATTTAGAAAATTTACAAAATATTCGGAAAAATATTGTGTAATTGTACTAGTGGTATCTAAAGAATATTAATAATGCATAAAATGTTTTCTTTTGATATTAAGGTGCTTCTTTAATATTTTGTTTTATAAGTGTTTTTTCCCTTGTCACAGAAATAAATTTTAATTTTGAAAAGTGAAAAAAATATAACATTTATATTTATGATTTTTAATATTTAACTATGATAAATTTACATTTTTGCATGTAATAAATTGCTTACACGAGTAATTAATTAAAAAAAAACTTGATCCTTTAAATTCCATAATCATTCTTAATATAGAAATTTATTTTGAAAGATTAAATAATTTTTTTCCTTCGAGCACTTTAATGCCTTTTTTACATCGATATTCTCCTGTATAATTTTTTAATTCAAATATTTTAATTATAACTCAGGTTTGTGATTAAAAATGTTTCTAATTTTAAAGTATTTTAGAAAGGAAGAAAAAAATCAGAATAGAGGATAAAATCTTGACTGAAAATAATCAAAATGCAATAAAAATTACTTATGTAGATAAAAAATTCATTTTTAAGCAGTTGAATTTATAATTATGAATGGCTGAAGGCAGTAAGTGCTTCATAACTATTTCTTTTTAAAACTCTTAATGCTTTTTTTCATAAAATTATTTACCTATGTTTTTCTTAGTAAACATTGAAAAACATTAAGTTTTTTAAGAAAACGTGCCTACTGACAACTAAATTATTAAACTAGTTTTGGCGTAATTATTTTATATAATTCATATATTTCAATAAATACTTAAAAATATTTTGAAAAACTTAGTAAATATAAAAACAAACTTCATAATATATGTGTTTAAATATTTACAGAAATAATATTGCTTTATCTGCAATCTTAAACTTAAAAATGCATTATCTGAAACTTTTAGTTACATTGAAATATAGTTTACTTAAGAGGCATTATTTTGTAAAATTTTCTAACGTTCGATATATTTTAAGCAAAATATGAAAATATGAAACTCTGTCTATTACATCAAGTATTAAAGCTAAAAAATGTAGTGTGAAGAAGTAAATAGTTTTAAATAATAAAAATTCATAATATGATTCATTATTCATGAAAATCATCATTATCATCTTAATTTATGATAATTCATTATAATAATATATTAAATATAAAAAAACATTCATGAAAATTCATGTTAATAATAAAAATTCATGATAATTGGGTACCTTTATGTAATAAATTAAAACATTTCAAGGGGACAAATATGAAACAATTTCAAAACTTTGAGATGTTTGAACATATTTTTTAATTATCTTACAATTAAAGTTTTTTTTCAAGTTTCATTTCCAAATAACGCATAATTTTCGATTTATGATTTAATCAATTTACAGAAAGAATTCATTTATGCAGATAAAATTTAAAATTACGGAAATATTTATTGAGATAAACAATTTTATTTATGATACATGATTTGGAAAAAAATATCGCAATTAGAAAATTCTATTATAAAAAAAGATGGATGTAATGCAAATGTAGCACATTTTAATAATTTAAAATATGCGTTGGTAAAGTTCTTTGTAATAGCTTTTCATTAGGATGCATATTCAGCTGTATATAAACGAAAGATATAATAAACATATGATTCATATGATTCTAGAAATATGATTCACATGATGACATATGATTCAGTGATATTTACTGACATTTTTTTCTGAAGGGGTTTAGCCAATTGAATGAAGAATGTATTTTCTACAAATTTACATTTTTAAATAATTACATTTTAGATACGTAATTACATTTCGAACATACGTATAGAATGTTCATTTTTTATTTTAATTAATCAATTATACCAAGTAAACAAACGATGTCTAGATAAATAGTTTAAAAACATTATATTATTCTGTGTTTCGATGCATTAAAATGGATATTCTTAATAAATCAAAACAGAAAACTGTATTAACGGAACGATACTAATAATATAAGCAGATTTATTTTGTGAAGAAATTATAAAAATGTTTTTAAATCAAATTTACTAGTAAACATGTAATTGGAATTTGAAGAAATAATTGCTTTAAATAAAGAAGGGATTATAAAATATTTTATTTCTATGTTATTTAAATTAAAGCTTTTGTAATATCCCTTAAATACATTTTCAAATAAGAGATGAAAAGAATTAGTGTATGTAATATTGATATCAATTTTAATTTATTTTAGAAAACTATTTTTAAAAACAAAATTAATTTAAAATTTGTTTTAGAATAATCTAATTAATGGAACACATTGAAATGAAATAGTGTTAAATATCTTTCTTTCAAATTCTATAAAATTTACAATAACGTAAATGAGAGAATTTTGATATGTTTTAGTAATATTTAAAATTAAAAAATAATTAATCCTGCTAATGATTGTGTAAACAATATAACTATCAGATGTGTTTACTTTCCTCAAGATTATTACAATGCATTTAAATATAAATAAAATATTGTGAAACAGTTTACTAATATAATCTTTGAAAAATTATTTACTGAATCTTTGATTAAACATAATATGTGCTTATACAAAACTTAATAGCTTGTTTAAAACATGAGAGCTTTAAGAATATTTAAAGTAGAATCCATAAACCGAAAATATATTATTACTCATATTTTTTGCATAAAATATTTTCATTTTACATTTAAATAAAACACTAAATGTTTAAAATATACTTTCTCACAAATAATTTTAACCATAAAGCACTAATTCTTTTAATTGGTAATTCAATGCAGATATGAAATGATCTAACGTGTTTTAAAGGTAAAAATGAAAATCTGACTATACATATTAATTGTGTCAACATTTTTCAGAAATAATTACTTATAATCTTTATGTCAGTAATACCGTATTTTCCTTTGTTCATCAGTAATATATCAATAGCCAAAAATTTAACGAAATTAATATTTAAAGTTAATTTCCCATTATAAAATCAGAAACAGAGTTATTTTTACATAGATGATTTATATCGATCATTAGGATTACCTAAATTCTCATTTTAATATTTTTTATTTTACAAAGCAGAATAACCACAAAACCCTTAAATAATTTTTTGACGCATCCCAAATACTTGATGGGGAAAATCATAGACTAGCATCTAAAATAAAATTATGCTTAAATTATAAAAACATATTAGTTTTTTAAATCTTCTAATATTTAAAATATGTATGCTACATACTTACTAATTTAAATATGAAAGAAAAACTATATATATTAATTAATTATATATATATTATATATAAAAAAATTATATATATATATATATATACGCACACACACACACACACACACACACACACACACACACACACACACACACACACACACACACACACACACACACACACACACACACACACACACACACACACACACACATATATATATATATATATATATATATATATATATATATATATATAAATTTTTTATATTAATACTATTATCTGCTTATAATAAATCGCTTTTGAAGAGATAAATAAGAATATAATAACTAAGTTTGATTGTGAAAAGTAATAAAATTTCCAGAAAAATAAAGTTATATCATATATATATATATATATATATATATATATATATATATATATATATATATATATATATATATATATATATATATATATATATATATATATATATATATATATATATATATATATATATATATATATATATATATATATATATGTATATATAATATCCCTACTTTTGTATTAAGTTTTTTTTCATCTAAATGAATAATTGACTGATAACTGTTCTGTATCTTGTAAAATAAAATATATGATATTCATATTGCACATTGCAATTTTAGTTCCACAATTTTTCTATTAATATTTTAATAGTTATATTGTTAAATCGAGTAGTTTACTTAATTTGTAAAATAGTAATGAATTACTGTTTAGTTTCTCTAAACTAAGATATACTCAATATGATGTTAAAGAAGTACAATACGGTACTAAAAATCCAGAAGCATGCTGTTAAAAACATATTTTGATCTCTAGAAGCAACATTGAAAACTCCTAGTAGCATTCATTAGTTCCTCAGTTTAGTAGACATTTATTTGCAATTAATAATATGTCTCATGAGATACATTATTCTTTTTAAACTCATAATGCGAGAAAAGTAAATCTTCAGAATAGGATATTTTTTTCTTAAAAACATATTTCACACTTACATTACAAAGTATTTTTCTGGATTGGCAGGAATAATGTACACAAAAAAATAGTATAAGCAAAATATTAGAGCTATGAAAAAAAATCTGAGAAATATAATGAAAAAGCCTTAATATTAAAATCTCAAGATTAAAACAAAAACCAACAATATGTAAAAATTAAAAGTATTTTATCAGCTTTTCACACAGTTGGAAAAATGTGGCTTATGAATGTGCACCAAACTATACTTTTCAAACGTTTTTTATAAAATTGAGCTGCATCAATATCACAAAAAAAAAACGAAATGTCCTTATTCTGTTTGCACAAAATAGAAGTACAAAACCAGCACAACTTCCTGCTTTGGATACGGAGACATAGATCTCCAGAAATTTCTCTCAGAATAGAATGCATATTCACAATTTGGTATCTATCCTTCACTCCTTTATATATTAGGCATTACAGAATTCTATAAGAGGAATTCAATATTAGTAAGTTTAAATATTTTAGGCATTTAAAAATACTGAACTGAAACACAGATGGAATAATTAGCCTGAAATAATTCATCTGATACAATATTACTTAGATTTTTTTCACCAATTGTTGGTAAAGCTAGTTTTATTTACTGAGAAAAACAAATAATGAAAATAATATCTTCTTTTAAGAATTAATTTTAAAAATGATTAATTTAACATTTACTTTATTTAATTAAAATTTCAAATGCTGAAAGTGAATGAATTCATTTCAATTAAATTTCTGTTTCTCTCAAAACAAATATTTCAGTACGAAGTTGTAGATTTAAAATTTTTCTTTTATTACCTAATGTAGATTTATATCTAAAAAGAATTTAAAATTTTACCTATTCGTAATTATCACTAATATTTAGATTTTTGGAAAAATTAAAATATGTTACTTATATTTTCTTTAATAATTCCAGCGGTAAGATTTCGAGATTTAGAAACAAGGTACAGCAAAGCCTTCTATACTTGATGTGCCACTTCAGATTTATAATTTTACTTGGAAAATATTAGGTGCATGATGTATTTATCACCCATGCCGAATCCACCTTTAGTGAACACACGCTAAACAACCAGGTGACAGCAGTTTCATGCAGAATGTAACAAATGATAAATCGAGGATCATCGAACTACAAATGCAAAATCGAGGATAAATTTGTACGCGCAAGTTGGCAACACCACTATCTATGAAAGACACTATATTTTCTTCTTCTAACAAACTTTACTACAATCAACAGCAAAATGCATATAGGTCCCTGTCAACTGCGAATTTCTATTGAGGCTAATTTTCCTTCTTTCAAACTATCACCACACCTCTGCTCCATGTGCTGAAAATCTCTATATTCAATGCTAGAGATTTTCTCTAGGAAAAATAACTTTCAAAAAATATTTAGCTGATAAAGCAACAAATTTTATTACAAATTCAACTTATTTCTTAGCTATGTCACTTCTTCGACTCCAAATAATATTGCACTTCTCATTATGTGCATAACTTTGCGCACTATATCTGTCTTGCATTTTACATATATTTAGATGGTAGATCAAGTTCTTTACTTTTAGTTAGAAAGAATAATTATGTTTCGAAAATATCGGCAAGCACCAAGTTCTAATAAAATAGAACAACTAATTTTATTGATAATGAATAAACTAAGCTCATCTAAAGTTTTCAGATCACCAGAGCTTAGAAAGATGAAAATCGTAGTTGATTAGTTCAAAGATATTTGGTAAATATGTTTATCGATTTCTCTGAGAAACAACATCATTTTTATCTCTAGATTTTGAATGATATGAATAAGAGATGAAACATAACTTCAAGCAGTAAAATGCTGAATTTTACTAGATGCCAGAAACGGTTGAAATTTAGTAAAACAGGAGAGATATTATATCTTTAAGAAACCCCATGAGTCAGTGAAATGATATTTATTAAAAACTTTTTTTTCAATTTAGCCGAAAAGTAATTTATCATTTAATTTTTCAATTTTATTGTCCTATAAAATGAGGGGTTGTATTCCAAGAATTAAAATGTGATTTTTATATATTATTAATACTTTAAGCTATAAAATTCTTCTCGTTGCATTTTGTTTATGCTCATTATATTTTAACAGAAGCAATTACTGCTTGTATTGAGATATGAAGCACCATTAAAGATAACAGAGGAAGTAGAAGAAAATGGATAGTTAAGATAGGAATTAATGGAACTTAGCTTCAATGGGAAAATATGGTAGATTTTCTTAAATGTTAAACAATGCATGCGTTCTTTCACAAAAAATACGGGGATTAAAATCAAAAAAGTTACATTTTATTATGAAATTTATAACACCAGGAATTCTAAAATAAATAAAGGGCAATTTATGATACTTGGTTCCATATATATTTCTTATTAGCTTAGGGATAATGAATATTAAAAATAATGCATTTTATAAATGATTCTGAATAAATATCAAAGCCACAGCTTACAGAATTGCTATCCCTACTTGAGATAGACTCAATACATTTATGTTTAAGGGCAAACTTAACTGTGTAAAATTATTTGAAATACCTTTGAAGGATTTTTCAACATCTCAAATTAATCGAACACGGTAATTTTTATTTTCCAGGATTGTTAAGAGAAAACAGTGAAGATCCCAGTGGCTTAGATTGGATTACCAGAATAGCATTATGACGATTTTTGTTCATCAGTTCAAGGCATTTAACTTTGATTTAGGATAGTTCTATGAAATTTAAATAGTCATTGAAATGAATAAAAGAAAATAGATTTAATTAAGAAAACTTAATTAAAAGTTATTGATACATTTTTTGTTTTTTAAGCATTTAAATTTGCATCTTAGCTTTGCAATTTGCAGATGTTTAATATTGATTTCTCTATTCAAAGTTAACTCAAATAGTTACTCAAATAAAAAAAAAATATAATATATTATTCATATAAAGGAAAATGAGGTATATATAAATATAAGAATCTTATACACATTATTAATTTGTCCTTAAACTAAATATGAATTCTAATCAATTAACTATCAGTTAGACTTTAGTATTTAAGGCTAACTGATAGTTATTTTTTATTTTAATTTGATGACAAATAGAATTTAAGATATATAACAATCAATAAATTAAAAGCTGCAATCACTACATCGATTTGTTTCTTTATTCAATTATGACGAGAATTACAATTTAAAAAATGTGCTTCATTTCTGAATTTGTGATAATATTTAAATGCGTCTCCAAGAGATAATAATGTGACAAAATAAAAAATACAAGTGCATTCCAACATTTTTAGATCATTATAACATTATGCAGCAAAGAAAAAAAAAGATCATAAAAAACGACATCCATCGACTTCCCTGCAGTCACTTAATGACCATAATCAACGTTATCTATCTGACTAGAAATCTCCATTAGCATGAAATTTTAAGACACTTGTGATTATAATTAACTTAAGTTGTTGGCATTCAACTGTATGTATGAGAGACAATGTTTGTCTTCCTAATGGTAAAATTATTGTTGATGATTTGCCAATGTTCCCATTTTTACTTTAAGTGCCATTCTATTCTATATTATTTGCATTTTTCAGTGCCATAAAATGTCATAAAAATTTTATTTAATATTTAATGTCATTTTGTCTTATAATGTATTTAGTCTTAATCTTAAAGTATCTGCATTTACTTTGCTTCATTCTAGAATATTAAAATATAAAGTTTTTCTTAAAATGAACATTTGTTTCGAATTCGTAACTGCATTCAATTGAAATTAGTTTTATGGTAAAAATGTTGTTTTACAAAATCTATCATCATTATATTAACAAATAAACATTAATTTAGTATTAAAAAGTACAAAATCTACGTAGATATAGATATTTTCAAAACATCATCGTAACCGGTATGGAATAAATAAAAAAATATAATGAAAACTATAAAAATTATTTTGATGATTAAGCAAGAAGTGAAACTTTAGAATACCTACGTGATGAAATTTATTCAAAATTACAATAAAATTTTATAACCTAAGATAACTAATATTTTTCGCTTAAAATATATTTAAATTATCTAAAAATTCATTAATTATTTATATTATATTATAATAACATTTCGTTATTAGAATGTATTTTCTATAAATAATTTGCTCTATGCAATAATTAATTTTTCAAATAATAATATTTCTTTTTTGTTATTATTAGTAACAAATATAAAATACGTATATTATACTCAGAAATACTGTAGCATTTGCCATTTAAAAGTAAATTATACAAATTTTTATTAACGCATTAGCTTTTTTCATTAAATACTTGTATGGGACTAAAATGTAGAGTGCCTGTATATTATGATATGAAAAGATGTCTTTTCTCTGTTTACTAAAAACTATGCTATATTCTAGATTTGGTTTGTAGTGTTTGTGAGTAATATAAAACAAAATAAACGCTGATTTGAACACGTTATAAAGTTATATTTGATACCACCTAATTGAAGTGATATAATATTTTCCACTTTGAGTTTATTCTCTCATTCAGAAAGATGTATGTGGTTCTTTCCTCCCTTTTAAAACATTAATCTATCCTCAACTATTCAGTGCAAGGAAAAATAAAAATATTCTCAATATTTTAAATATATATATATATATATATATATATATATATATATATATATATATATATATATATATATATATATATATCTTTTTTCTAAATTCTCACAGGGCAATTTATTTTTCTTAAAAAACGTTATTCTCTATACTTTAATTTTCTAAAGGTCTTGTCTTCTTTCACTTAAGCATATATATTTGCGATTTTCCCAATTTGCCCACACGGGGAAACATATTCCAACGTGGATGAAGTGTTTCAATTCCAGTATTTCATAATTCCGTAGCTAAAGTGAATTTTTAAGCATTCTACATATTATTCCATTTATTTCCGTTTATCTATTCACGAGAGTTGGTTTCATAATACAAAACAGATCTTTGATCAAAGCAAAATAAATAGTAAGTGTGGTTGAATTTCCAAATCACTATTTTTAATCCAAAAGTTACGTACCTGATTCACACTGAAAGCTACTGCAGTTTAAAATTAGTGGGCCTAGCTGCTATAACTGAAATATATAATGCAAAAAATATATTCATGCCCAAATATAACAACGGAAGTCACATTTGGATTTATAAATATTATATAACATAACTAACTTCATTACCTAAATGTAAAACATATTTATAGTCCCATAACATTACACTCTTCATTCCGTTTTCAGAAAAATAAGTTTTTTTTTCAAGTAGTTCTGAAATTATGCTCTGCTTTTCAATTTCCGTCTCTCTTCTTTAGATGCCTTAACATCCATAAGTTTCTTTTAATTTATGAAAAACTAATGCTTGTATTTAAATTTAAAGTGAGCCATGCTCTTGTATGTGAAATAGTTTTACTGATTTATTGCATTTTTTTACGAGTGAACGCTCATTTTTTCCGTTTAGTTATAAAGTTTAAAATTTGTCAGTTATCATGAGTGAATAATTTACACTACATTCTACATCTTTTATAATTTCCACCATCGCCTTTAAAGAGTGCAAATCACTTATATTTTTTATGCAGAGTTTCTGCTAAGTTGCATGCTGAGTAAAAAATTATTGATCTGATCTTGGAGTACATTACATCACTCATCAAGCAAGCTCTCCGAAGTACCGGTAGACATGTGGGAGAGGGTAGGCGGGTTGCAATTCGTCAGCCAAGCATATCCCACACAAGCCGTATTGGATTCAAGTCCGGTGACTATGCTGGCCAGTCCATACGGGTGATATCCTCCGATTGAAGGCATTCTGACTACAATGTTTGCACTGTGAGGACGGGCGTTGTCATCCATAAGCTTAAATTCTGAACCCATGGCGCCTCGAAACAAACGTACATGTTGTTCCGGAATGATATCCCGATAGATGTGGTCTGTCATGGTTACATTCTGAACATGCAGGTTAGTTCTGGAACCCAGAGTAATTCCTTCACAAACGAGCAATTCTTCACCACCATAACGGTGTCGTTCAATGGTGTCCTCTTGGGGGTAACTGGTATCTGGCCCTCTCCATATGAAAGTCCAGCGAGAATCAGACTGAAAGCTAAACCTGGACTCTTCGGAAAACATCACTCAAGACCACTGTTGCGGTGTCCACAATGCATGCTCTGTACTCCAAGCAATTCGCAGATGACAGTAAGTTGCGGTATGTGGAACATATTTGAAAGGCCTACGAGCATATAGACCAATGTGACTTAAGTGTATGTACACCGTCTTCCTAGAAACTTTCGTACTGGTAGATGAAGGGAGATGACGAGACAAGTCTAATGCTGCGCTCCATCTGTTTCTTTTGGCAGTAACTGCCAAATAACGGTCCTAATTCAGCGTTATAACTCGGGTGTGACCTGATGCTGTAACGTCTACTCACATTACCATCATCTTGGAACCGTTGCCAAAACCAGCTGAATACACTCTGAGCGATTCTAATTTCCTTGGATACTTCCAATTGAGTAGGACCACATTACTGATGGCCGATAATTCTACCATGTAAAACATTATCCAAATGCTTCCTTTGTGTCATAACTATGCGGTTATTGCACTGAAAAACTTTTAAGTGGTTGTGAACAATTTTACTTCTTTGCAACCATTTCTTATATACCCCTCTTTTACACTCTCGTCATTGTGATGTACTATTGACATGGTCTCTCTGACGTACATCTGATGGTATCTAGTAATTTGCATATTTTTGTTCAACATGTGTGTGATAATTTTACATGTGCAATTTTTTTAGAGTTCAATGTTTGTATGATCATGAATTATCCTTAATTTATGGACATGAATATATATATATATATATATATATATATATATATATATATATATATATATATATATATATATATATATATATATATATATATATATATATATATATATATATATATATATATATATATATATATATATATATATATATGTATATATATATGTATATATATATATTGTATTGGGCTGTTCGGAAAGTAACTTCGTTTTTCCTACATGGATCAATTTTTTGCTGGTAAAAACCAAACACTTAATGAATGTGGAATCGTGCTACTACCAGAAAGATGATAAAAGCTATTGGACTAGAATAGACAATGTGCAATGCAATACAATATTTATTTGCTGTACGTTTTCCATTTTCATAGAAAACGAAATGACTTTCCGAACAACCCAATATATATATATATATATATATATATATATATATATATATATATATATATATATATATATATATATATATATATATATATATATATATATATATATATATATATATATATATATATATATATATATATATATATATATATATATATATATATATATATATATATATATATATATATATGTATGTATATGTATAAAGTTAGAGATGTTACGAATTCACAAGTAAGAATAATCAACACACAATTTGAGTGAAATGTAAGCAATTTACTGTCCACAAAGGCAATTAAAAGTTGACTTACCAAGGGTATACAAATAAACATTTTTACATTTGAAGTGTACATTATAAATGCAAACATTAAAAGAAGAACAATAATAAAGTTCAAGTTCTATTTTAAACTAGGATATACTTTTTACATGGACATTTTATTTTAAGTCTCTGATTTCTTATAATGAGAACCACCAAAAATATTTTGAGTATTCAATGTTTTTATCGAAAGTAAAAAGTTCTGACAAAATAATTTTTGTGGTACTTAGGTATTTTTGACAATGTGCTATAAAGTATTTTCTGCGTTCTTACTAAATGCAGTCTCGTACTACAGAAATGCTTCACTAAAAAGTATTAGACACTTTTAGTCTATTATTAAAAATATCAAATCCTCGCCGGAGCAAAAAATGTTTCTTAGAAAAGATTTGTTTGATCAAAAATTAAAAAAAAAACAACAATATAAATGATATCCTGATGGTATTTTAGAAAATAAAAGAAGATAGTACTGTAAGATTATGTAATGAATCATGTCATGAAGAATATCCAAATTTATATCTACATTTGTATGCTACATATGTCTATTATTTACGTAGTAATATCAACAATAAAGGTATCTACTCTTACTAGTATTAATCTTATCAAGATATCTGCTCTAAACAGTATTTTCAAAACATAAATGTTACAGTTTAATATAAATTATTAATAAAATAATTTTTTGTTCCAAATTTTTGATCAAAATTAATTTTTTTAAAGTAAATTAGGATAAATTAATTTTCGATTTCATTTAAAGGCATACTCTACAGAGTAAATTACTTAAAAAAATTTAATTGTGAAAAGAAATTGTTTTGAGTTTTGTGTGTGTGTGCATGTGTGTGTTTGGTATTATTTTAAATTTTGTAAATAAAATTGGAATTATATGTAAAAATTTTAAAGGAAAAAACATTATTATAACAGCAATATTTCATATCTTATTAACTTTGATTGATGTTAAAAAGAAGAGTGAATGGAGAAAGTACAATAATATATTTAAAAGTATTTTGAATGTAACATTAATACATTTTATTCCTCTATTTATTAATCAAATCTTAAATACTAATAAATATGTGAGCTGATATTTTCTATGAAATTTGTATAATATGAAGATTTAAGCAATAGAATCTCTAAGATGAACGCCTTTGCAATTTATTTATTTGGGTTTATACGACTGTTCTTGACAACAGGTTCCGGGAAATAGTTTAGCAGTTCATTTAACAACGTCCTAAAGTCACAAACACATGCTGCAAAATGTGAAATTGAGTACATTTTTGTGATGACATAAAGCTGCAAATTTTACTCCTAGAAATGGTGTGTGATTTTGAAGCATATTTTGTGATAGAGAAAAATATTTTGAAAAGTTTTCTTAAAGGAATATTCAATAAAATTATTTTGAGAAAAAACTTGAATAAAAAATAAATTTATCTTCATAAAACATGTAATTTAAAGTATAGTCAATATAAAAAAACGTTTGTAAATATATTTCTCACCTGTACTATAAAACAGCTATATATAATCAAAGATTAAAGTACTTAATTTCAATAACGTTATGAGTTACCGTATAGTCAGTATTTTACTTCATCAATTTAAATGCATGTTATCATTTAACTAGCTAACATTTTTTATAATTAAAATTCTATTAATTTATAAGATTTATAAGAAGTAGATTGTGGATATAACTTTGCGATACATTTAATAATTAAACTGTATTTTTAAAATTAAAGACAAAAATCAAGTATTATATAATATTAAATTATTTCTGGCGAAAATGGAATTCGCCGCAGCTTAAAACTATGGAATGTAAGCAAAAAATATACTAATAAATGATAGTTACATACACTTTAAATTGTTTATATACATACATACATTCATACATATATATATATTTCTAATTTTACAAAGATTTTTATACTCTGAATTACATCCATTCGTCAAATTTGAAAAACAGTGAAAATGAAAATAAATGTTATTTATTGTACATAACAGAAAGGCGTGAAGAAAAATTGGTTAAAGTTGAAATATATTTGAAATTTTAAATGCGTAAAATTGTTGCGACCTCTGCAGCTAAAATTGCTTTATCAAGTTAGGTACGGCATTAAACTTATACGACAAAAACTGCAACTTGTTACATGTTACTTGAAATTAATGCCAGAATTTATCAATCCTATTAGCGGGCCGGTCTTTCAGAATTACAATTTGTAGTTCTGGTGTTATCTGATTGAAATAAGGGATTTTGCTGCTTGGTCACTGTATGTCAGAAATACTCATACGACAGTTCAAATTCTCGTCTACATGAAATGAAATGAGTAGGTCATGATGTCAGTTACATACACACAAACGCAAACATACAGATATATATATATATATATATATACTATATATATATATATATATATATATATATATATATATATATATATATATATATATATATATATATATATATATATATATATATATATATATATATATATATATATATATATATATATATATATATATATATATATATATAATGTAAGTCTTGGATACTTAAAATGTTGGACCCCTTTGTTTCTTAAAAGACCTAATAAATCGTAGGTGAATATCTAGTAGTAGTAAATGTGACTCCAACATACAAATGCTTAGATGTTTTTATACTCTGAATTATTGGTAGAAAGAATACAAATAATGCAGAAGGACAAGCTCGACAAAGCAAAATCGTAGACGGAAAGAGAATGTTAAAAAAATATGGCGACAGGTATTGAATCGAATTTTAAGACTAAAAATCGAACAACTGCGGCAAAGGTGATGAAGGTATCTCTTTTGCAGCAGTTGTTCAGAGATCATGCAGTTTTGCATCTGAGTTTTTCATTTTCACTGATTGCAACTAGAAGGTACCTTCATGAAAAAAATATTGATGGCTGACTGGCGATCCCCAAGCAACTTTTCACAGAAGATAATGTCAAACATCATCTACTGCAGTTTGTCAATTTCAAAACCTGTTCGCTTAATATGTGGAAAAAGTAATATGGTCTGATGAATTGTATTTCACACTTTTTCCTACTATAAGGTTGTTGCATTTTCTGAGAACTCCTGCAAAAGTGTATCAGGTGATTTCTCCTTCCAACTGCCAAACATAAAGGTGAATGTTTCATATTATGGAAAGCCATGTCTTTGTTTTTTTATGGGCAATTGTAACTCAGAAAGAATGGATCGCTAGGTAGAAGTTAAAGCAATTCTTTAAATTGCCATATTCATCCTACGATGCAAAGTTTACTTTCTTTAATAGATGGAATTTTCTAGGATGATATTTATACGTATGCATGTAGTGACTCTAGTCCAAATGCAGTTTAATAAATGAAATGATGGAGTTGAACAACTAGCCTTCTCCACACAGTCAACCAAATTTAATATAATTTGACAAATATGAACTATTTTAGATATTTTAATAGGGAATGAATTATTTTTATTGCATACTTCCCAAAAATTTTACATTAGCTCCATATATTGCACTATAATATTCCTCGAAACGATATTCTGTTCTGGTATTAATCGATTATTTGGTGAATCCAAGCTGTATGAAATGATGAAGGCAAGGCTGTCGAACACCATGCAAGTTAAAGATTATTTATGTATCTGATATAGCTATCTTATCCTGTTAGATATCAAGGCTATTTAACGGGACAAGTTATCAAACTGAAATCATTTTCTTAATGATAGGATTTTTATTCGTTCTCAATGAAGCTTTCTTTATAACATATTTGAAAAGTAAAATATAATATTTAGATTTCCTTTACAATCAGAATATTCTTTAATAAGAAAAAAAAGTGTTAATAATTTATGTAAAAGTGTTGTTAATTAAACTATTTACTGCTATTTCAGTTTGGTTTAACTTATGTTTCTGGATTTAATGTTATCTTATATGAAGATTTCAAATGATAAAACAAGGGGATATTTATATTCTCAATGCTTACAAAAATTATTTTAAAATATCAATTTATATTTGCATGTAATAAATTTTCAGTCCTTTAACTGAGCAAAGATAAATATATACACTTCGTTAGAATATTTAATTTTAATTTAGATAATAGATACCTTCTGCTGTAATGATATCTATACAATTTTTTTAATATGTGAGTATGTTTTACAGAAATTTAATTGATATTACAATGATGTTATATTTTAATACAATTTTGTATTCCTATGAGCAAATTATTTATGCAAAATTTAATTTCGTAAAGTTCTTAAATAGCATTCCTTAACATTTTAGAAAGAAATTTCATTTAATTTTACGCATCACTCTAAGACTAAAATTTTCCAATCACAAAAAATTTCCAAACTATATACAAAAATCATTACTTTTATTTTACAGATAAATTCACTAGCTGCTGCTGTAAAAATAATACTATTCAAGATTGTTCTTTAAAAATTTATATTTATGACATCAAATAAACAACAATACACCTTTAAACTTATTTTTAAATTCATTGCTAGCTAATTATTAAGTTACTATTGCTATTTGTTACCGTTTTATAAGGATTTCAAGAAATTTATTAAGGCCCCAATTTTAATATTTATTTTTTTCAAAATCTGTGTATATCTAGAAAAGTCAAGCTAATTATTAAAGCTATGTATTAATTAGTCATAGATTCAGATATTTTCAAAAATAAATTATTTATGCCTATACTTATTTTTAAAATAAAAATATTGTAGGTAATTAAATATTTATATGTGATTAAATTAGGAGACAAAGCTAAAAAATAGTTTATTTCTTCACATTTTAATAATATTCGATTTTAAAACTCAAAATGTTTATTTTTTAACAGATGATTGCGCATTTCAGATTCTTTCTTCTTTGCAATAAATTAACTTTTTACGCTTGTTAAAGTTTTCAAGAATATTTTTAAAATAAAAATGATTAACAAATAAAAAATTTTTATGATAAATAATTTATAAATAATAAAAAATACACCTGTAAATTAAAATATTATCAAATGCTTCAGATTCAATTAAGGGTAATTTTAAATTAGTTCCCAACCATTAAATATTCTTTAACGCAGTGATTCTCAACCTGTGGAGCACGCCCCCCTATGGGGGCGCAAGCATATTTAAGAGAAAATGTTATTTAAAAATTGATTAAGTGACTGAAATGAAAGAACACACACACATACAGAACAATATACATTTTACATATTTAATCGTTAACTTATTAAATTAAAACACAACTTACTAAATTAAAAACAAATTTAATAATTATAGTGATTTCCTTGGGCCTGTCTTTCAGAGCAAAGTTTTTCGAAGGAGGGTTTAATATTAGAAATAGACACTCTCAGTTCTTTTTCTATATTTAGCTGAGATCTGTATTTTGTCTTCAAAGAAGCCACCGCAGAAAATCCAGTTTCACAAAGGTAAGATGTTGAAAAGGGTAGTACAATGTGAAATGCCCTTGTTTTTAGTGCAGAAAACTCATCATCCACTCCTGCCCAAAATTAAAAGACTGATTTATTACTCAATTGTCTTTTGGTTTCATTGTTTGCCGTAAAGTCTATGAAGGTTTCTTCCTCTTTACTTGAGAGTTCTTCGGGAGTATTTTGAAATAGATCCCTCACCCACTTGTAACTTGATATCAGTTTGTCGTCAACAAGAAATTACTTTTTAAAATTCTTTGCTAGCATTGCTAAATGATTTTCAATGGTTACAAAAATAACTTTTACATGTTATTCTTCAGCCTTGTAAGTTTTAATACAATCATTCAAATTTGCAAACATTGCTAAGTTTTCTTGCTTTAAATTTCTGCTCCACAATTCCAATTTCCTATAAAAAGCATTAACTTTATCACTCGTATCCAATATATGTGTAGTTGTTCCTTGCTGTTGAAGATTCAGGTTATTTAATTTCTTGAATATGTTGACCATGTAGCTCAATTTCATCACAAATAAACTATCGTGAAAATTCTCGCTTCCGGTCTGTTTTCCTCTTCTAGGAAAACGGCGATTTCTTCTTTTAATTCATAAACACGTTGCAAAAATTTCTCTCGTGATAACCATATTGCCTCGCAATAAAATAGTAACGCTGAATGTACTGCACCCATGTCTTTACAAAATGCGTAAAAAATTCTTGCTTTCAGTATTAATTTAATTATATAAAAATGAGGATTATATAAAAATTCTCATTTTTATATAATTTTACTACGGTTACAACCGTAGTTAACACAATATTCAAACCAGGACTCATTTCTTTGGAAGCCGAAGTTTCTCTGTGGATCATGCAATGTGTCCAGACGTACTGTAGCGATTTTTGTTTCACAAGTGCTTGAATTCTTTGGAATCTTCCGGACATAGAACGATCACCATCGGTGCAAATTCCAATGCAATTTTTCCATGGATTGATGGATTTCCAATACTTTTATGTTAACTTTAACAATATTAACAAAAATGAATTCAATATTTATAGAAATAACCAGCCCTACGTCGGTGAAAGCGGCTATCGTCGGCCAAACGGCAAAGGGCCGATGGATAACCGTATATGGGCAGGTACTGGCAATTACATGGGCCACATGCGGCCAATATGGCATTGATGGCCACCCGGCGTTGAGCCAACAGCGGACCGTACTGCCGGCCCAGCAGCAATGACAAAGACCACTTTATTGATGGAGCCGACGAGGCAAAATAGCGGCGGGCCGCTGCTGGCCAAGACGGCTAACAGCAGCGGCCCGATGGATGCCCGGCATCTTTGTTTTTGCTTATGTTAGCTAACATAAGCAATGAAATGAGCATCGTTATTACTATCTGTTGCCTCATCGAGTTGTATTGAAAACAATTTTATTATTATTGTATACATTTTAGTGTATGTGGTGGGGAGGGGGGTGCGATGAAAATTATGATTGAAAATTGGGCCGTGAATACTAAAAGGTCGAGAAACACTGCTTTAACGGCATAAAGAACTCTCATTTATCACGCAAAAACAGTAAATGACATTAAGTTTTCTCCATTCGATGCAATCAATCCTTAATTACCTGAATTAATTTGAATAATTATAGAATTAAAAATTAAAATACCGAAATAAAGGGGTATATACATATATATATATGTGTGTGTGTGTGTGTATATATATATAACAAACTATTACTTTTATTTCTATATCAACTAAAATTATTTGTTTTGACACATAATAATTATAATTCTTATAGCCTTATTAAGTGTAAACTTACTCTGAATATAAATACCAAAATGTATGTGCAAGCACGCAGACATCAATTCTTATAAAAATTCAGCTAAAATTTTAATTTGTTAATTGATATTTTATCAGAACTTGTTCTATTGAATAAATTGGCAAAGTAAAATAATATTAAACTTGGAATTTTATTTTTATTGTGTGTAACAAATAGAAGATATAGTGGGCAATTAAGTCATCTGTACTTTGATTCAATAATACTTAAATTTAGTTCTTTAAATCTGTTTCCAGAAATTTCAAAGCATTTTTTCTATGATATTTCCTCATATGCGATATGTTCTTTTCATATGATACATTTAGTTTTTTCATAATAGAAAATATTTTATACTTTTTTGATGTAATTCTTAAATACATAGGAATAATTATTTTGTATATTGGTTTTATGGTGAAGTATAGCTAAATGTTATAAATCATATGGTGTTATCATTTATAATATTTAGCTATATTTCACTGTAAAATCAATTCATCAAAAATTATGAAATAAAGTAGAAATTTTATCACTTAGTAAGGAAAATAATGAAAAACATTAGATTCTAATTTTGTTATATTTCAATAATAAAATTCCTTAATAAAATATCTTTCTAAAATGAGAAAAAAACGAATACTTTCACAGTGAAAGGTTTATGAAAATACTTTATAAGTTATGTAATTTTTTAATGTATGTGTGTAGATATATTGCCTTTAAAAATAAATCAGGAAATTTATATTAATTGTATGAAAATATCTATACTAATTACTGTGATTATTATCTAATTATTGAAAGCTAAACCTGTATATATAAATTAATTTTTATTAACCTGTTCTCTAATTGGAAATTATATTTATGTTTGTGATTACAATAGGGACAGAATATTAAATTTTGTGAAAAACATAATTATAATTTTGATTTTTCTAATTTTTTTTCGTAAAAGCACTTTCCATATTATTTATAAGAAGTATTTTTAATAAATCATACAGCAAATTTCAAGAAAATGAACATAAGAATTGATTTTAAGTTGACTTTTATTCTTAAATAAAACATTTCTGTATATAAATTCTTGTGTCTGAAAATAATGCAAAGTGTAACAAAATAAATGTGCATTTAAATAAGTTCATGTCAACAAAATCTTAATGAATGCAGATAACTGCGCTATCCAATCCGCCCATTAAAGTTGCTATTATTTAGTCCAATCAGATTGAATTTCCCCTACAACATTTGAGGAAAACATTCAACTTTGACACAGAATATCTCCTTTGTTGATATTATTCTGTAGTGAAAAGCACATTGCAGTAACTTAAATAAAAGATCCCTGATGTGATTTTCCAAATAACATTTCTCCCAATCATAATGCTTCAGCTAAATAGGAAAGCGTTGACATAATAATCTTATAAACTGCATTAATAGAATTCCTCCTGACGCTAATAACCTTTCTGGATAGTGGATTTATTTGTTATCCGTTGCTTAGAGTCAACAGCAAATGTAGCTTTAGGTAAATTCAACATTTTAGCAATTGTTATTAAATGAGATATTTTAATTAGATTAATCATGTTTTAAACATCGCTATTCTGTTTTACTTTCAGTACATAAAACATATTGCTGAAAAAAGCATAAGTATACATAAATTAAATAAGTTAAACTTACAAAGAAGAATGTTTGCTAATAATTTTGCACATATTCATAATAAAATATTAATATTTATATACTGTTTTAAATCAAAGAAAAAATTTAATCATATTGGATATGCATATACAAAAGCATTTTTATATTTATACTGTTAATATAAAATATTTTAATTAGAATAGTTTTCTAGCATTTTAAAGAAGAATTTGTGCACCCAATATTTGATTTTATTTCAATATTTTCGTAAATTATATAATATTAATATTCGTCACCAGTTAAGCCATTTCTTTGCACAGTGAGTTATTTAAATAAAATAACAAATATTATACTGATGTTATAAAATATTAAATATACATTATGCGTATTAAAATAGCTTAAAAGTAAAGAGTTAAATACTCTTTTTTAGATTTTCTAACTTATGATTTCATTACGAACACCATAAAAATATAAATATATTATTTTATAGTTTGTTATATAATTTGTTACTAGAAAAAGGTTTATAAATTAATAAAATCAATAAGAAATAATATTTTAGTACTAACATAAAGATAGTTATAGTAATATATTTACCGTTAAAACTATCTTTCAATTATTAAATTTTCACTGTGCAATAATATTATTCCGTAACAAATAACCATTCTAGAAAAATGTTACACTCCAAAAGTTAACTATCCTAGAAAACAAAGTAGTATTTTAAACCAAAATATTGTAGCATCATGCAAAATCTTTTCTTAACAGCAATATTTGTTGAATGCTTATATAACATATAGTTTATTTTTCAATCATTAAGCTCCTTACTTTGAATTAGTATTCTAAAATGTAATCTTTATATGCTGGTACAAAATTTACAAAAAAATCATTCTTGCTGAATTTTAAAATACTTAATTTTTTCATGAAACCACAATAAATGTGTCGAAAAAAAATTAAATTAGGAAATTACTTATAAACTTCATATAAATATTTCATACATGAAAATTATTTTTCTATGAAATGTTTTCATAGTTTTTATATAAAATATTTTCGTAATTTTTCTATGAAAGCTTTACATAAAATTACATTATTAAGGTAATCTTTTAAAAAATAATTTTCATGTTTTATTTTGTGCAACCTAAGTTGTTCAGCTAATAAGTATATCTAAATAATATAAGACGAGATATTTGATAAAAATACATCTTTTTTTCTATGAAATAAAACTAAAGAAATACTTTTATGCTAAGGGTATTTTAATTGATTGAAATAGATAGGCACACATTTATATATTTTATTCAAGTGATAATATATTTCTTTCTTATTAGACAAATTACAGATTTATTACTATATCTTTTATGCTATATATTTAATGCATAACTTTTATATATATAAAAAGACTTATATTTACACACACACACTCATATATATATATATATATATATATATATATATATATATATATATATATATATATATATATATATATATATATATATATAAGTGGAAATTCTAAAAATCATTTTATATGATTTACATTGATCTGATAAGAGAAATGTTAAGGTCCTTTATATACTCGTAAAATAAGTTTGTAACAAACACAGGATATTTTATAACTGAATTTTCTTTTCAAAGCTCTTATCTTTTGAAGTGTATTGTGAATACTTTATTTCACAAAATCGAATGGAAAACTGCCTGTTTAGAACGATCGTAGAAAACAGAGGACTTTCCATTCAGGAAAGAGACTATTTGCGTGGTTTGATGGGGACAGAATATCTGTGTTGTGCTTGAGCAATTTGAGGAAGAATTTAAAGTGCGGGCACGCATTCTAGAATCCAAGGATGCAAGTGATCTGCATGAATATTTTTAAAAGTGTAGTTGAACAATTGTTCTTCTTTAGCATCAAATATTTGGTTTCCAGGCTTAGTTTTATTTGAAACTTTTTAAAGACTTTTTACAAAATAAGAATGTTTATGAATTCTATTTGTATAATAGCATTGAGTATGTCATCCAAAATTCAGTCGAATTATTTTATGTTTTTCATTTACTTCTTACACATAAAAATATGTGTACATTAACCTACAATAACTAATTTTTTTCAATTTTGTACGATACATAATAAGACATATATATTTTTTCTCACACATTGAAGGTATCTAAAAACTAACGACATTGTATTTTAAGTATTGTTTTGATGTCTGAACCAAATTTATTTCTTAATCTTATATAAAATTTAAACTATTCTGTTAATTAAATTATTATGAAATTTAATAACTTTTTTGCTTTCAATGATGTGCATATGGATTTCTTGCTTCAATTTTTTTATATACTTTATTAGATTTGTTTGCTTATATGATATTGTAAGTAAAATTATAATTAAAGCATTTGAATAAATAATGTAAATTATTTGTTTATATTTCGTACTTAAAATTTAAATTACGAAAATATAATGTAAGAAAGAGTTTAAGAAATATAATTTTAAATTTCATTTATTTAAGGAGATTTATTAAATGAAATAAATATAAGGTAGGGTATAATGATTTGTAAATTATTTAAGAAAGTTAATGGAGCATCAATTATATATTTTATTAATTTTAACATATATTACTCTATTCAGTCGGCAAATATTTAAGTTTAAATAAAATTGGAAGCTAATTATTTATGTGTTAACGCATATTATTTGTAAAATTTTAATAATGAATTTAAATTTCATTCGGAAACACTTTGTAGTTATAATTTTTGCAGAGATTTCAGAAAACACGTGTGTATTACATGAAAATAGCTGAAAAAGAATAAAAACAATTTTTTCCTTATTTTTATAGTAACGAAAACTGTTCGCAACATTGAAATCATATTAAATTATTTTATGAAAGATTCTATGTCAAATAATATACTGTTTGAAGTAAAATATATTAACTGATAAATGTAATTTTGCATTATAATTCCAAACCATTCGAGTAATTGTTGCACATTAATAGATAAATAAATAATGTATTTAGATCCAGTATTATTTAAGTTTAATTTTGAGAGAATTCAATATACTAGAAATGAAATGAAATAGTAAATCATGACTTTTATATTTTACATAAACTTGAAATTTTACAACCTTTCTACTATGGAAGTTTTATAAAATGTAAGTTGCTCCAACAATCTTAGAAGATGTTACTTGTTTGAATGATAGAAATATAGATATTTAACTTCTTTAAATATCTAGGAATTTTCTACCTTATATTAACTATAATAATTTTAAATTATTCTTGCTTGATAAAAATAGTAAATATAAATCTAATATTATATTTAAATATTTGGTTATTTTTTGTTTTATTAAATATTTCGTTTTTGAAAATGTATGCTAAGAAGATATCATTATTAAATAATAATCACTATGCAAGCAACATTTAATTACTATTTACTTTCATACAAATTTTTATATTTTATTGATTTTTATATTTAATGGGATAATACATATTGTTGCTTATAAAATAACTTAAAAGAAGTATTGATAACCCAGCAGCAAAATTCTCAACATATATCTTCCTTAGAGGTAATTAGAGGTAATTACCTTTATCTTCACAAATATCTAAATGCATACCCAAAATAAAGTAAAGAAGTTAAATACAAAATTATCAGTTTTGTCGCAAGTTTCTGAAACTAACAACAGAAAATAGTTGAACACATACTCTCGGGAAACATTTTACTGCGAAAAGATGTAAGAAATAGGGTCAACTGCTTTCGTATAATTTATCAATGATGCTATCAACAATGCTTAGTGTATGTGCAAAATGCCCAACTTTTAAAAAGATAACTCATTTAATCATTTAGATTTTCTATAGTATTTTAGCATTATTTATTTTGGAGCAATCCTGTTTTCGTTATTTTGAATAAGTATGTCGTTTTTAAATTACTGTTGCTTGTATAATAATTTTTATATATAGGCTTAACATTCAATCTAATAAAATTTATTTTTTATTACAAATGGTAGGTAAAAGTATTGGTATAAATATTTTCGTCTTATGAAAATACTTATAAAAATTCATTTATTAATTTCCATTTCTTGCTTGGATATGAAATTAGATAAACTAAAAATAATTTGTGAATTTTTATTAAATTTTTTATAAAAATTTTATTAATTTATTAAAATTTATTATTAATTATTTATATTTTTGTTTATTAAAATTTATTTATAAAAATTTTATTTTTATTAAAATTCATTAAAATTTTTTATTAAATTATTTATTAAATTTTTTTATTTATATTTACTTATTAAAATCTTTTATTTATTAAAATTTTATATATGCTAACAAACATCAAAATGTCGATGTTCTAATTCCGTTTATAAATAAAAAGAAATATATTCTTAATTTTTCAAGAGAGTTTCTTCCTGGAACATTAAAGTCTAAATAACACATGTTTAATACATAATGTTTCTTAAATTTAGGTCATTTACACATTATTTTGAATTTTATTTGCTTGTTGTATTTCTAAAAAACGTTAAATATTTTAAAGTGTCACACTAGTTGATTTTCTTTAATGTATTCTTCTTCTTTGGAGGATTAAAAATATTTTATAAGTTATAATAATTAATATAAACTCTCAGTATTAAAAAACTCAGGATTAGTTTGATTTCTTGATATGGTTTTAATATATAACATGAATTTTAAGACTTTTTCAAAATATGAAAAATAGATTACTTTTAAAAACTGAATTGAAGTAGATTTTTAATTTTTATGTTTTGTAAGCTATGTTTCTTTCTTGGATTGTATAAGGTAAGTTCAGAATGACAAATTTATTACATATTTGAACTTGAAGATAATAGTTTTATTTGCAAATATTTTTTTCATTCTTTATGATCTCCTTGAAATGATATTTTCTCAAATACATGCATCTGAAAATTTTACCAATTAAAATTTCTATACTAAAATATACGTGTACAAGTGTCTTATATGCGTGTGTATGCAAAATATTGCACAACAGAAAATCTAATGAAGAAATAATCTCAAAAGTAGAGACTGTAATATATTATATTGCCATAATTTGCATAAAATAAATTCAGTGCATTTAGACTGTTTAAAAGTTATATAATTTATCATATGTATTTTTTCCACTAAGAGTTTTATACATGAAATTTATACTTTTATCTCTCTCTTCAGCAAGGTATGTATTAAATTATTACAGTTAAAATTAAAATTTATATTCTTATAAATTATTGAAAAATTCATTTTCAAAGTGTCAGGATGGAAGAATTATATATCGGTTGTTCATAAAATATTTATGACGTTTATATAATCTGATTGGAGAATTATTAAAAAGCTTTTAAGTATCTCCAGATATTTTAAATTAGGAATAATATTTATGATTGTAACCACCTTAATTAAGTTATCGCTGCTCCGCAACAGCAAGGAAAATAAATTTTTCTGAAATAAAATTAAAATTATCCATTATTATAATATATTTCTTTATAATTATCAGTCCATATAGTAAAGCATCAATTTCTTGCAGAGTATTAATTCATCTTAGCAATTTCCTGCTTCTAAATAATAAGTACTGACCCAAGGAGCATTTCTCAAGTTTTAGATTATTTATCTAGAAACTTCATTTTAGCATGAATATATGTGCATTGTGCACTTTTCATAAGCGCTTTTTGATGTTATAGCTGAGAGTTGGTATGAAAGGTATACATGTACTTCATGCAAATTAATTTTTTTAACAGCAGAATTCATAAATGACATCAAAATGAAATGCTTGCATATACCGTGTATGAATATGCATGTATGCGTATGCATACAGATAAATGATACATGATAAACTTATTTCACATTTTAAAACGAACAAAATTTTGCATTTGTTTGTTGGTAAAAGAATAATCTATTTTCAATAATATATATATATATATATATATATATATATATATATATATTTATATATATATATATATATATATATATATATATATATATATATATATATATATATATATATATATATATATATATATATATATATATATATATACATATATATATATATATATATATATATATATATATATATATATATATATATATATATATATATATATATATATATATATATATATATATATATATATATATATATATATATATATATATATTTGCTCATATTAGAATCCTTTTTATCATTGTATGTAAAGGCATAAATCATTATAGCTTTAAAAATGTTTGAATTTAGGAATTTATTCTTGTTTCTTTTCTACAACTATTTGGTACATGATTCTTTTAACATTGTTTAGCTTAAAATGATATTTCTGATGTCTACAGTAGAATTATAAAAATCGGTTAATTTAACTTTTGAATGAATATTTTCCCTTTTATTCTATGTTTGTTTCTCAGAAAATAATTAATTAAATTTTCTTTTTTAGATTTTCTATTAAGTTATTAAATCTATACTATCAAAATTTCAATTTTAAAGTTTCAATTTTAATGACACAAATAATCACATTTAAATTCAAGAAGTACATAACTTAAAAATCGTCATGACAGTGAATGAATAATGGAAATTTACTTTGCACATGTTTCTAACCACGAATCCTCCCGTTATTTTTAGCATAACCAATTATTCCATAGTTAAGATGGATATATTTCAAATATTCAATTTTATCGACAACTCACAGTTGTATTGGTGATTTGAGTGTGTGATCTGGGTCAGTTCGATCATTTTATTGATTTGATCGATAACTACATTCATCCTTTCCTTCAGTATTCGGGGATAATAAGTAAAAACTGATATAAATTTCCTTTTTATTTTCTAACATGTGTAAAGGATGTATGGAAATTTGAGTCCAGGATCTACATATGTGTATATTAAAATATTTTCTGATATTTGAAAAGCACAAAAACTGATAACCCAAACTACTGAATATGAAAGAAATATTGAGTTATTTTTTGTTTCATTTTGAAATTGTGACAGGATAAATATTTAAAATAATTTTCGTAAATATTTTATTAACTAAAATATATTAAATATAATTATTATTAAATTATAAGTGGTCTGTTTCAATTTTCATTAAAGGGAAATTTTGATCTGAACAATTTTAATTATTCAATACATTTTTGTGTGAAATTTTTTTTCCTTAAATATTCTAAAGAAAATTTGAACGTAAATTTGTTTTGTTGTCTAACTTTAGCAAACATAGACTTTTTAACTGAAAGAAAAAATAAACTTTCGTCGGAAATTTGAGGATAAAATTATGCGAATATGATAAAGCAGAAAGTCGCATGTAGGATTTATAATTTTATAAACTTTAAAATATTATTTTACCAATCCATTTTTTGAGAAAATATTCACTGCGAAGCAATGCATTTCATTTCACAGTTCAAAATAAAACATTCCCTCTTTTAAAAAGCAGACAAATTTTGGATAAGTTAACTTAAGAAATATCAATGGGATATAAATGCAGTGAATACTATGAAATGAAGATATTTAAATCCTGAAATATTTTAAAGTAGTAGAAATCTCATTTAGCTACTTTATTACAAAGCCATGCTTCTCTGGATATTTTGAAAGAAATTCTGAATAGTTTTATTTCAGAAAATGGAATCGAGTTGCATACATGGCATCTATAATCGAAATCTTACCTATTCCGGATAAGATCTATTTGCTATTCTTGGTGGAGGCTAAATATCCTTTCTGTTTAAGAAATTCAGGATAGATTTGCAGACATTTCAAAATCAGAGGATGCAGGTGACTAGTGTATAAAAGAGAAAAAGTGTAGTAAAATTGTCGTTTCTTCTTCTATTGGTCATGAAGCTTGTTTTTGAAGGCAAATATCTTTTAAATGTTCCAATATTTATTTAAATATAATTCTAGTTTTTCGAGTTATTTATAGAAATTATGAAATATAGATTGATTACATAGTATCATTTTTTTACTCTTAATGTTTGTATAAATTTTAATAAAAAGAACATATTGCATTGAAGTTCATTTAAAATAGTTATTGTGAATTCTAAATAACATTTGAATTGATAAAACACTCATATAGATATTTTTTAAGTTAATATACTTACTACAATAATTTTATTTAAAATTACTTTCACAATATCATTCAGCGATATCATTATATCTATGGATTTTAATGTATAATTTACGGCATACAATGCAATGGAATTTTAGTTTTTTAAATATAATTTTGAAATATTTATGTTGAAATAAATATAGCTACAAAGCATTTCTATTTTCTTTTAAGTTAACAACATAAAATTCAAATTTCGAATTTACAATTATTTTACACATTTTCGCTATTATAATTATGTGCATTCATATTTAACACAGGATATTATCGGTGGATTGATCTATTTTCGTTTTTACTTAAAGCACTATAACTTATTATAAATAAAGTGCATTTTCATATAATTATTCAAAGACAACATTATGTCCTTAGTTCTAAATCTATTTACTTTACAAAATATTTAAAGCTATTATATTGTCATATGTTGGAAATAATTCAATGGTGACACAAAATGTAAAAATAATTTCTGTGAAGTCATGTACTACAAAATGACTGAAAATTTGAGTATTAAAGAGAAGAATCCGAAGATGTTTTATAAAGGTCTGATGTATGATTAAAAATTTTTTAAAAGGAAATACTTGGTCTAAACTATTCTGAAAAAATAAATGCCATTCGTAACATATTTATTAAAATCGTTTTTCATTTGGAACTCAGTATAATCTAATTGCATCAGTAAATTACTATTCTGTTTAATTTTATACAGTTTAGATTCAAAATTACTTAACTGTACTGTTAAAATCTGAAAACACTCAAATAAATACGTCTAAATAGTTTTCTTTAGACAAAAAAATTAAAAAGTTCATTCTACCTGGCTTAAACTTATATTAATATATAAAAAAGTAAAATACAGAAATATAATTCATAATTTTAAAAGGGAATTTATTCTATGTGTTCTATTAAAAGAATACAGAAATTGAAAATCATTAAGTTAAAAAAAATGAAAATTATCAGAAGTTGTAACAAATATAACAAGGAATGGTAATATTCACCTATGAAAACTTTGCTTTCTTCCAAAACTTCATGTAACGTTGTTATACATACATGGCAGCAAGCGTTTGTTCTCTTAGAGTTAGGAATAACAAATAAAAATTTCCAAAACACTCATAGCACTAACGTTATTCGAAACCTTATTAAACAAAAGACTTTTTAAAATTAAGAATCTTAATTTGTTTAAAATTTCAAATAACGTCAAAAATGGATATATTTAGTATTTATTTGATGATGAAAGTACGAATTAAAATGAAAATATTGTATATTAATAATAAATAACGTGAATGTGTAAGTTAAAAAAACATCTATAATTAGTTTTATATATTACATGATAGTCAGATATTCTTACATGTTGTAACTTAGATGTTACTCAGATAAATTTGTTATGAAATTTATACTTTGCTTACACACACAAACATTTTATTTATATTAAATTGCATTTATTTAATTTTAAATCCTTCTATAACATATAGTGTTGAATTAGAAAACAGTTAAATTTAATTAAAATATACCTTTTTATAAACATTTCTTTTGAATATTCTAACAATATTAACTTTTATTATAAAGAGTTTAAGGGTATGCTATAGATTCATACAGTACAGTATATAGATAATTATATTATTAGAGATTATCATGTAATAATATAAATAGATATAAATAATGTTCGGAAATTAGCATTATATTTTTATATATAGATAATTATAATATCAGAGATTCTCCTGTAAGAAAATAAATAGAGATTTTTTATGAAGAATATAAATAGATATAGATAATGTCCGGAAACTAACAATATATTTTTGACTCCAATTCTTCAAATGAATGATAGTTGGCTTTAAAAATACTTTACCAATTTATTATTGTATACATAAGACTAATAATGCTCATGGAATTGCTTTGTTATTTTAAAAGTTATTCAAACCCACCTTCGCAGAATATCTATAACTTTTATTTGATGTGCTGTTAGAAGACAACAAAATCATGAAGTAAATATATTGCTCATTTATCAATTTGATCTGTAAGTATATCTTAAATTTAGTCGTTAATGAAATATAGTGAATTTTAAAAGTAAATATACAGTTTAATTAAGTGGTATGTATATCCGTTTAATTACGTTTTCTACTCCAAAATGTTTTGATAGTTTTAACTTCAGATGTATTTAATTATATTTTGGAAAAAGAAAAGTCTATATCAAATATAAGGTGTGTCTAAAATCTTCTTTTTATTATAACCAGCTATTACTTTGTTTTCCGTTGTAAAACTTATCTAACAAAATATACGAGTTAAAAACGATAATATGCTGAATCATTTTAAAAGATAGTATTATTCATGATGAATTAAATTTGAAATTTTGGAAATTCTGATAGTCTTACTTTAGTTATGAAATTTATACTTTGCTTACAAAATAACATCTCATTTATATTAAATTACATTTATTTCATTTTACATTTTCCTATAACATATATTGTTGAATTTAATTAGAATATTCCTATTTATAAGCATTTCTTCTGAATATTCTAGCAATAATATTAACTTTTATTATAAAGAGTTTAAGGGTATGCCATAGAATCATACAGTACAGAATATAGATAATTATAATATAAGAGATTTTCATGTCGATGTTTCAGTACATGTTTCATGTAGATTTTCATGTAGTATAAATTACATAAGTAATATTTTAAAATAATTCTAAATATAACATATTATCACCAGGTGTTAAAATTACTTTTTACTTCCTAATAAAATTTATAACCAGTAGCCTACTGCTATTGTTAAAGACGATGCCTTATAAATCGATTTGTCTGTGGGGAGAACTTGTGAGAAAAACATAGATACTGATTATTATTACATTTACTTCTGTCGCATCTGTAAATTTTCCTGGTGTTGTTCCCTTAGGAATGGATCTGAAACTGCTGCTAATTAATGGCCCATCATGTGTCCCTAGTGTGACGTAAACATAACAAAACAAATAATTGATTGTCTGAGATATATATAAAGCTATGGTGCTATTATTGTACAATATGGTGTTATAATTGCATTGTAAGTAAAATATGGCATTGTGCTGTAATTATTATAGCAAAATTCTTAAGTCACATTAAAATTACGAATTACTATCTAATATTAAGAAATTTTGTTAAAAATTCATCGATATTACGAAATAAATTATTTATAAATAAAAACTGTAATTTGAAACTTTGAATCTATATATTTGAAATTGCACATTTTATTAATTTTATTAATTTGAATTTGCAAAATAAGGATTTATTTTAATTATTTTGTTGCTGATAAAAAATTTAATGAAATTTTTATCTTGAATTGCTGACAAATATGTTTTTTTTAAAAAATAGCAATAATTTGTAAGTATTCATTCTCAAGTTTTTAAAATTAAATGTCTGTATTAAAAGTTTGAATTTAAGTTAAATATGAAAACAATGATTCATTTTTACTTTAACAATAAATAACTATGAATTCTAACAATAATGAAGTTCCAATAACGCTTCATATTTCGAACAGCAGTATTTTATAACTATCTTGAATTCTTTTGCTTATACTACACAATACAGATATTAATATAATATGGTTTGAAAGCCAAAATATAGGGTGTTGTAAAATATTGTACAGTTCTGAATAAATTCGCAAAAAGTTGTTACAATTTAAGTAAAAATATTAAAGTTAAGTTAGTTGAGAAAATATTCTATAAATATCGATATAACAACTTATATTCCTTTATGTATGGAATATGATATTAGTCGATTTAACCATATTTAAAAAATATACATACAGGGTGTCCCAAAAGGACAATTTAACTCTGCACAGTTAGATTCCTCGTTGGGAGTACATAAAAAGTTCCCAAGGAAGCGTTCCTGTACGATCCATAGTTTACGAGAAAAATACGAAAAACAAAGTATGATGTCACTTCCGGTGCAAGAAAAAACACTCTATTGAACATATTAACTGCAGTATATGCACATTTTAAAGCAGATGTTCAAAGTGTCCACCTTGAATGTCGAGGTAGGCTGGATCACGACGTGGAATGGCTGTCATCACATGTTGCAGCATCGTAGGGTCCACCGAAGTATAAGCAGCGTGCAGACGAGCAACTAAGTCCTTTGGTGTTGACATTACGTCTCGATACACCAATTCCTTGAGATGCTTTATAGGAAAAAATCCAATGGTGTAAGATCTAGCGGACATAGAACAGGATCGTCACGTCTGATCCAGCGGCCAGGGTATTCCATATCCAGCCAACCACGTACAGAAGCACAGAAATCAACTGGAGCCCCATCATGCTGGAACCAAAGGCATTTCCATTACATCGACCTTACATCAAGTACATGTCGTAGTGGTCACGAACAGAATACCTGGCCACCATACGGAGACTACCGGTAGCTGCAAGATGCAGCCTTTTAAACACCAGTTTAATGACGGCTTAACGTCATTCCATGGTGCGCGCGCATGCATGACGCGATATGCGCGGCGAACGTTATAAATATTACCGTCTGGAAAAATATGCAAATACTGTTGTTGATGTGTCCAATAAAGTGTTTGATTCTTGCACCGGATGCTTTGTTTACTTTGTTTTTTGTATTTTACTCGTAAACTATTGATCGTACGCTTCTTTGGACAGTTTTTATGTACTCCTAACGAGGAATCTAGTTGTGCAGAGTTTAGGCGGTCGTTTTGGGACACCCTGTACACACAATTTAACTTAAAAAATGTATCAAAATATTGGCAAAACTATTAAAATGTAGCATTTACTATATTAATTTGAATATTGAATATTAGTATAAAATTTCCTTGCATGTAAATTTGAATATTAACTTCTAAATTCGCTTACATATAAATAGCGAAAAAAAGGAACCAATGAATCATTAGCATAAGTGACACATTTCAATAAGGAGTTGTGGACTGCTTAGCATTGTTGTAAGGCACTTACAAATCCTTACACATTGTTGCTTACTGGTAGGGGTTTTCGTACATATTAGGGCATATTCATGAGTCATAAGTAAGGAAACTTAGAAAATACCCGAGTTCCTACCCTGAAAGACGTGCATGAAGAAAGCAGAAATGGATAAATCCATCTTCTGTTGTCAAAGAGTAATTGGGAACGAATCCATAACTTTTTCTCTCAAGGAAAAGTCTCTTTTGTCTCACCACTAAGCAGTGACAGCCCAAGTGGCCAACAAATTATAAGTAGAAGAATGTATAACGACCAAGTGCAGTTGTTATTTCAACATCTTCAATTTAAGTGACAAAAAAAACAGCAAAGATATTAATTCGTGAAAAAAAACCATGTTGTAGATACATCGCTGACAGCATAACAACCACTAAATCTTATTTAATGTCTCACCATGCTTATCATACATATATCAGTTAAAAAAATCCTAAATTGAAAAAATCATTTAAAAACTATTTTACAGTAAGGTATGAATAGCATATATACTCTTTCGTATAAATGTAATTATACCTAATATTATAAGACTTAATATCACTGTGTAAAAAATAATTAAAATGAATTGAAATTAATTTAATGGTTCCAAGAAAAGCATTTTATTTCTCATTATCTGAATTTAAAATGTGTAACGTAATTCTGATCCGATTAGTAATCTTGGCCATCTCAAATGTTTTTATGAAGTTAATTTTTATTTTTTTCTCAGATAGTGTGTGTCTTTGATGGTTCCTACTTATATCCTTATCATTTTGTTAATCAAAAGAGAATATTTCTATTCTTTTTAAATCGTATTGTTAAAAAACTTTATTTTAGAATAATATAAAATCATCATGGTGCTTTGTCTTTAAATTACGGTATAAATATCTATTTGTGTGACGAATTATACACCCCATTCCGATTCACACATTCCATTCTTTAAACCAAACAAAGACTAGACATTTTTATCTTTGATGAAAATCCAAGATTTACTTAAGTTCAATAAGGTTACTATAGACTTCATATACAAAATATTAACATTTTTATCTATAAAAAGTTGTAACTCTTGTTATATTTTAATGTTTATGAAGGGCATTAAAATATAATTTTTTCACAGTTGTGTGATGTGCTGTGAATAATATTTTGATGTTTAGAATACTTAAACTATTCAATGTAAAATTTTAATATATGTAAATATTTACCAAAGACAATTATGGTATTTTTATGATTTATTTGATCTGCAATTACAAAGTTATTATTAATATTGAATTTGGGAAATATGTAGTTGCATAAAAATAAATGTCAATACTTTTATATCACAAAATATTTTTTTTAATATAAGGGGGACATTAAAATTTAGTTAACTGAATTTATTTTATCTACCTTGAAGTATATTTTCATATTAACAGTTTGTGAAATCATGGTTATTTCGCAATTTGTAACCATGAATATGTCTAGAGTATTCATTTCAAAAAATCGTTATTTGAAATAATCGTTATTTACATTAATAGTCATGATTTAACGTTTTTTTACAATTTTTTATATAAATATCTAAAGTTTCTTATGTAATTATAAGTAACGTGTAAAAGATATATAAATATATATAATTGAATTAAAAATATTCTCAGTATACATAATTATCATGATGTCGAATATATACTTTTCAAAGGAAACACAAATATATTTAATAATAAATCAAAATGGTTTGAGCAAGCAGTAAAAATATATAAAATAAGTTAAATATTTCCTTATTTATACATACATTTTTACAGAAATATTGTTTTATTTTAGTATACATGTATTAATTATATATTTATATAATAAGCAAAACTGTCTTTAATTCCCCATTCAAATAAAATATTAAAACAATATGTTTTGTGTTACACTTTGATTTTTCAATAATTTTGAGTTTTTTTGATTGTTTAAATGGTTGGCACATATTCATGTCTCGAGTAAAATAATAGAATTTATAAAAGAAATATTTTACACATAGTTATCGATGAAACATTTTTTAAATATTCTTTGCCAAGTTTTCAAACTCGTCTTTAATATTGCTGACCGAAAAAAATTAAGTTAAATAAAACTTAATGCCAGGAAGTGTAATATCACTTGCATATCTCAGGTCCAATTATATTCTAATGAATGATAATGAAACATATCAGAGCATTATACCGTAAACAGAAAATTATATTTCAAAATAAAAAAGCATATAAATGATTTAGCCTTTCTCAAAGTCACTTAATTACTCTAATAAACACATCATCTACTGGGTGAAGAGTCTTCAAAAACTCAGAGCTTTAAGTTTGCTGAAATGTTAATTGTTATAAATGGACTAAAATTCTTGTTTTTAACAAAGATGTCTAATCTTTGTTAAAAACATATGATATCTCACTGAAGATCAATGTATTGTTGATAGTTTGCCAAATTTCTATTATTTCTCTTAAAGACATGCTGTGAAATATTCTCGATTTTTTATTCCATGAAATATCACCAAAATGATTGATTTAACAGTTAATTATAATGTAGACTTGTAAAACATGAAATGTTTTATAAACCAGTTCATTCATTTTATATTAATAGATTACTATAAGGCATGGAAATGTTTAATTTAGGTCCTACTCAAAGCTCAAAAAAAGATAACTCAAATCATTTGATAACTCTAATAATCTATGGCAAATTTGTGTTGATGATAACAACAAACAATAGAAAATGAATAAAATTAATGAACATTTAAAAAGTAAACTCGTTTTCAAGCAGCAGTGCTTTTTATTAATATTTATATTAATAGTTATGCTGTAAAAATTGTAAGAAAATTGTGTATTCCTATGTGACATTATACGGAAAAATTACTAGTCAAAAATTCATTACATTTTGAGTTTTATGATTTATTTTAACATTAAAATGAGTAATGTTTTTATTAATACCATGTTTTAAAAGAAATATTTATCAACCTAATAACCAAAAATTTTCCAAAAAAAAGTAAAAACAAAGGCTGTATGAAGCTTTCAAAATATAATAAAATAAACTTGTATTGTCAACAACAACTTACCCTAACAATTCTGGTAAAATATCCAATTCTTTTGAAAGCATTTTGGTACATGCTCATTGTTTAATGAAATAATGGGAAAATTCTATTCATTGTGTTATTATGGTTTTCTTCTCATATATAAATATGTATAAAATATATATATATATATATATATATATATATATATATATATATATATATATATATATATATATATATATATATATATATATATATATATATATATATATATATATATATATATATATATATATATATATATATATATATATATATATATATATATATATATATATATATATATATATATATATATATATATATATACAGTTAACAAATTAAAATATGACTCATATGTAAAGTATATCCTTTTGTTTGCAAAATAATGTATATCTCATGCACTTTTTATACAAACGTTTGAGCAAAGCTGGCATTTCATAAATTTTAATGCTGAAGTAACATGATGTATAATTTATATTACAGTCACAAAATCAAAAATTTACTTCGGGCAGTTCATCTTTTTTGCCTACATTTTTCAAAGAGTAAAATAAGGTTTCATAAAAATTCTTATTCATTGATCTTGATAACCATTAAGATTATTTCTAAAATGTAATGCTCAAATACGTTAAGCATTATCTCGCTAATAAAAATTCTGATTTTGAAATACTTTCAGAAAGTTTTCAATTTAGGAAGATAAATTTGATTAGAATCGATTCTAATAGTAATAAAATTTTTATTGCATTTGCTTTGCTATTTAGTCTTTTAGAAATATTCTCTAGTCAACATTTGTATTTCTGTAGCAGAAATATTTTCAATTTTGATACCTATGAAAAGCATATGAAATATGTCTCTATTATAAGAAGAAAAAATAATGAGCAACATTTCTTTTTCTGTTTATAAATAAAAATTTCAGTTAAAATGATTTATGTATGGTTTTTCTCTAAAAAATATAGTAATAAAATAATACTTATGTCAGTTTTTTTTTACATAAAACTTGAGATTCTTTTAATGTAATGAACCCATTGGGTACGTTTGTGTCCTTTGAATTAGGTTTCTAACGATGAACTAATGAAAACAATAAGAAATTTATTTATTGAGTGATAGGAATTTTACATATAAAATAATATTTTAACAAGAAGCGTCTTTTTGGCGAATATATGGAAACTTGAAGTGCCGCTGTAGATTTTCTATTCTACTCCATTTTTCAGCAAAAAATAAAAAAAATTGAACAGGAAGTACCCATAAATTGCTTTTTCTGTAAATAAGAAATAATGAGAAAATGTGTTTATTATTATCCAGTCACATATTCATAAGATATATAATTTTTATATCATTGCAATATTTCGCTTATATTTTCTGAATAAAATCAAATTTATTTCCATATAAAGTCTTACTTTAATATAACTATTCAAGGTACTTGATGAATCTGCAAATTTTGATGTTTAATTTTGTAGACATTAAATGTTTGATTTCTTAAACTTATTTTATATACATAAATTAAAAAGAATTTAAAATATAAGCCAATAAAGTTTCATAATTTTCTTTCATAAGTTTCAGGGAATATATTTACCATCAGAAATCAGTTAAAATGACGAAATAATTGGGAATACTTCAATTTGGTAAATCATTTTTTGTATTTTTACAATGATTGCTGTATTTTATGTGAGTTGTCCTTTTTATTAAAAACAGTACCTCATAAAAGTAATGATTTACATTCTTTTCACTTTTAAGAATCTAAAAAAGAAAATTTTAAATACGATTTAAACCAAATGAACTTTATTTAGCTTTTCATAGAAATACGAATGAATTGGGAATTATTTATTAAAATCTTATAATTTCCTGCCGAAGCAAAAATCTTACAAATTGCATCTGAAGAAATTTTTTTACTCTTTTTCATTTTCCCCGTTAGTTTACATAAATACTCATTTATTTTTTTAACTATGTTAAGCATGGGTATTAATATACGTGACTTCAATTTTAATTTTTAATTACATTCCAATTTAACTGAGTTAGACTTGTGAAGATTAAATACTAGTTGATCAAAAAACTTTTAAAAAATATGAAAATTAGTGTTTATTAATATTTTTTAATAAGATTGTTGACTTTGTAAAATTTTACATATTGTTTTTCTTATGTAAATTAAAATATTGATTAAAATAATTAATTTTAAAAAACGGTATTTTTGGAAACATATTCAATTAGGTGAAAAATATCAGTATTTTGATATATTTATAACTTCTTCCTATTCAGAAAATGTTTTCAAAATATTTTTTAAAGTATGGAAATCGTTTATTTTCAATGAATCAATACACTTTTTTACAAATATTTATTGCATATTTCCATTTTAAAATTCTGTTTTGGCATATTTGTATATTTTCAATTATTCTTTAAATGACATGCTTCCATAAAAATTTCATATTCTCTAAAATATTTTGAAAAACAGCTTAGTATTCAGCATTTAAGATTCTTGATATTGTGGTATACATCATTCTTTCTTTACCCACGGTCACAGTTATTAAAATACTAATAAAAATAAATATTTTACAAATTAATCATCTATCATTATGGTAATTTTAAAGGTCATTCTTTTAAAAAGCTCTGAAATGATAATTGTAAAAAAAGTGAATGTAAGCCATGAGACGAATGTGACAGAAGTAAAACGAATCAGGTAATGTCATCAAATAATTTACTGAATTAATCTTATTGATAAGTTACTTATAATTTTATCGATATAATTTCTTTAACTTGAAAAGAACAATTTACTTCCAGGAAAAAATACATTTTTGCATAGTTAATTTTAAGCCCAAACTAATTGTTATCATCTACTAGTTTCAACACATCTTTTTAATACACCCACAATTATAAAGATAAATATTTTTAAATACCGTGATATAACATTTATTTCATTGGAATTGGAAATATTGGGAATCAAATTATGTGAAGAAGATATGCTTTAATATCACCTGGAAAAAAAGTTACTGAACTCCCACACAAAGTAGTTATAACAAATTTAATGCTAAATAAATTATAACTATATTACAAGTAATAGGAGTACAAATTATTTGTCTTTCTTAATTATAGATTTGAAGTTGAACAACTGTGATTTTGTGACAAACTCGCATTGTTCAAAATGATAAATTTTAGATCTGAGCTTAATCAGTTCATTTAATGGCCTAGGACAAGTGTCCGCAACCTGTTGAAATGGAAGAGCCAAAAGTTACAATTAACATATTTTCTCAGTTTTTAAAGAGCCACAAAAATTTTAATTTCAGTATTCATTTGTATATATTTGTGTGGGTTTGAACCTTGATATAATAAATGTCTTTAAGTTAAGATATTTATTCATATAAAAACACAAATATAGTTACATATATGGTAAGTTTGGTTTGTCGCTCAACGGTCATTTTTATCACACGAGGGCTAATTAGACCGGGACTTACGGCTTAAAGTGGATTCCGAACCACACAAGTGGATTCCGAACACTATCCATACCCAAGGTGGGATTCGAACCCACGAACTGTTGAACCGAAGGCAAGAGCGCTAACCATTCGGCTGCCAGCTCGGCTACATATATGGTAGGATTATGGTTTCAAGCTCGACTCAAGAATATTATTTTTGTTTATTGACTTTTAAGTTTATTTTTGATTATATTTATCGAAAATAATGTATGCTCGTCTCATTATAGCAATTTGAAAGACTATTTTATGGGCCAAATATAAAATAAATATTAATTTTTTAGAGTTGTCCTCTCGTCTAGCGTAATACGTATGATTTCTAAATCTTCTAAATTGATCTTGAGTTCTGTAAAGTAGCCATTCTACAAATCTTTGAATATAAAATCTAATATTTGCAATTAAAGCAATCCAGTATTAATTACTAATCACTTAATATTGATCTCATGTATATTTGTGTGAAAAGGATTTGCTATTTGATACTTTACTATCTAAGAGTACATTTGTTTATTATGACTTACACGAATCTCTCAGCAAACCCGTCCTTCACAGTTTTAATAACTATACTAAAATGAATCAGGTTAATAGATGCATCATAATAAAGCTTAAATTAAAAAAAATAAGTAATTTATCACTTTCCATGTCTACAACAAGAAGAAGTATTTTTTGTGAGAAATTTACTTTTTAAGCAAAGCATAAGCTAGGTGGTCATTTTCTTGCAGTTTTAGATTTAACTCATTTAGTTTCATTGTGGAATCTACCATGAAGTGGAATATTTGCAGACATTTGTCGTCTTCCAATTCGGGATGATTTATGTTTTTCTCAATGAGGAATACATTTATTTCACTAAAATCCAATGCAAAACCTTGCAATGCCTTATCTTAAAAGACCATAGAACTTTATTTTGCAAAAGTAGGTCAGAAAACTGGTGATCTAATTCGTCAAAGAAAGCTTTAAAGTGATGGTAAAGTACTTTTGCTAAATGTTACCAATAATCTGAATAACCAAGTTCGCGACCTCAATTATTTCAGCAGTAAATGTTTGGGTCGAGAGAAGTTCTTGATGAAGAGTTAGAATTCTATCATTTATTTTTCCGGAAAAATAGATGTTACTCTTTTATGAATTTCTGTCGTAACCTTGGCTCCATCGGTTTCTATAGAAACGATTTTATTTATATCTATTCCATCATCTTTCAAGGATTTTTATATAGCATTTGCGGTATCATCTGCATGAATTTACCTTGACAGATTTATCAATCCCAGCAGTTCTATTTTTTCACATTGAAATAACATATACCTAATGAAAATGGTAACTTGTTACTTGTCTATTATGTCGGAAGACTCATCTACAGCAACTGAAAAGACAGAAGTGAGTCGAATATCTTCCATTTGCATAAGTTTTGGCGTTGAAGATAACTTAGAAGTTCCATCTTGTGCCGTTTTAACAGACAACGGCGAATCTTTGATTTTTTTTCATGATTTCTGCTTTGATTTTTAAAATCGCGAAACAGTTTTTTACAGAAACGATAGATATAAAACAATCTTTCATGCATTCATTATCAGTAAAGGGTTTTCCTCTTTTTTGCAATTTTCGATGATATGTAAATTTGACAAGGTTTGCGCAAAACTTGCCAGATTTACATAATTAGAAAGATATATATATATATATACAAGCTGACCCAGCCACGCGTTGCAGTGGCTGAGTTTTTATAATACATTGAATCAATTTTTTACTAATTCTTGGGTACAATCAAATTAATATTTTCTAAAAAAATTTAAAATAGGTTCATTCATATGAGATTAAAAATAAAACGTATTGCAATCGCAAAAATTTAAAAGTAATAGGTAAAGTATCGAAATTTTGAAATTAAGCACAAATCAACATATACTTTCTGAATTTACATTTTATTCATCTTATATTAAATTATAGTTAGTAATTAGTGACTTACTTATAAAATATACTATATAAATCAAAAACATCTAAAAATAAATTGTTATAAATGAGGTAGATAACATTGACATCGAACTATTATTTTTTCAATTTTTAATTATTAAAACTAAAAACTTTTTCCGCGGTATTATACTGAAATAAAAAAAATTAAAAGAATTTATCATTTGAATAAATAAATTAGATCAAAATGTTCTACTGCATAAATTAATAATCATCAAATTATAAAATAAAAATAAAAAAATAAAAGGCTGTCAAGAAATACTTATATGTTTTGGAGGTGGTATGAAAATTAGTAGAGAAAAACAGCAATAAATAAAATTTTATTTTACTATTTATAATATTAAAAATATTCAAACTGAACACGCACAATAATAACACAATACAAAGTATAATTATGAAAGTGATTCACAAAAAATTGTTATAGTATGATTATACATCATGAAAATATATGTATCATGAAAATATGAAAATATATATGAAAATATATGTACATCATGAAAATATAATAATGAAAATATATGTAAATTCTATATTTAACCACGCGATTGCGCGCGCACGTTAATTTTCTCGAAGATGTATAATCTAGAAAAATAAACACGTCGCCATCTGCCGAATACCTGTGCAAATTAGAAGCTAAACCGCCATCTATTAGGAACTTACAGAACTAAACAATAAATAAACATTAATGTCGTATAATAAATATTGAGAATAATAATTAAGAGATAAAAACTATTCTATCTTTTAAGTTGGACTATATTATAAATGGTTACAAAATTTTATCAAAATCCGTTCAGTAGTTTCTGAGTTTATCGGGAACATACATCGTTACACGAAATTTATATATATATATATATATATATATATATATATAGTTTAAACATACAGAAAAATTCCTTTCACATTCCAAAGGGTTATTTTAATTTCCATTTTCATTTCTTTTGATCGTTTTCTATTTAAATTTCAACAATAGTTTGCAGGATCAATTAGATTTAGAACAGTATTTATATTTTATTGAAATTGAGCTAATGTCTGAAGATTATATTACATCATGAGAAACAAGATCACCTTGTTGTTATTTTCTGTATCATCTCATTTACTCTATATAATAATCCCTTGGGGAAAGGTGAATTCATCGAATTAATTGTTTTTTACATTGCATTACTCGAATTCTCAGAAGCATTAATAAGCTTCCTTGATATCATGTTTGTCTTTCTCTGCTTATAATCAACGGTAACTGCCTTTCGTAGGGTTGAAATTTGTGTTGTGTTATTAGTTAGAATTTGACTGAACAGCCATATCATTTGATCAAGAACTTTTATTATTTTTCACAAAAGATTTCAATATTTTTTAGAATTCTTCAGGTAAGAAAATGAATTAAAATGAGCATAAGATTTCTATTTTGTATTTGAATTTATGTTATAAATGTTTTACAATTTCATTTTTATAACCGATTTATGAAATTTAAGATAATATATATGTTGTATAAAATTAATCATCCATATTTATGTACTGAATTGACTTTTCTTGTTAAAAATACATTCGATTATTTTCATACTATTTAAGAAGTGAAAATAATAACATAGACACTAATAAATACTTATTTAATTTTATTTGTTAGTAGCAACGTGTGATAACTAAGAATAAAATAATTTTTAAGGAAACATACTTCATTAATAAACACTTACATTTTTATTTACTCTGAACTACCTACCACATATTATGTGATTCATTGAATTCTATGTAAATATTTAATAATTATTGTTCTGTAAATTATATGTTATGTATAGAATATTTATGATATGCATTACTTAGAGATAATTTAAGAAAAAAACAATACAAAATTTCTTTATAATTTTAAAGAAATGAAAATTTGATTTTTTCGATATTAACCTATCAATGTGAAGTTGTTTTCATTTATAATAAATTTAAATAATACCTTTATAATAACGGCAAATTTTAATTATTTGATAATAAAAGAAAGAACTAAGCATTCACAAGTACCATTGTTAAAATATAATTTTTATCAAAAAGAAAAGTTAAATGACTAATGATATATTTATATTTGAAAGATATTTTGCTTGTATTTATTTTTACTTTCTTAGATATTTATAAAAATAAAAATTTTTAATAGAAATGGATTTTAAATATAATTTACTGAAACTTAAAGATTTGTCAATGCAGCTTAAAGTATTTCTAAGCAATAGTGCTAGATTAATTTTATTTAAAATATGATGCATGACCATTTTTAGCTAAAAACTACCAAAAAATATATTGTAATATAATTTAATATATAAATGTAATAAATTAAATAATAAATAAAACAATATAATAAATAATTTAATATAATAATGGATAATATATATTTATTACGTAATTTTAATTGTAAGAAAACAAGAAAATGATTGTTCACTCTATACAATTGCATTTGCATTTTAGAGTTACATTTCTCTACAGAATCTGGGAAACAAAGAAACTGTATTTTAGTTCAATATGTACCAAATAATGAATCAAATATAGTCCATTTGAATAAGTAAAATCCTATATTAAATGACATAAATAATAAAATATATGTATTTCCATGAAAATTTAGTATTTAATAGATAATATTTAATCTTTATTTAAAATTCCCATTTAAATAGCTTTTAATACTGGATAAATAATTTGGAAACAATGCATACTATAAAAATATATTAAAAGTTAAAAGTTTTACAAAAAAAAAAAAACATAAATTACACAAATATTTTTCATTTAAATGTCTAGCAAGTAATAATGTTATTGGGCTGATTAATTTAATTAATACTAGAAGATTTAACGAATAAGTATTAGGTCGCACACACAAAATAATATATATATATAATTGTTTTGATTTTTTTATATGATTTTTATATTTTAATTTAGTGACAGAAGCAACCAAATACTCTGATTCAGTATTTTTAGAATAATATTTAACGTATCAGCAAAGATCTATATTTGAACCAATTTGCTAAATTTTCCGAAAAGAATATTGAAAAAATTGATGATGCTCTACAATATTTAAAAAATCTTATAACAACAAATTTGTATTATACTACTTCTTAATCTGTATATTCCTTTATATTTCACAATTATCTTGTAAGAATAGCAGCATAAATGTTTTTCGATTTGAATGTGTTTTTCTAAATGACAGACTAAATATTGCTTACATAATATGTAATAATACTATAATGTTTATCTTATATTTTCACATCATGCAATTAAAAAATAGAAATGGTTATTTATATTTTTATTTTTAAATCGTTATCGGTTTTATGTTCAATACTCATTTTGTAGCCAAAAATACAATTTCCAATAACAAGAGTTAAAAGAAAAATATTAAAATATGAGTAACGTTAGTGCTGCATATAATATCTTCGAAGGTAATTAACTGTAATTATATTTATCATTGTAAAAATCTAAATACATGTTCAAAGATGAAAGGAAAATCGATTAAATGTAACATGTTGTTGCCGGTTTCTAATATTCCTCGGGAAAATAGATAAACAAAAATATTTCCTCAGCACATTTTGCAACGAGTATTTTGTAAGCAACAAAGTTAATTACTTTCATTTAATGTGAAATCCATAATGCTATCAAACCTGTGAACTGCCAAACAGTGCGTGGTGTATGATGTCTTTAAATGTGAAGCAGTTAACCTCTTAGTTTATTTTTAGATATTTTAGTGTGATTAATTGCACAAATGCATTTTGTTTTTTATACTTTTAGGAATCTGTTGCTTTACACATTTATCCTGGCTATTTTAAGCGTTTCTGCTTTATATTCAAGCAATATGACAATTTATTTTCCCTAAAAATAAAAGCGTGTACATACACATGCAGAAAATTTATTAATTACTAAAATACAAAGCAAAAATATTAAACAAGTATCAATAATATGTTGAAATAAAGTTGTTGAATTCATATGCAATACATTTTCATCCATGTAAACACACACACACACACACACACACACACACACACACACACACACACACACACACACACACACACACACACACACACACAATATATATATATATATATATATATATATATATATATATATATATATATATATATATATATATATATATATATATATATATATATATATATATATATATATATATATATATATATATATATATATATATATATATATATATATATATATATATATATATATATATATATATATATATATATATATATGTGTGTGTGTGTGTGTGTGTGTTGTTCTTGAGCATATGTGTGAGTAATATAAAAGTCTTTAATAAAACATTAGCAATCCTTTATCATGAAATTAATTACAATATATCAACACACATTTCATAAATTACTTGAGAATTTTATGTTATTAAAATATATCAAATCTGTATTATAATTCCATTGGTTTCACTAAAAATCATTTTTGATTTGTTTTACATTATTCAATTTTGAATTTATTATAAAAATTTTTTTTCAATGATTAGATATTTGTATCTACAAGAAAAATATATTATTTTTTGTCCTTCTTTTTTTTAACAATGTTTGGTTTAATAAGTCATAAAATTTTAATTTTTGTACTTTCGGTAATTTCATTATTTGAAAAAAAAAGTTATGTCGTTTCTCAACAGAGTAGGTAAGGAAAAACTTCATTTGGAAACATTTTACATTATAAATAAATGTTATTTGTACAGATGAGTCTTTCGCAATATTATTTAAAATAAATTATTCATTTAAAAGGAAAACTTTTTACATATTTCAAAAGAACTTTTATTTTATTTTTATTCTTAAAAGTTAGAAAATGTAGTTTTCGTTAGATGAAAATAGTTTTTCACAGCTTATTGAATTTTAAATTTTCTCATAACTCAGCCCTTTTTATATTTATACTGTGAACATTATATCGAAGTTTCAAAATATTAGGTCATGTATTCTCCATATTTTAAAGTATGAAATATTGTATTTCTTTCATAATCATGAGAAGTTTTTTCTATAAAATTCCTTATTATTATTAACTTGAAATTTATTATTGTGTGTGTGGGTATCTTAAAGTGCATTACGTAATATAATTTTCTTTATGGTGTATATACGTACAAAATACTTTTTAAAAAGCAGATAGCAATTGATAATATATTTATTATGTCATGGTATATAATAAATGAATTCTCACTGCAAAATAGTAATGATTATGATGGTAAAATTTTTACCACGAATACCTAAATATAAATTATGGTTAGTTTAATATGTAAAAACATTCTATAGAATAAACAAATGATTTGAAAAATAGCAGTGAGGAACATTAATGGCCAATTTATGAAAGAATAATTCTGTCTTAAATATGTTAGACTTAGTTTTAAAAATATAGTTCAAATGTCAGTTAAAAAATTGAAGGGAAATGAAAATTAATTTCTTTTTGTTTTCATAATCAATGAAAAAATAAATAAGATCTTTATGAATTACCAAACTGTTTTCATTGAGAGAAAAGTCTCATAAAAGTATAATGAATTTTGTTTGAATTAATGATAAAGTTTAAATATTTTCTGCACAGAATATTAGAATTACTACTTTTCATTGAGTGTTTCATATTATCATGCAAGGATTTATTTGTCCCTTACAAGGTTTCCTTTCATATTTTACAGTTAAATATCATTTTAAATAAATATGAAACTAATTTTGTTAATTACTTTCATGAGCAACTCTATTGTATCTGGAGTTAACTGCGTACATTATATAACTACAAATATTCATTTATTTAAATATAGACCACAATTAAAAAGTAACTTATATCTTTTTTCCCAATTTTACTACTTGTATACTTACAATATTTTACACACTTGATCAAAGATATTGCTTTGTCATATTTTACCGAATGCTTTCGATAAATGGCTCAGCGTCTACAACCGCTAAATGTCCGTCAGTAATCCACTATTTAGAATCCACTTTTACTTTATTTTCTTGCACGATTCTTATAAAAATATAGATGATATTTTTGCAGGAAATGTATTATTGTTACTCTTATTGTATTTTCATGCATTTTTCTCAACAATTATTTTTAAATTATTGTCTCAGGCATTACAAATTGAATTTTTAAAATTACCGTCGGTTACTGCATCAGTTAATAATGCTGATATATTCAACAAAAAAACTCTCAACATTTTATTTTTATATAAACTAAGAGAAATATTTTTTATTTAAGTCTATTATGAGTGATTACAGTTTTTCCAAGTCTTTATTAATTGTATAAGATTTATTTTAAAAATGAATTTTATATTTTTAGGAGAAATGTATTAATAACCCCAGTAATTTTGAAATATTTTTACAGAAATTAAATAATTTAAGAGTTCTGAAAAAACTCTGAATTATAATTTTATTGCTCCAAATTACTAAAAAACAAAATCGTTTTCTTAAAATTATTAATTTCTTATGTTTAATTATAATTTTTCTTCGTTTATGCTACTTGAATTAACCAAATGTACTCACAAAATATAACATGTTTTTCCCCTATATGGATTAAATGGAATTACCTAGAAATGTGTTACTTTTTTTTAACATTTTCCATATTTTTTTCCAAAATTTCATTTGTGTTGATATTTTTGCTATATGGAAAATTATATCAATCAAACATCTAAATTAGAGAACAAAAATTTAATTTTATAAGCAAATGAATGTAAACATGAGCAAAAAATTTATTGTATTACAAATGCCGGAACAATATCCTATGATAACTGATAAACTTTTTTATATCTTTTATTGTGGCCACCATTTCTATCCGCTGAGTAACACAAACATGTTTTGATGACGTCTTCTACGAAGGCCACAGAAGCTTCGTGGTACTCATGGTTGGTACGAATTGAAACTGAAAATTAAAATTTTTATAAAACCAATTTTTATATAAAATGACTTCCCTAATGACATAAATAGAGATAAGAATGTAAAAACTAATTATTATAAATATGTCGAAAAAGAAATACATTATTTGAAATTTCTTTATCGTTACTATTTTAAAACACTGTACCTCAAAAGTAAATCTTCCACTTTATTTGTTCATTATAATAAACCTTCGAAATTCAGGTCTAAAAAGTCACATTCATTATAAGTAAAAAGTATATCGGAATGCAGATAAAATAATTTTTATTGCATCGATACAGTTGACATTCAAAATGGGTATATTACTCTTGGCTTACCAAACATATAAACTTAAATTCAATTTTTTTCTTGTTTAAAATATTTTTCACCAATATTTTTATATTTGAAAAATATTTCTTTAATATAGATAAGGATTTCATAGGAAAATTTCTGAAGATGTGCAAAAATCAATCAAAGATCTTTCTTGATCTACAAAATAAATTAAATATGCATGTCGCTTAAAGATAAGTGGGGCATTTTAAACATAAAATGTTTTAGAATATTAAATGATTTTATCGCAAGTAGGTTTTTAATTAAACACTTATATTACAATATTACAAATTAAGTTCGATATCTTTTGCTTTTAAGTATTTTAAGTAACTAAATACATCGAAAATTTAAAAAAAAATTACTGTAAATTTTTAATCTTGTTAATAAATGTTTTCAAAATCAAAAAAAAATATTAATTCAATCTACTAAACATGATTTAATTATGAAATTTTGAGCAAAATATTAGGTCAATATTATAAGAATAATTATGAGCTAAAAATTTAAGTTATTTTCAATGAAACTTTTCAGCAGCTCATTATTTTTAAGCAGTTCTTTCTTGCTTTTGTTTCTAGATTTCTCAATTTTTGGTTTTGTATACTGAAATATTAAAGTTTCTGCTGTCCATATAACTTTTTCTTTTGTCATATATTACCTAAATGGAATCACAAAAATATTCATATCTGTAAATTGTGGCATTTTTAATACAGAAGTAAAATAAAATTAATTTTTATTTCTCTTTCCTGGAATACAGAAATGATGACTACATAAATATACTGGAATTATATTTCCTTAAATTATATATTATTTATACAAGAATTATTGAAAATATTAATAATAAAATTAAATACTTCACTTTAGATTAAAGCTACTTCATAGTTGAATTAATTTATGTATCAAACAAAAGATTTAGAAATCTCAATAGCTTTATGGAACTGTTTTGTGTAACCTAGTTGTATGGAATGGATAAATACAGAATCGCTTGTGATTAAAAAATTTAGTTAATAATTTCAAATTTAGAAATCAAAATTAACTGTTCAAAATTTAATATTCTTAAAGTTTGAAATATGAAATGATTGATGCTTTAAAGTTAATAGTGTATAATGCAGAAAATACGTTTTTAAGTCCCCTGTATTTATGTACGAAGGGTGCATTTTGAATTGTATTAGATTTTATATAATAAGTATATAATTGTATATAATATTATCAGTATTTTTTCTTCTTTTCAATTTACAATAACCTTTTTTTTAAATTTTGAAATTTATTGTATTAAATGTAAACTTTTTTTTATTTGTAAAAGAAAAACCTATTTGTATTGTTATATGTTTTAAAAAATGATAGGTTGAGATTGTTTAGATTACATAAACTAAAGTCTTCAAAAATCTTATAATATGTATCAATAAAAGTAAACTTATTGGAAATTTATTTTATACGGTGAAAGCTATAAAAAGAATCAAGCTTAAAATACCGCTTCACATAAATCCGATATAATCTTTATCTTTTCTTTCCAGTCCATTATCTTCTAATGGTCTATCTTTTATCACTCAGTTCTCAAAATATATATAGTTTAAACTATCTGAAAAATAAATTTCTCTTATTCAAAAATTTGAGAACTTTCTTATTTGTTATGGAATATGATTTTTAACATTTTATGTAGAATGTTGGCGAAGAAATAAACTTATTTTCCCTATTTCACATAGAAATGATGCATAAGATTGAAAAAACAAACATTCTGAAAAATTTTAAAAGTTTAATTTAATATTAAAATATGATATTTTTAAGTCATGCAAACAAAAACATGTATATTATAATATTAATGTACGCCACAGCAAGCTCGCGCTTTAGACATTATGCCCTAATTCCCCACAATTGTGAGTAATAATTTGAGATTTCAACATCACAAAATATAGATCTAATGATTTGAATGAAGATTTACAAATATAGAGTAAAAGGAATAAAAATATTACTGGAACATTTAACATGAATTAGAAGCATAACTTAAGCGCATGAAAATATATTGAAACTGTATTAATATAAAATACGATAAATTAATGCTGCAAATGTTTGAGCATTAATTTTTTAAATTCTAGATTAGTTATCAAACATGTTTGCTCATCATTTCTTATTCTTATTATTATTCAAATATTGAAAACAAATGTGTGTGTAAAAAATGATATTTCAAAAGTTTGCCAAGTATTATCTCGATAGCTGTGGAATCCTATGAGTTATAAATCAAGTAAAATACAGTCAACTGTCGCTGAATGATTACTTAATACTTCGGCAACATCATTCGCAAATACGTATATCGCAGTTATATTAATGCAAATTGTTCTATATGGATATGACGTTTTTAATAGTAGAGTTTTCTATGGTTGTAAAGTGAAATGTCAATAAATTTTAACGTGAAATATTCTTTCGATATAAAGATAGAGGAAAATGTTAATTATACGAAATATCAACAGATAGGGATTTTTTATTTTAAACAATAAATATACTATGCACAATAACAATATAAAGAATGGATTTAATTTTAGAAACATACTGCTTAGTTAAATATCAGATATAAAACTATAAGATTCTATAACTTTAACAAGTCATATTATAAATAATTTTTAAAATTTTACTGTCAAAACTAAACAGTAAGAAATAATTATATTTAAAAAATAGCAAGAATAAAGAGCGTTACCTAGAAATGTATTTTGATGAAAATTATAAATTAAACAAAACAGGCATAAAGGATCAGTTTGTTGTTTAAAAACTAAAGCTACTGAAAAAGGAAAACAATATTTAAAACATAGTAAAAAATAGTTGTTTGAGATTTTTAAAAATTGTTTTAGGAAAATCTGCAATTTATATAAACGTTTTTAAAATAATGAAAAAAGTAAAAGTATATGATATGCTTAAACATCTGAGAAATTGGGTAAAGTACATGAAAATTATTCTTATTACGAATCTCAAAAATAGTTGGACAAAGTCAGATTCATGATTCCATTGACTTAAAAAAAAGATAGAAGGAATATATTTCGTCCCAAACATTCCAGGATGTCTTTAGTAGTAGTGCCGTGTTGATGGCATTTTAGACAAAACGGGTAAGATTTCTCATCCCCATTAAATGTAAGTCATTTAAAAAAAATAGTGGTATAAAGCAAAATGTTTGTTCAGGTTTTTCTATCACGTCCTAGTATATTATCCTCACTCCAGAAAGAGAGTGGATGATTTAGCTGACTTTATATTGCAATTATACGCTACTTATTAAATATTGATTACAATGATTTACCGATGTTTTCTAGCATAATTGTAAGTCTGAAGTAACTAATGATATACGAGGTGTGGCTATTAAATAACGAGACTGTCTTTGTAAAAAGTTTTATTCTTATTTTATACATAATTATTTATTATCGCCTTCAATGTACACCCCTTCTCTATCCCTGCAACGCTCCATGCGAATTTTCCATTGTTGGAAACAGTGCTGGAAGTCATCTTTTGTTAACTCCTTCAGTACTCTTGCCACTTTCTCTTTGACAGCTTCCACGGATTCAAATCTTGTTCCTTTTAATGCAGATTTCACCTTAGGGAACAGATAGAAGTCATATGGTGCCAGGTCTAGTAGGATGCTGTGTTTGGCCAGTTTTTGCGAGTTGGCTGTTGTTCAAACGTGAGAATTTTTGGCATAATTTTGGCGCACACTTTTTTCATGTTCAAATTGTGGTGTAAAATTTGCCGTACACATTCTTTATCAATGTTTACAATTTCAGCTATTGCACGAATACTCAATCGACGATCAGACCGAATCAAACTAGCAACTTTTTCGACATTTTCATCCGTTTTTGACGTTGAAGGGCGACCTGGCCCTTCATCTTCAACATCTTGTCGGCCATCTTTAAAACGTTTGAACCATTCAAAAACTCGAGCACGGGATAAACATTCACTGCCGTACACTTCTTTCAGTAAAATATAAGTTTCAGTACCGGTTTTTCCAAGATTGAAGTGAAATTTAACAACAATTTGTTGCTCTATTATTACACTAACCATTTTTTCGCCAAAATAAAATAACAATGTTAACGGAAATGAAGGTTATGACTAAACAGTGTTACTTACGCAAATGAGGCTTAGGGCATTCTGAAGAGAAAGCTTCACACTAAACAGTTGACAGCCAATGGCGGACTACGCATGCGCATTTTCGCCGCCGCAGCGTCAGTCTCGTTATTTAATAGCCACACGTCGTATATACTATTCACATTAATTTCATATCACTAAATATTAATTATTAATATTTTTATAATTTATTTGTTTTGATAAGTACAAATATTCGTGATAAATTACTGTATTAAATTTAATTTATGTTTATACTTCAAAGATTAATTATATTATGCTTAATATAGCTTTTGGATCAAAATAACTATTGTTTCTTAGAGCTCTCAAAGAAACAACAATATTCTTTAAATGGTTTAGATTGCAAATTTTTTTCCGAAGTTATTAACGGTAATTGCTTTATCGTTTTAAAAACTTCAATAGGTGCAAAATTACGAAATACAAATTTAAATTTGATAAATTATTTACCTTTGTTTCATATCTGAAGAAAAATTATTACACATACATATTTCAACGATACATTTTATTTTTAGAAATGCTTTACTCAATAAAATAAAGTGGTTTCAGTTAATGAAAAATCTATAACGTTAGCAAGTTCTTCAACACAAATATCTGAAGTATTTGAATACCAAGTTTTTAATAATTTACACTTTTGTTACCATATCGAGATAATTAATTACAGACGAGAATTATGTTTTAACTCATTATATATATGTTGCTTTTCACACAAATTCAATAATACAATAATTTTATTTTTAACTATTGTGGTAATTTATTTTCTGACCTTTTGCCTATATTTCCAAATAAATTTCACTTACGTTCAACGTTTAAATACTTTAAATACTAAAGCGTATGAACTCAGTAAATGTTTACTACTGAAGATATAGTAAACTAAGTTTTATCAACTTATGTACAGTTTAATATTAACTGATTGATAAGGTAAGTTTTGATTTAAGTATTTAATTAAAAAATATATCAAATACTTCAAAATAATCTTATGAATTATATTAAAATTGGTTCCTCTGTTCATTGTCATTTGATACTTAATTTTTTTGGATGGCTGTACAAAATTTTTCTTACGAGCGATAAACAATTTTACTACTTTGATCAAAATTTTAGGACACGATTAATATTTTCAATTTATTTATATTTTCCTTTTATTAAATATAAAATTTAGAGAATAATTGGTATTTTTTCGCTATTTTTTAAAAAATATGATTGGTTATTCTATGACGAATCCTACAATTTTTGCGGAATTCTACCAGTTTCTACTATTTTCGAATATAAATTGCAAAAGAACTATTATGAAATTTAAAAAATATTTCATTTTGATGCTTAAATTGTCACATTTTTAGATAATTTCCAAATATAACGACGCAAAGGGTGAGCAGTTGATGTAATAAATTATATTAGAGTGTTTTAAGTAAACTATAATTGCAGAAATATTAATTGTTTTAATAAATATATGATTTTGATAATTAAACATTTTCTTGTAAATCGCTAATATTGAATAAAATATAACCACAATTTTGATTATTTAATTTAAAATGCAAACATTAAATTCAACGTTTTCTTATATTATGGTTGTTTCTGTTATGCATTATGATTTTACAAAATTAGAATGAAATGTTTAAAAATATTTATTACATAATTACTGTATTAAACTTTTTCAACTTGAAATTTGAATATTTTTAACTATATATTTCGTTAATTCACATATAAAAATAGATTGTTTAAAGACATAAATTTGAAAAATAAATTTTAAACAAAAAATCATTAATTTATAGATATTTGTGAAAGCTTTTTAAAGTAAAGTAAATGGAAAAGTATATTTTCTTCTCATTTTTATGGTGTAATACCATTTTAAGTGACGTTCAAAATTGAAGCATTTATTATAAATAATCAATCAAGAATAGTTTTGCTGGAAAATAACATGTTTTAATATTAAAAGCATATAATACAAAATGCTTTTAAAAATTAAAAGAATCTACTACAGTAAAACATGGCTATTATTCATGAATAATGTATCGATAATGCAATGTAAAGTTCAGAAAAGATACAAAGTACTTCATATATTTTATACGCTTCTATTATGTTACACGCTCTCCCTGATTTTTTAACTAAAAATAGAAAGCTTGTTATTTTATATTATTTCATAAATGTGGCCCCATTCAGCCTAATGAATACAATTTTGTTAATTTAAGTTAAGCAATTCAATAACATAGTTTATTTTATTTAACATTTAAATGAAAACAAATTAGTTTAATTTCTTGTCAAGTAAGTATTTTTAGAAAACATTAGGGGTAACATTATTTGTTTCATAAAATACCAGTTTTAGAATAAGAAAAGAAACTTAAATTCATATATAAATTGAGAAAATGATTTGTTACCATAAGTGTGTATCTAAAAACTTATCAAACTATTTGTGAAAATAATGTAGTCAAAACTCATTCTATAAAATATAATTGAATGAAGATGGAAACTCTTTTGGATAGATGAATTATTTTCATGTTATTTTATTGAATCTTTTCCAATTGAGTTTTTCTATTGGTGATCTAAACATAAAAAGTTAAAATAAAACAACTATATGTATTTGTTCAAAATAAAGTAGGTGATATATATATATATATATAATATATATATATATATATATATATATATATATATATATATATATATATATATATATATATATATATATATATATATATATATATATATATATATATATATATATATATGTGTGTGTGTGTGTGTGTATATGTATACAATTATTTTATTTTACTTTTTTATTCTGAACATTTGGTTGATATTTAAAATTTTCTTAATTTCAGTTACGAATAACTTACATATAGCTAGAATAATTAATTTAAATTCAGTAAAATATATAGCTTTCCATCATACAATTTTGTATAGATTGAAAACATTTTCTCTACTTTAATTTTAATGTATTTGACATATTAAAATATATTTTGATAATTCAAAAATGAGGTAATTTCTAATTAGATATACTGTGAATGTTTTTTGTATTAAGAATCCAAGATATATATTATCTTTTTATAACTTATTTAAGATTATATATTACCTATATTCCTTTGAAACATAATCAGTTTTCATCTGTGTGTTTTAATTTTGATGACTGTATGCCTTTGTGTAAAATTTAAATAATTTGTGAATGCATTTTATGTAATTTCAATTTAGAGTATTATTTTCAGAAGAATGTAAATTGGATATCAATTTAAAAAAAGAAAAATTTCTGAAGTATGTCAGAAAGTAAATCTAGTGGCCTACATAATTTTTTGAGACACTGTTGGGATTACGCATACAAAGAAATTTGGCTTGAGAACAGATCTATGTTAATATAGCATTCGTGCTAATGAACAGATTGAAACAGTATAAGGGGTTAAGAATACCTATATTCTTCCTTATGCTCATTATTTATAATGTTTTGTTTTGGAATATTTTCAAATGCCTGCCAAAATACTTCCAATATTAGATATAGCAGGTGATATTTTCAAATGCAAAATTTTGCATTTCTTTTTTTGTTAATTACATTGAAGCATAGATGAAATCATAACACTAATATATGACTTTCAATTATATAGACAATATTGGTAAATGATGTTTTAAAATCTGAAATCTCTCTTCGTTTTCGGATTAACTAGATTTTAATCAAATCTCTATTTCCTGGAATAATGATGTAATTAAATTAGATCGTTATAATCCACATATATTAGTTTATTGTATATTCAAAAATAATTACAATTCATAGAAATATTTGAAATCCAAATTCAAGTTCTTGAATAAAATAATTTATAAAGGCATTTTGATAATAAAATGAATTATATTTATGTAACTTTGTATTAACGTAAATAAAATAAAATATTTGGTACTAAAATATAACTATAAAATCTTATGAAAATAAAATATTGGTCTTCTGGGAATGAAACTTATGAATAAACTGCTTGACACACAGAAATGTTAATTGTTTATTTCTCAATTATGGTAGGAAAATTAAACTGAATATACTTTAATTTTGTAATTTAATTTTATAATTTTATAAACACAATTTTAATGCAGTTTGGGAAATAAAAAAACTGGTTTTACTTTTGTATTAATTTCAAATTATAGAAAATGAAACTCCCACAGTGTTTCTCACATTTAGAGCATATGCCTGTTGACAACTTAAGGGTTATTTGTTTTATGTAGACACTTTTTGCTTATTAAACATGACTTTTTAATACTTATTTTTAGATAATGAGTACAATTTCCTATTTATTGTTACATATTTCATATATTTATGAAATTTCCTTCATAAACAAATATAATATTTAATCACTTCTATTGTCCCTTTAGAACCTTAAACAATTTGTTATTTTCAATGTTTAACATATTTTTCTGCCAGTGCAACTCATATGTAATTGTTGGGAAAAAGTTAAAAGAAAGCTTTTCGCAAGCTTTGAAATAACTTTGAAATAATTTATTTCTTGTTATTAATGTAAAATTTTTTAATTTTTTTTTACATAATATTACCTAAACTAAATACACATCTTTATTTGTCAATTCATTGTAAAAATGGGGTGATTTGAATTTTTTATCAATCTAAAACAAAAATGCAGAGACAAATTAAAAGTTACTGACTTATTATCATACCAATATATTATATTATATTGTTGGGATATATTAAGGAATAGTGCTGAGTTTAACAGCTTTTTTTCGTAGAGGTTATAATAATAAATTACTTAGGTATTTGGAAAATAAGATGATACATTTACCTATGGAATTATTCGATAATCTCTTCTAATTTTGTTCACATAGTTTACTCACATAAGATCATGTTAAGTAAACTTAATAAACTGAAAAACTTTGGTTAATAGAGAAAGTAAGATTGTTATTTCCTTTTTCATGAATATTTTATATTCACCAAATATTTTAAATGATTTTAATCATATACTTTTGAGATCACATACCAACAATTTCCAACAATTAATAAATTATACGTAAATAAAGGAATTTATTTGAAAGTGCAAAATATTATAAGCAATATTTACTTAAACATTATATTCGCATGATCATCTACGCTTCTACAAAAAGGGGTTATATATATGTGTGTGTGGGTTCAATTATTCAATAAATCTAAAAATTCAAAGTATGTTTCTTAAAAGTTATATACGAAATTATTCATGACATAGAATACCAAAATAATAAGCCTTTCTCTTTCTATACGTAGTGCATGCTATAAAAATAACTAAACTTGTAACTTGGTAAAGACAGAAAGAGCGAATAGAACTCCATACATAACATTTTTCACCTAAATCCGAATAAAAAAATCTGTATCATTTTATTTCACAAAAGTGAATTGAATTACATGTCTAGTAAACATCTTCGTAAACGAAATATTTAACAATTCAGACCAGGATATGTACACTCTTTTTTATAAGAAGCCAAACATTCCCACCGTGTTTTGGAAATTTTAAATAAAATTCATATTGTGGTCACGAATCCTAGAATCAAGAGACACAGGTGACTCGCATAATAAATAGAAATACAATTGTACTAGGTAGTCCTCGATAGCATCAAATTATCTTATTTGATGTTATAAAGGATCAAACAAAAAAAATTTATGCTATAGGAACAAAGATTTACTTTAAAAATTTCTAACATTTATATTTATAAAATAAGAATTTTATTAAATTCTATGAAGATATATAATTTGATAATCTGTCACAAAAATCAGCAAAAGCATGATATTTTCATTTGCTTAAATTTTTCTTGTATAAAAATTTATAATAAAACTTCTTTTGGTGTCAGTAAATGTAAATGTATAAATGTAATAAAAATATGTGGTTCAATTGAATCTTTTTCTTAGCAGCTTAGAAAAAAGTCATAGTTAAAATACCGTATAACGTTTTTCGCAATTAATTTAAATTTATATTTCTTTCTGGAAACAGAAAACAATTATTTTCCTTATAAAGGATATCCTTTGGGAAGCATAGAATTTTGATTTTTTGCAGAAGCTGTTTCAAATTTAGAGACATTCATGAAAATCTAACTGTCAACGGGTTTAATACTTGTTTTGTTAAAATTGCTTGTAAGTGATTATTAAATTTGTTAAAAGAAACCAATAGTATAAAGTAAATACTACATGATATTTTCATATTATGAAGAGAGATAAACTGCTTACATAAATTCATACAATTTTTAAAACTCCAGAGATACTCGTAAAATTTAAAAAAAATTGAAAATTGATGAAAGTATTGATTTTAATAGAATCGGTGTCTGAGAGTCTGCAAAAAAAGGCAGTTCTTTCTGTACATTCAGTATGAAGTTTGTTTTACGAAATCAATATAAAAAACATTAAAGTAAGGAAAAATAATAAGGATGCGTTTAATTTTTTGACAGATACTTTAATATTATTTCGCTATATATCATTGTTAAAAAGTATATTAAGTATGTTGTTAGCATATAACGAGCACTCACTTTAGTTTTCCACAAAAATAGAAAAAAGTATCCAAAATTGTCTCAAAATATTCTTTAAAAATAAATTACTTTCCCTCTAAATGAACGCTTTTAGCTGCAAAATTTGTGAGAAAAAATTGTTTTTGTTCAATTACATACTACATTTTAACATAATTGAAAAGCAACTTGTTTTGTGAAATCTTTCTAAATGAGTGCTTTATAATTTCCATATTTTTTAATGTCCTGTAGATAGGTTAGAATATATGATAAGTCCTCCTTTTTTTCATGTTCTTTTCAAAGATGTGGATGAAGTAGGCCTGAAAAGAAATTTCGTAATTTGAAGTGAATAAATTAAGCCAGTTTAAGAAACACATGATGCTAATTTGTAAAAAGCAAAATATTTAGCAACAGAAGTAAAGATTATTTTAAATTTATATGCATAATGTATTAAATATATTTTTATAAATAAGTGTGTTGTCTCATCATGAAAATTTATATATTATTTACTAAGTATCTTTAATCTTCATACATGAATCATATTTGATTTCCTTCTTTAAGAAATACAATTTTCGATATGAAATCGTAAATTTCGTGGGAGCCATGTAATGCTTATACATAGTGCACAATGTTACAAAGAAACTTTAAGATTAATTACGGTCATAATAGTCAAATAAGTTTTATTCCTGAATCGTGAAATTTCTGTTAGTTCAAAAGATAAATGCAAAGAATTAATTTTACTAGAGGAAATATCAAATATTGAAACAGTTTTCAATTAAAATATTTTCTAGTTGTCCCTGAATATCGAAATCAATATATATATATATATATATACATATATATATATATATATATATATATATATATATATATATATATATATATATATATATATATATATATATATATATATATATATATATATATATATATATATATATATATATATATATATATATATATATATATATATATATATATATATATATATATACAGTAAGTCCACTAAAGTCCCTTGCCTCCCTCTTAACTTCGGAACGGCTGCTACTATATTTATAAAAGAAAAGTGGTATCTAGGTATAGTAAAGTAGCCATGCGCTACTAAATGAAACCACCTACCACGCCACCTGCTAGAAAACTGTGGAGTTAGCATTCGTATCTCGTAAACGGAACGAGATAGGTAAAATAAGTGATTAACAAAGTTGCAGAGCATCTTCGATTTAGTACGAAAAGATGCCTTGTAGGCAATAACGTGAAGAATACAGCGGTTAAAACGCGCATTTGTTGTTTTGTGCTGTGACGTGGCACATCGTACGTGTACATATTTGAAAAAAACAAAAAATCGCTTTCGTGATTACATTTTTCACTTTTATTTCGAAATGGGAGGAACAGAAGTATTAAAAATAATTCCAACAATTTGTATGCAGTATGCAAATACGTAAGAAACGTCACGCCTCTTCATCTGAGACAGCTATAAAAGAGACATCTTCTTAGGGCTGTAGTATGTTGATGCTAATAGCAATGGATGAGCATTGTGAGATGGCTTTACTGTACGGTGAATGTCGACGCAAGGCACGATCAGCAGAATGGCTGTACTGCCAACGTTTCTTTGCAGGCCCGCATCCTTCTCCTCAAACTATCCTAACTGCTGTAAAATGTTTAAGAGAGACAGGTTGCGTTAATAGTCGACCTCGATCTGGCAAACCAGCTAAGGTAGGACGGCAAGTTCAAGCGGATGAAGTATTAGCATATGCCCTCTCATATCCGAAATGCGTAAGAGAGATCAGTCAACACTGTGGTCTCTCCAAAAGTCAGGTTTGAAAAATCCTAAGCGAATCAGGTGCTCATCCATACCGACCAACGCATGAACAGGTTTTAGTGGACGGGGATGCCGAGCGAAGCTATGCATGGTGCAACTTCGTCATGAATCAGATACAGGTCCAGCCAACATTCTTGGCAGATATAATGTGGACGGATGAGGCATGCTTTTTACGGAATGGCATGTACAATAGGCAAAGCACTCATTACTGAGCACTGGAAAATGCTAAATGTTTCGTCGACGTTCGACAATAAATGCGGTATGCTATTAACGTTTGTTGCACAATTTACAATAACATGCTGATATGCCCAATATTTTACAATGACATGTTAACGGGTGCACGATATTTACAATTGATACAGAAGATAATAACCGATTTTGTGGAACATGACAGCGCGCCTGCTCACAAGACATCTCCAGTGAAGCAGTACCTTGTCAAGGAATTTGGCAACGAAATACTAGGGTATGGCTGTTTCGAAGAGTGGCCTCAACGTTATCCTGATTTGACTCCACTTGACGTTCTCCTGTGGAGATACTTGAAACAGCAGGTGTATGCGACCCCTCCACAAAAGTTGCAGGACCTTAAACGACACATTACGGTAGCGTGTTTTAACGTTTGCAACGTGATCTTCAAGCATGGATCCAAATGTGCATTGCAGCTCATGGTGAGAAGTTTGAACATCTTAAATAAAGTATTTTGTTATAACTATTTGTTTTTTCTTTCTTAGATCGTTTTGTCACGTCACAGCAAGAAACAAATGTGTGTTTCAACCGTTGTATTCTTCGGATTAATGCCTACAAGGTATCTTTTCGTACTAAATGGAGGATGCTCAACAACTTTGTAAAACGCTTTTTCTCTCTATCTCGTTCCGTTTTCGAGATAGGGATGCTAAATCCGCAATTTTACACCAGGTGGTGCAGTATTCTGTTTCATTCAGTAACGCATGGTAACTTTACTATACCTAGACACCACTTTTATAAATATAGTAGCAGACGTTCCGAAGTTAAGAGGGTGGCAAGAGACTTTAGTGGACATACTATATGTATGTATACATACGTATATATATATATATATATATATATATGCATAATTTAAAAATTATTACATTATGCAAATTATTATTATTAATTAGTAAAAAGTACTAATGTCAGTGATCCAGTATTCAGAAAATTTGAAATATAATTTCTTATTATTCTTAAATTTTATTTTATTACAACAAAACTTAAAAGAAAAATATGTTAAATTTTTAACTTTGAAAATAATTTGCTTAAGATTTTTTTTGTCGGAGACAATAGTTATCAAAAAACAATAAGTTCATTCTAATTCACTGAATATAATTACGTTTATATGATTGCTATTAATTGACTTATTTTAAAAATGATTGTTACCAAATGACTTACTTTTGAACTTGAAAAATTATTTCAGAATTATTTTCTGACATAATATGAAGTGGAGAAAAAAAAAACAATTTCGCATATCATGGATAATTATTTACAATATTATTTATTTGCATAATTTTGACATTTAAATGCTTAAAAACAAAATCAGTATCATTCGATATAGTCTCGATGTTAAAAATAAGAACTGTTTTGAATATAAGAATCAGGATTAATAATCCTTTGAAAGCATTTGCTGTAGGAGTAGCTATCAGAAAGAAAAGGAAATAACCATTTTGGATGTGATAATAGCGTTATTAAATCAATGGTCTGCCAATTGCATACGATATTATTTAATTAAAAAATTAGTGATTATTATTTCTTCCAAAATAACACAATCCGGTATCTGATATAAAGATTAGGAATTTTATTGATTTCCCCAATCCTAGTTAGTTTTCCTCAGCATTTCACTAAAAACTGGTATTCTACCTTAGTATTTTTATGATACTTGCAAGAGATGTACTACATCTCTGATTTTGCAGTCTGCTTTCCTTCCTCAACTTTATGTCTAGAAAACTTTTCCTTAAGACAACGTGTTTTATGGACTATATCAGTTATAAATGGAAATCATCTAATCACTTATTTTAAGATGTATATATCTGGAGAAATCGTAATATATTAGTCAATAGAAGATCAAAATTTCTTTTACGCTTTGTGAAGATTGGCATGGTAACATTACCAAACAACTGATGCCATTTTATAAAATACTCTTGACAGCTATATTTCATATGAAAATATATTTCCTCCTTTTTTCAGTCTTGAAATGAATCATTTAGTGAAATTCTTTAAATGGGGCAACTGTTGATATATTAATATTTTATTCAACTAATATTCAGAGTTTCACTTATTTCTTTCTGACACAATTTCAAAACAAATATTATCATATAATAACATAATGTGTGCGAAATAAATATAGCAAATTTACATAATACGAAGAAAATGCTTCAGTCACATACTTGGATGATAATATAATTTCTTGTACCGCCACTCTATTTAAAAAATGTCAAAACTGAAATATTAATTACTGCATAATTTAACTGAAAATGTAAGATGCAAAGACATACATTAAGGAACTCTTTAAGACAGTATGCTCTTGCACCATGAGTGTATTATAGAGAAAATATGTACCCAGTATTCAAAAAGAAATCCTGATTAATGAATTATAATTAGCATTTTTTCAACAGTGTTATATAAGCTATGTTCGTATTTCTTATATTAAATTCTAAGCTGTTTAAAATAACAATACAAGTTATTTATCTTCTTAATTTTTTTTATTATTTGTATATTTTCAATATAAAAATGAAATAACATTTTTTCCTTAAGAAATAACAAAAATGATTGCGTGATATCAAAACTGAATAGAGAAGTATGTATAAAAAATTATATTTGATATCATACATGTAACATAAAGAACACATTTTATTTCTTTTAATTTTTTAAAAATTTTACCGTTACAGTAAATATATCTTATTAAAATCATTTATTCCATTTCTGCATTTACCTAATTGCAGAAAATACTGATTTCTAATGATCAAAAAGTAATCAAGTAGTTGTAAAAAATCATAACAAAATTGAATCAGTTAATAAAGCTTCATTGAAGAACAGTTTCTAATAATCAAAAATAAAGTTATATGTTTCAGAAATCTAACTGAAACAAAAATTGAGCTACTTGTGACTTATAGAGTAAGACTTCCATATTGTAACAGTAAGACATTCATAATTTTCCAGTTTAATTCCGAATTAAATTTAGTTTTTAATTTTGATTAAAAAATAATAAAAAAGACTGTGTGTGTGTGTGTGGTTTTAAGAAACGAAAAAATCACTCTTTAGTAAAACAAATAAAAAGAAAAGCTAGTTTTTTTACATTTTTCTCCGGTTATTATAATTTAATATTTTTATATGGTATAGTTAATTCTTTGTATTAGAGTAAGATTTATTTGTCCAATGATTTATACATTCGTTATGTACTATATGGAACTGTTCTCATACGTTAAAATAATATTGTAACGTACAAGAACAGTGCCATATAGTACATAACATATGTAACTACTCCATCTATACTTTTAAGATTTTGATTTTTGTTTTTTGTAACACGCAGAAAGAGTCACAGTTGCTGCTAGTTCAGATAGAAGAACATTCAAGTATGAAAATCAGAAAGCCAGTGATGTTTTGTATTTGTGATTTTGCCTCATTTTTTCATTTACTGTTTTTGTAGTAAAAAAATTAAGCGTTTTCATAAATCTGTAATTTTACTATAAGGGCATGCATGGTATTTTGATTTCTTATGTTGAAATTTGAATTTAAAAATATTTAAAAATTCATTTAAAAATCGGAAATCTCTTTAATTGTTTTGTACAGTTATTTTCTTTATTTCAAAATTTAATAATTTTGACTTTGTGGCTACCAAAAAAAATATTTGTAGCATAAAAAATACTTGTCATGCAGTATACTTTTTATGTGGAAAATGATGAACTTAAATCAGATCTTACATTTTCATGTAATTTCAAATACTTAAAATAACAGTAAAAAAATTACTTTCTTTTGTTTTTAATCAGCAATTTAATGTGAGAATATAAACTTTAGTTTGAAAAGAATATTTTTAAGTTTTTCTGTTTTGTATGAAATAATCCATTCTGCATATTTGCTTATGGGCTTCATAATCATGTAGCTATGTAAATATGTGAATAATTTAAAAATTTAGTACCTTATTATATAAAACTGATATTTTTTAAAAAAGTAACAAAATGGGGGAGTATAAAGCTAAATAGACATAAGGAATTTTTTATTGCAACTAACGTTGTTAATATTTGGAATTAATGTATAGTAAAAGAGAACAGTTAAAAACAGCTATATTTTTCTTTGATCACATTTTATTAAGCTTAAATGAATTAACATATACGAGGATGTTTTGAATTATGATTTTTTCATTTTTAAATTGATTGTGTGTAAATTGCTTTTTTACTAGTAAGGATATATAAATACTTTTTGTGGAGCACATGTTAAAATAAGTAAATTAAATTTCTTTTGCAGTAACTGTAAAATTGCAAACTTCAAGAAATTCTCTTAAAACTTGTATAACGTGCTTTGCACATTAGATATTAGTGGGAAAATTAATGTACTGATGTCTCACTTTGAGGAGATTTTTTGCGCGCGCGAAAATGTAGGTTTAAGATTTTATCAAAACATTAAGTGAATTGAATTTAAATACTGCGAGTGATGACATTTTATATAAACGCAGATTATTTGGGTCTGAATCAAGAATGAATATTTTTGAGCTACAAAGAAAGAACCATTAAATTTTACATTTATCACAATTCAGTAAAGAATGTGAAACTCAAAATTTAAAGCAGTTGGGTAGAAACTAGAAAAAGAAATTTTTACTGAGTATTTACATAATGACTAAAGAATGTATTTGAATAATTAGTTCTATTTATCTTTCAATTTTATTTTCGCATATCACACACAATATAGGAAAAACATTGTGACGCAATGAATAATATGTGTTGATCATTTTAAACTTTTAATTTAAATGTGAACACATTGATCAAGAGGTTAAATAATTGCCAAGTTTTAATACTTATAATCATTACATAAATGAGATCCTTGTTCTTTTTTTACACAGCTTTTGCCTTTGTCAGAAATAGGAATGTCTTTGTGCAATACGATAACACTCGCATTAATGTAAAAAAAATTTAACTGTAAGAAAATACTAAGTTTTTCTCTGAAATATTGATTACATTAAATTGTGCTAAACATTGATTTAAATTAAATGCTATATTGTTATTTTCACAATGTAATTAATTTAATTGATTTAACATCATTCTGAAATACTGCTTGTTTGAAGGATGAAAGCAGGTAATTCTTGTTTCCTTTCGAAATTGTCCTCTATTTGTCACAGTTGGGGGGAGGAGTGAAATATGAATGGTGGTGGATTGCTTTCCCTAATCTTTTTCATTCGCATCACGTGATTGTTTTTTTATAGTGATGATATTTATTATTTTTATTTTCTAATAGAAATGTCTCATTTAACCATGCAACGAGTAAATTTCCTTCTTCTCAATACTCCCTCTAGCACAAATGAATTAAAATGCGTATATTAGGATTCCCTTTAGCGAAATATAAGAATTTCTGCAAAGAGTTTTCACTCCTTTTACACCTTTTTTGATACATTGTATTGATGCAATAGAGTATTTTCGACAGAAATCTATGAAAAAAGTAAATAAAATTACAAATAGAAAATGTCTAAATTACAAATTCTAGAAAGCTAGGTATTGTTTCATAGCAAAGCTTGGAATACCTGGTAGTTTATAAGAATATAATAAACAAATTTTGTATTTGCTATATATAAAGTTAGAAAAAATATAATAAAAGTTTGAAAATTAAGAAGATTAGATTTTTGTTAATTCCAAAATATGTGTATTTATTAGAAATAAGTTCACTCTGATAAAATAAGAAAATGATTTATGGGCCATTATTTAGCTTTCTAAAACTAAAATGTCATAAAGTATAAATATTAAATTCATCACCCACGGAAGACAAAGCTTTTAAAAACTGATGTCGTATCTCAATAAAACACAAAACCCTGGAGTATTTTATCTTTACTACACACTGTAAAAAAGATTTTGAAAACATCTGGTGAAATCTTACAAAAGAGTATAAAAAACTTTTTCTCCATATTTTTTCTATATTTTGACAGATTTTTTTTTATATTTACATTTTTAAAATAGACATAAAATTTTTTATTGAAAATCAAATATTTTACTTTAATAACTAAAACATGTTAAACAGTTTTAGTAATTAAAAAAATAGTTTTTATAATTCGATATTTTAATCTTGACAGGTAAGTACTTGCATGTTATATGAGTAAAAAACATATATTATGTCATAAGTAATTTTATTTCATAAAAAATTATGCAGTTTATTCATACGTCTGAATCTTTTTAAATTAATCAATTTAATTTTCGCGTATTTGCTTCTCCATATTCCTAAGCCTTTTGTTGTAGTAGTTTTTAAGTTAATAAAGATTTGTTTTGAGAAATTTCGGAAGAAATCCAAATAAAAACTCTTCAACGCCAATTGTATTACACAAAGTTTAAAAATGATTGAAATTAATTTAAGAATCCGTGACTATATAATTTTAATAAACATTTACAAAGTAATTTATAATGATTAAACTTATCTACTATATATTCTTTAAATATATTATAATCTCTTTATTATAAATTAAGGAAACTGCAATTTTTCAAGTTATATGATTGATATACACAATGAGTGATAGACTTATAGGATTTAAAGTGGTAAATTTAATATATGACATTTTTAGAATGTCTTAAATATATCAAAAATGATATCACGTCAAAATTTATTATTTTTTTCTTCAGTAAATTTGAAATTTATAGTTAGTTTTATTTCAACTAATGTGTAAATTTAAACATCTCTTTTTCCTGATTTCTAAAAGCATTTGTTAAATCAGTTTTCATTCTTATACGTGTATTTTCAATAAATATTATTACGAAATATATTGCAAATTATTATTTTTAATTTTTTGGCATAAGTTTGGAGTTTGAGGCTTTGTTATTTTCATATTCTAAGTTAAAATATTTTTTTAAAGTTTAACATATGTCAATTTATGCAATCAACTTTTAAGAAAAATCTGCCGTACCAGCACCATTTTTCTAAAATATTTAACTAAGCAACTGAAACTGATTGCAGTTACATGGGTCAACAAAAATATGACACTTACATGAAAAATATAAAAATCAAACTTTTGTAAACTACACAGATAAAATTTTTCAAGTTCAACATGACGTAATCTTAATCGAGACATTAAAATGGTTATCATTAACAGACATTTATTAACATATTCAATAAACATGAATATTAATTGCAAAATTCTGTAGAGCATTAATTTTATGACCTCTTTAATAACATTTAATTTCTGGAAGCACTTGTTGCTTATCAAGATGGAGTATTTATAAAATAATTAATATAAATTTATAAATTATAAAATAAAATAAAAACAAATCATGGATTTCCAGAATATATCAATCTTATTTTATGTAAAATTCTATAAAAAAACATCATATTCACGGCTGGGAAGAAATTTTATCCCTGACAACTACTTTTTTCAAATGTGTTTATAACATTACAAAATTATATATCACTTATATATTTATGATGGCAAGAATACTAAGAGAACCAATGGTACCTTTTGTGTTGCTATTTATACTCAGGCTTGATTTATGAGAACTAAAATTTAATTTTTTTATAGTTTTTAATTTTAAAACAAGTATCTACTTAATCATAATTTTTGTTACATAGAATTTAGTATTTTTAAATTATTCCAGGTACTTTTATTAAAGTTTTATTTGTAATGTTCAATCATTTTCAAATATCTTAATCTAATGAAAAGAAAGTAAAAAACGTGTTTAAAATATACAGTTAAAGTCTTATTCTATATAAATTTTATATAAAAAGTAATAAACAATGATTTGTGAGTCATATATCTTAAGTTTTACTGGATAACAAGTCATGAAAGTTAAATTTCAAATTTATTCTCTCTGAAAACTAAAGTTCTTTTTTATTTCTGTAGTCGATGCTGCTATAAAATTTAAAATCCCAAGAAAGCTTTATATTTACTGCGTGCTATAAATCTGTTGTAAAAATCCGTGAAACACTCTTTTAGTAAGCAGTATTAGCTTCTTCAACCTTACTGCTACATTTTTGGTAGGAAAACATTTTCAGAGAAAAGTAGTGCATGAATAACATTTAAAAATACTCTCAGATAATATATCGCATTCATTTTATTTGACGTGAAAATAAAAAATAAGTGTAAGTATAATTGTGATCTGCTATAAAAATTATTTAAAATCTAAATATAAAACACTAATTTTATGGATGGTAAGAAATATTCAAGTATGCACTAATTATTCATAGCATACCTTAAATTTTGAAATATTAAGGTCATACTTTACTTTTTAAGTAACTATTCTATATACCTTAAACTTTTAAGCAACATTGATATTTATCTTCTTCTACCAGCAAAAATATTATTTAATCATCAAATGTGCCATAAATGATGATAGACACATTTATGAAACTTTATCTGCATACACTACATTAAATTCTTTAAGACTCCAGAGTGTAAGCTTGATTGTTAATCAAATCTTGCATACTTTTATGAAATTAGTTCTTCTAGAAAATTTGTATTCTCAAATTTACAACGTATTATGATGAAAACTAATAATTAATATTTTATTGAAGATTCTAAGTTAAGTATGAAATACCAGATTTTATATCCTAAAGAACTATAAATTCTACATAGACACCGAATAATAAATTTAATAATATATTTCTGTTTATCGGGCTTAAAATTAAATTATATCATAAAGATATAAGCGTAGATGATTTTTTTCATACAAATCATTTATGTTAGTAATAATTGAAAGCAAAATACCTTATCACCTTCATAATACTATTTTAAAACTATATTCACACAGAAGAATAAATATTTAATATATTTATTTATGATTATGCACACTCAACAAGATTTTACTCTAGTATTGATGTCTTTAAACTATTACTTATTTAACACAGAAGTTTAATTTTTATAAGTTAATGAAATATCAACTTACCATGAATCAATGACATATGACATATTTTCGTTTTAAATATTAAGGAAATTATTTGAAGAAAATGAGGTATCTCTCATATGCGACATATAGCAATCAAGTGTATCCTAGTGTAATTTAATAACGTGTTAATGCTATTCTCATACTCTTAGAGCTCTTGAGAAGCTTTTTCTGTTTGATATTAAATAAGTAATCAGTGAGAGACCAACGAAGTATCCAAACTTTTATATATCCATATTATTCTCGACACATTTATCCCTAATATCCCTTCTCCATTCATATTCTTAAAAGTATGAAATACATCTTGCGATTGTGACTAAAAATAAATTAAATATGACATAATACGAAGAAAACGTGTAAAGTATGAATAATATTCAGTTTCTGAAGTATCATTTGTATTAGTAATAATTTAATACAAGTTACAGAAAATATATATATTCCAAGTATAACGTTTTTCAAATACTTATTATTATTATTATTATATCAGTATGCTTATTATTATGAGATAATAATTCTTTTTAAATCATTGATAAATAATTATAATCTTCAGTGTGGGTAGCAATTTGAAGTGACGTTACTACTGTTTTAAACAGTTTTCAAATTAGTAATGCTTCAAATTATAGCTTTATATGCATTCAGTTTTGTGACTGAATAATTAAAAGTTCCACTGTAATTTTTTTAATTAATGTAAGGGTCTCAAAATGCCCATGTAGGGAAATTGTTACAACCTATGTATATACGCATAACATATATTTATCTATCCTTATTTTTATCAAACAATAGCATTTATTTCTCAAATAATTCTTTAAAAAAATTAATATTTTTATGATGCATTTATTGTACATAGCATTTGTCTCATAGGATACATTGACTCTGATATTTTTTATAATCGTGTAGTGGGAAAAATGCTCATTTATATGATAGAATAAAACAGTGATTTTATTTTCAGTATATTGAAATCCTTTTTAATATTGTTAGTACAATATTTAAATTAATTATAACACATTTTTATATAAATTTGTAACTGCCCATTAACATTTAATATTTTACAATTGGGAATAAAATAAAATGACATTATTTATCAAATACTAAACTATAATACTATAAATCAAGGAAAAATTAGTGTCAGATATTGTCTGAAGGAGCAAATGAGAGAGACTAATATTATATGTATTAGAAGATTGAAGGTACAAAGCTGCTTAAAGTACTTTGAAAATTAAGAAAAAACAGAATTAAACTTATTTAAATTAAGTATTTTAGTAAAATTTAAATTTCTCGAATGTTGTAACTATTTTTAAAAAAAAATTATCATTGTGATATATTTATAATATATTTACTTAAAATGGTTGGTTTAAAAATTCACACAATAACCTTTTTCCAGATTTATTAATAAAAGTTTAAAATGATTTTCGTTCATAAAAATTTATAATTTTTCTTCAAAATAATATATTACCTAAAGTATATGTAATTACATATGCAAATATGAGGTTTTTAAAATGATTGAAAAACATATCTAAATTAAAAATATGTTTGGTTTTTTATTATAAAAATGAAAAATAATTTATTAATTTCATAGTGGGAACAATTTAAACTAAAATATCTCTAATGTGTTTTAAACTATAATATTACAATAAAGAAGAAAAATGTTTTAAAGGTTAATCATTTATTTTAAAAGTATAATATATTATAGAAATCTATATGTATATATACGTATTTATGTCTTTATTTGTTTAAAATATTTTTCTTCGCTATATAAACGTCGGAAAGAATCTAAATGATGTTTCTGAGAAATTGATTATTACTTTAATAATGACTTTTTGATTGTAACTGGTGAGCATTCTTTTCAGCTTATATCGAAAACATGCTTCATAAAAACTACCATCAAGATAGAAGATGTTTTCAGCTATAAAGTGTTTAGTTAGTTTCTTATTTAACAGTCAAATATTTTTTTTTGGAATTTTTACGAAAAAAAAATACTTTTATAGTGCAATGCATTAAAAAAAACAGTGTAAAGAAATTTTTATTTATTTTCGATTGTACTTATTTTGAGAAGTGTTTAATCATATAAAGAATCTAGATTTGGTGCTTGAGCGAATTATTTAGCAGTAAAATAATTCTTTTTTATTAAATAAATAATTAAATGAATACTTTAAATAATATGTACAATATTTTTATACATTAAATAAACGAACATGTAATGTAATTAAGCTTTAGATTAATTTTTATGTATTATTTAACATTTTCATCACTCATATATTTTACTTGTTAATGCTTCATATTTAAAATTTTAATTCTTTTTTTGACATTTAACTCAGAGGAGTATTTACAAATATATTTAAAGATGCATTTTAACTAGGCATAAATTTTAGAATCCGGACTATTGTAAAATGAAATATGCAAATTTTATTTTATTCTTTTGTTATTTATCATTAAATTAAAAATCATTTATAAGATTTAAAAGGAATACATTTAATAGTGATGTTTATTTTAATCGTAAGTATGCATTTTATGTATTCATCATAGCATTTACTTTAATCTAAAATTTAGAAAATACAACATTTATTTTTCAATTACTGCACACTGATGATTTTATTCCGTGCATTTATTTATTTGAAAAAAATTGTTTTAAAATAAAAAATTGAAAACAAATTCTCCTTTAAAATATTTTTCTTTCCTTAATAGGTTTTAGGCATTCATTCACGTGTAATTGGTTGTTGAATCAGTTCTTTTTTTCGGATTCAAATTTTTTGAAACATGATTTCTCGAGACATTTAATGTTTTTAAAATGCATATAATGGAACTTTGTTTGAAACGTATTTGGTTTTCTATTTGAAAAAAAAATTTTTTTTTAAAATTTGGTTGAAGGCTATTGTTGTTACTATGAAAATAACATGTCTGGAATAACTATTAACATACAATTAGATTTAGTAATGGAGAAACATGCATCTACTTCTTTATGATAAAAATAATTACAAATTCTTTTTTATTATTTTGCATGTATCTATGAATTTAAATAATCTTCGCACCACATTTTAGCTACATAACAATAACATAACTGTCTTATAAGAGTGATGTATTTGATGTTATGCTTAAAATAAAAATTGCATTTAAATTATTTTTTATCGATTTTTGTGATGAAATTTATAAATATGGTGTTTTAAAAATATATATTGTGGCAGTATATTTTTAAAATAATCACAAGCCTTAAACTTATAAGATTTTCTGCATTTTCTTATTTATAAGTTTTCCTTTATTTTTATATTATTTAAATTTATACTATAAAAATTACTTTTTAGCAACTGAAACATAGATCATAATTATAATAATAAATATAAATATTCTCATTAGTATTTCTTAATAATTATTTAAGAAGCGTCTTTATTATTCATTATAAAAGCATTTCAATTCAAAATTTTTAAAGGAATGTGTTTATATATTATGTGTTTATATAAATATGTATTTGAGTCCTTACTATCTAAATTGAGGATATCTGTGTGAGTGTATTTGTATGTTAGTTTGTATTTATGCAAATATTTGAAAACACATTGTAGCTATAAATTTTAAGAAATATTTTATTAGATATGAAATACACCAACTGATTGTTAAATATAACTAGAGTAAAAATTTCACACTTTTTTTATAAAATAAATAATATTTTAAATTTCATTTATTTGTTGAAAATAAAGGAAAATTTAAAGATAATTATAATTCCTACTTTCTAAATCCTTTCAGATTTCCTAAAAATTGACATATTATAAAACTTTGACTAATATATGTAGCTATTTTATGTATCTGATTGTATTTATATGACGTATATTTAAAAATATTTATAATTTCTTTAATCAAAAACACATATATAAAAAAGCACTTGATATTTTCTGCATAAAATATTAAATATTCCTATTTACTATCACAATTGTTGCAATAAAAATGCTTAAAAACAGAACTTTTTAATTGAAAATACACAGTTAAAAAAATTAGTTCTTAGCCAAAATTTAGTTTATTGGTAACTATTAGATTGTACTTTTTCTTCATTGTGTTGAGAAAGTTCATTTCATTTAGGATATGAAAATATTATGTACTTAAGGAATCACGTTATCGTATTTTATATTGTTTTCAGAATAAAAATTAAATTTTCTGATTAAAAATTAAAAAATATATATCTTTTAAATGGCTCACAAAAATTTTTTTCTTTAATGTTGTGTATATATAAACATTGTAAGTCTATATATCACTAAGAAAAAGATATTTCTATTGGCAAGAAAACGAATGTTTCGAATAATGAGAAGAATACAGATAGATAGATATTGATACAATAAAATGAATATATATGTATCAAACATATATCAAATAAATAGTGCATATAATTCTAGTAAAATTGTACCAAACCCATTTATAGATTTTATAACATATATCTAAAACATTTTTTGCTTGGATAAAAATCTTTTCACACATAATGCGTTATGGAAATTAACAATTTATTCTTACTTAAAAAGTTTCTTTTATTATCTTTCTTTATTTTTAAAAGTAGTACAATAGTTATATTTCAAGAAAAATAGTGAGTTTATTTATTTTTATTCTAGAAAAACTCATTACTAAACAGATTCTTAAAGTTTAATAAATAATATTAAATCTTTAAAATTTAAAACTGAACGATGTGTTATAAATGCATTTAAACATTTATATTACGAAGAGTTATACATTTACCTTTTATACTTTATTTTTGACATATACAAGTAAAAAGCAAAGAAATTTGCCAAACTTAAGTAACATCTTTTACTTATGATTGACATTAATTTCATAAGATGTCAATTTCTCACTAAGCTATTTTAAGGCCTTATAACAAAAGAAATATCAAAAATGCTTCTGCTTGTTAGACTGAATCAGACTCAGCACCCGAATTTTGATTTTTTAACAGTCTTTATCTTTTGAATTGACACATTTCAAAGGATAATTGGAAATAGTTTTAAAACGAAAGAACTTTGAATTCAATTTTATTTATGGATGAAAGGAAAGAGAAAACAAATAGCCGTATTTGAAAATTCTTTAAGTCATTAAAGATCCTTTCACGCAAGTAAAAACATTTAGTTTTCTCTGATATTTATTTTGCCAACAAAATATTGCAAAATTCAATCTGATCTATTTTAGTTAAATATAATTTATTTCATGAAAAATCAATGTTCACATTGTTTTTTATTGAATAACTTATTTGTATAAATAGTTTGATGTCGTTTCAGTATTGCATATATTCGATTTCTTGAAGTATCTTATTTTTGTTATGCAAAAAAAAAAAGAAAAACTTATTAGAGTATTATAAACTTTGGTGGTACATTGAAAAATTTGAAATTTTGATTTTTCTATTTACTTATGTGTTATGAATTTTAGCCAAATTTTGAAATGCATTTATTTTATTCGTTGCGTGCCTAACAGGACATATTTAGCAATCGTCTAAGTTAAATAATGTGAGGCACTTAATACTAATTTCTTGAAATTAATAAATGTATCATTTTTATAATATAAATTTCTATATGAAAGTGCTAATTTCCTTCATTTTATAAAAATGTATTCTAGCTGCAATCATATTTCATTTCAATCTGTAACGAATCATGGCCTAGTTTGAAAACAAGAATTACTCTTTTTTTTTAGTTTGAAAATGTCTCTTACATTTAATTGATTACTTTTAAGAATACTTTACATAATTTTTTAATTTTATTTTCCTTCATTTTAAAGCATAGTTTGTTAAAGCATTCTTCTATTAATCCCTCTAATTATATGCATAAATTCAAAGAAAACTAATTACGTTAATATTTCATACTTAAGAATCCTCCTTAATTATTTTTATTTATTATCTTCCAATAAAACTTTTTAAAAATTAATTAATAAAAGAAAAACTATAAATGAGAGAAATGCTTATGCATACGCACCAATTATATTTGATATATAAGCGCCTTATTCATTCTTTATTACCAGTGCCATTCAAATAAATTTTATTCCTTCAATAGTAATAATTAATTTTATTGGATTTCTCTTAGTTAATTTGCTGAGTATAATTTAACAAACCAAAAGATTTCTTTAATACTTTTGCTATAGATTTACATATAATTAGTTTAAACTTCTCATGTTGAAGCTTAACAGAAACTTTCAAATATATAATTAGCAGCACATTAATAATAACACATTTTATGGTTTTAATTTGTTTTAACAAGTTTTCAAGACAAATCAAGGCAAAAAAGTTTTCAAGACTTCTAAAATGTTGAATTCCAATATTATTTAAGATGTTATTGTTCATTTTCTGAAAACATTTATGTTTTAGATAATTGGTATTTATTCTTCCTCTTATAATTTATATATTTAAAATATTAAAACTTTTTTCTTAATAGTAATAATAAAATCAATTTTACAGCTATATATACATACTGATTGTTAATTTTATAACATAAATATTCAAGTATATTAAAAAATCATTCATTTATTTTTCCTACGCTGTTAAAACATTTTATTATTTTAAATATAATCTTTCTCAAATGAAAACAAGCAATTAGTATATAATTGTTTTTGCCAGTTTATGCCATTTTCTTAAAACGCCCTTGAAAAGAGTGCAAAATAAAAGATTTCTTTATTAATGTTTAAGCTTTGAAGTTAAAAAACAAATGTTAAAAATGTTAAACAAATGTTTTTTAAGGAAAATTAATTGAATATTCCATTCAATTAGCATTGTAATAATCCTAATTTCAATAAAACATTTCAATTTAATAAAACGTATTCTTTCTATACTAACAAGAACATTTTGTATGATATGAAGTTGCTGATTTGCATGAATTTTTAAAATATATAACAAATTGCTTATATTTACCAATTGTATTTATTACAGTGAATACTCATTAATTCCTTCTTTCGTTTCTAATATTTTTTTCCAAAGATTTTGAAGATTGAAAAATTTGAATTGAAAGTGAGTTTAAATCTGTTTTAATTAAATATAAAGTCCGAACTTTAATTATAAATTAAAAAAAATTTTCAATGTATACTCAAATACAATCACTGAGAAATATGTCTAAACTTTGCCTACAATATGGTGAAACAAAATTTTAATTTAGTTTCCAGTGGTTGATACCATTTCTAATAGTTTAATAGTTATATAGATTGTGATAAATATTTCATTCAAGCTTTCATATTATCTTTCATATTCAAGTTTATTTAAATAAAGATTTTAGTAATTAATCAAACATAAAGGACAACAGAAAAAGTTATAATACAGGCTCAACTTAATAAGATTTATGAAATAATCACTTGTACACACACATGGAGAAACAAATGTAAAGGAAATAAAAAATAAAATATTACTACCTAATTAAATACTATAACCTAAAAATTAAATATCTATTATAAAAATCTTTCAGGGGCACTTACATTAAAATAAAAATTGTATCACTGGTATCTTTCCAAGAAGAATCTATGTTATGTTTCTTAAACAGTTGCTTTCGTGAAGAGTCAGCTCAGGATCTAATTTTAAAGGTGAATCTTGTTGAAACTTTCACATCGGTTAAAACTCTGAAGACAGGTTACTTGGTTAGATTTATGTATCATATTAAGTTACTGGACACAATATTTCTGATGTATATTTTAGCACGTGCGGTAATAGATGTCTGATCTATATAACTCTGTTCTCATTTGGGATGATTACTCAATTTTATCATACTTTTAGACTTTTATGTAGTAAAACAGTTTTATTTGATTTAAAAAGAAACACAGATACTATTTACTTTTTCCAAAAAAACGATGGAAAATTTATTTAGAACAAAATTCAGAACTACTAGTGTTTATCAATTTTGATAAATGCTCAGATCTAAATGTTTTTCACCTTGAAAACGATAAAAATGCATTTCCCAAGAAGTAACCTGAGTTACTGTATGTAATGTAATATTCAGTTCACGAAAAGTCCCCACAACAAAAAGATAAATAAAAAATACTAATGATTTGTATCATAGACGTTTATTTAGAGCAGTAACCATTAAAAAAGGCATTTATCATGAATATTTTCATCCTTGTTAAGGGCAATTTGAGAAGACATATATATGTTATTAATCTTACTGTTCAATTTATTGTCTTTGCTTTGCAAGAACAATAGAGGCTGTTTAGTATTGAATCCGCAGATAACGTAATCGAAATTTAAAGTATTACATATTTTGATATTGCATTGCAAAATATGATTACACTCCATGTAGAAACAAAAAAAAAATTCACTGAATATTGAATATTAAGATTCAGCTTCTTTGTCCTGCTTTTTTATACTTAAGAATTTTATTTTACAATGCTGATTTATAAAATTTGTATGCAAAATATTTAATTTCATATTAATAAAACATGTTAAGAAATTTTATATCATTGCAAAGGTTGTTCTCATATTGAATTTTATTTTGTCCATTTACTTTCTGTTTATCAATAACTAAACGGTAATAGTATATTAGCAATATTATATGCTTTATTCTCTCAGATTATGCAAAAAATCATCTGAATTTACTTACCTTTATTAAAGTAGAACATGATGTACAGAAAAGATCATTAGTAAAGGTGAAGAGACATTATATATAAAAATTCAAAGCAATTAATTTAGACTTTATTTTACATAGACATATTTCGTACTATATTTTTTAAACATAATAGTTTTACTAAAAAAAGTGTTTGAAAAATAACAAGAATTTAAAAAAATTATAGGCTCTAATTTTGTTTTCCATTAATATTTTAAAGTGTACTTAATATTTACTATGAGCTCTTAAAGATTAGTTTATTCATTAATCATAATTTTAAGAGTTTTTATTAAACTTAAATTTTAATAAATATATTTATTTGTAAATAAATAAAACACCTTGATATTTTAGAGCATATTCTTAAAAGGTATTGAGAATGTACCAATATTTTAACTCAAATATAAATTAAGCTAATGCACATCGCATTTTGATATAGCAGTTTAAGAAAAAAAACTTGTGTATAACCACCACCGTTTTGAAGAACATAATAGATAATTCTTAATTATATTTCTCTTATGTGCGTATTTTTAAAATATAATGCTTTTAAACAAAGTTGAATATTATTTTCGACCTTCATAAATATTTCAAAGTAGTGGATTTTATAAAAATATTATATTTTACGAAAAAAAGAAAGTTTCAATTCCCAATTCCATTATTTAACTCATATTCAAAATAAATTTTTTAATCTAATAAAAGTTTTGTTTTCATGCAACTTTTTGAAAATAATTCATATTATAATCTTTCATAAAGTGAATGGTTTATGATGGTAATCTTAAGATCTTCAAGCATACGTTTTTTCTCTAAAAAATCTTAAAATTAATATTGTTGTAATTTTACTTTATTTAAATAAAACAACTATAAAATTTTTACGAAAGGATCTTATTGATTAAGTAGTATTTTAAATTCTGAGTTGTACAAGTAAATGTTTAATATTAAAAGTATAAAATATAAAATAAACATTATATATATATATATATATATATATATATATATATATATATATATATATATATATATATATATATATATATATATATATATATATATATATATATATATATATATATATATATATATATATATATATATATATATATATATATATATATATATATATATACAGGGTGATTATAAAAAAACTTTGCCAACATCTGCACTTCTAGCGTCCATTCTATTTAACTGATCAAGATGATATTTCAAATATAGTTCTTTTGAGATATGCGCTCGAGATTCTGTGAATGGCAACACAGTGGCCCTCGCGGTTACAGTTATAGTGACAGAAACTCGAAATTTTCGAATGGCAACGTCTACTTTTTACCATCGCAAAATGTTCAGCACATGCGAAAATCCTAAATAGCGTTGAAACGGTACCGATATGTCTAAAAACGGACGTGTTCTGCAAACACAAAAAAGAGTTCTGAAAACCGGCCAATAAAACACGATCTGGGCGCACGCAATAAATTTGCATGTGACAGAGTCAAGAAACCAATCACAGAACGCCGGTCGCCAGATATTCAGCGTAGGAAACCTATAAAATACCAAGCGAGTATGCGAAGTCGTCATTCGGGAACTCGCACATGCCGACGATATGAGTCTTCCTAGGAAAGTTCGCGGTGAATTGATCAAACTCTATTATCAAAATGGGATGAACGCTGCGGAAGCCTTGCGTGTGTATCGCCGCAATCATCGACAACGACGCGGCCCATGTACTCTGCAAGCTCTGCGTGATTTAGTGCGGAAATTCGAAGATACAGGCTGCACCTGTGACAAACAGCGCTCCAGACGGCCAACTGTTTCTGAGGACGTTGTCATGGAAGTGCACCATACAGTGACTGCAGGACACACAGAAACTGCAAGAGGCATAGCGCGCGTGTTGGATATTCCGAACTCAACGGTCCGCAAGCTCTTGCGCTCGGTACTTCACATGCTTCCCTATCGGTTCCAGCGCGTCCAGATGTTGGAGCCGGGTGACCCACAACAACGCCTGGACTTCGCAAATGCATTTTTGTTACGATATGGTGCGGATAACGACTGGCCACTTCGCATACTATGGACGGACGAGGCGCATTTCACCTTAAATGGCAGCATTAACACAAATAATTGTGTGCACTGGGGAGAGACGAATCCTCATGCTGTGGTGCCAGTACCATTATTTGACGCCAAAGTGACTGCGTGGTGCGGCATTACAGCTACATTTGTTCTGGGCCCGTTCTTCTTTGAGGAAACGACCCCGACTGGCCCTGCAACATGTTCTGTAACGGGCCCTCGGTATGCAGACATGCTGAAAAATTATGTCTTACCGGAGTTGCGTCGGCTGAATGCACTCAATGACATTGTTTGGATGCAAGATGGCGCACCTCCACATATAGCGAGGTCAGTTAAAAGGCTCCTGGATCAGCATTTTGGTGATCGCATCATCTCACGCTATTATCCTTTTCCGTGGCCTGCGCGATCCCCAGATCTGACGCCTATGGATTTCTGGTTTTAGGGCTATCTCAAATCCAGAGTTTATCTGTGCAATCCTCAAACATTGTCGGACTTAAAGGATTCTATACGGCGTGAGATTGGAAACATCCCTCGTGCCATGTTGCGTGCAGCGACATTGTCCATCGTCTCCCGCATGCAATGCGTAATTGCCTGTGATGGCACTCATGTGGAAAATGTTTGAAATTAATAAAGATTTTTTTCTCTATGTGTTCTCATCATTGAGCAGTGTCTTGTCTCTGTCGTATGCATTATTGCTCCGTGCGCCTTGAAGAACTGTTTGTATGTGTATAACACGTCGGTTTTCGGACATATCGGTACCGTTTCAACGCTATTTAGGGTTTTCGCATGTGCTGAACATTTTGCGATGGTAAAAAGTAGACGTTGCCATTCGAAAATTTCGAGTTTCTGTCACTATAATTGTAACCGCGAGTGCCACTGTGTTGCCATTCACAGAATCTCGAGCGCATATCTCAAAAGAACTATATTTGAAGTATCATCTTGATCGGTTAAATAGAATGGACGCTAGAAGTGCAGATGTTGGCAAAGTTTTTTTATAATCACCCTGTATGTATATATATATATATATATATATATATATATATATATATATATATATATATATATATATATATATATATATATATATATATATATATATATATATATATATATATATATATATATAAGTACTGGAACTTATTGTGTAATTAAAAACTATTTAAAGTAATATAAGTAACATCTCAGGTATAATATTGAATATTATAATTATGGAAAAAATATTAGGTGGTCATTTGAAAATGCTTATATTGCATTGTTGTTAATTTTAAAAATTATACTTAAGGTTTATTTTCATAGCAAGTTTAGTTTAAAAATAAATGCAGAGTTATTATTTGGAAAAATACTTTTGATAAAGGAAACTTTTGAAAAGGCATTTTTTGATAAATACAAAGATATACAATTATTTTAATCAATTATTTGCAAAACTGACGTAATATTAAAGACTTTATACTTTTTATTTTAGAAAAAATTTATTATTTTATTTATAATAATTTTATTTATAATTACACTAACATATTGTAGCATACCATTAAGTAATATATTAAGAAAAATAAACTCTTCAAATAAAGGAAATACTTAAAACTAAATTAAAATCTGTACTTTCTCACAATTGAATAGAACTTTCAACAATACTAGAAATTTGTTTTTTATAAAAATAACTGGATATATTTTCGAAGAATTAAAATTCCTTATTAATAAGAATCTAAATTCTTAAATTTTAATTTTTGTCCTCCTTCCTTCGATATCTTAAAAATTATTACTTGTTATCAATTTTTGATACGAGTTTAAATAAAAGAGAATTCATTTTGCCTTCCATTCCTATTTCAAAATCTCGAATTGTATTTCATTTCTTGATATTGTCCAAAAAATGTATTCTATTCAGAACAGACAGAATACAAATTTTTCGCGGCGCTATACAGAACATGAACTTGTGAAGAGAGATTTATTTAGACGTTTGTTAAAGATTCTATATTCCTTAAGTAAAGTGACAATATATGAAATTAGGTTTAGAAAATTTACAAAGCAATATTTTATTGTTCTTATACAGACATTATATAAATATATAGATGTCACCTGTTCATTACGCTGTGTCAAAAAATATGAAGAAATAACAATTTAATGCTATTAAATAATTTCAAGATTATTCAGTTTGAAATAAAAATAGAAGAAACATTTAGTTTAGGCAATATAAAATTAACGCATATTTACTTATATAAGATAAGAAGCAATTAGTCTATAACCAAAACAATACTTTACTGATATCTAGATTCTTTGTTTATTTATTTTGTGGTTATATGTATTCATTAAATTATTATTCTTTCATTAAAATATGGACTAGTATTTTAAAATTAAAATATTTTTATGCTTATTATTTTATTTTTTATTAAAATTTTAATGATATTACCTGGTTTAATCATATATTATTTTAATTTAAAACAGATTATGATGTTAGTAATATTTGCATTTTGTACATACGATAAGATCGTTCATTCATGTAAAATACCTTTCAATATTTCAGTAAAAGTATAATAATATCATAATGAAATTAAATATTCATTAGTGTTTTTTAAAAGACAAAATATTACTAAAATTTATTTATACCATGTAAATCATTAAATTATAGATGAATCATAAAAATATTATTTTAATGTTAAATGGTTAGGAAAACATAAATGAAATATTGAATACAAATATTTAATTCATATCTAGGGTAATTACACCATAATTTAATTTACATATTCAATTTCCGTATTTGATTGTAATTCATGTAAGTTTAACAACATACCTAACACAGCCAGAGGAAAAAAAAAGTTTTAGAAAGTGGCAAAGCACACAATCTGATTTTCAAATTAAAGTTTTAATATTTTAATACACGCGGAAGTTACATATGTATATTACTTTACAATTCAATGCACATTATTTATTATAACATGATTTATTAGCTTATTTCTTGTTAAGATTTTTTGTTTGATATTGGAACCGCTTTCTATGAAGCTGTGTGAAATCAGTTTTTGATTGTATACTCATATCACAAATCCTTTTCATAAATAAATCCTGCGTTTATTGCAATAAATATCTTTAATATTGAAAAATTTTGTAAAAAAATAATAATAAATAAATAAATAAAAAAGATTTTTTTTAAAATGTATAACTATGATGTTTAGAATATTTTTTTAAAACTGCTGTGAATATCTTTTCCCACGTCGGTCTACAGGGAAACGAAACTGTAGACACATTAGCCAAGGTGGAAGCTCTTGAGACTTCAGAATCGTTGGCCCCTCTCACCATTTTGTAAATCTTTGCAAGAGTAAAAAGGAGGATTAAGACCACGTGGATTGTCCCTCCACATGGATGGAAACATGTGATTAAAGCAGGAGTACACACACAATTAAAAACAGTAGATTGGTCGTTACTCTGGCAGACATGTATTTCCATAACAGATCCTATTGTGTAGGATAGGTATGCTATAGTGTAGGTTCTACAGTGCAATGACAATTGTAGAAAAACTATAAGGGAAATGTGTCACGTTTTTGAGGTGTTATTGCTATCAGTGTTGTACATGTTGATCAAAATGTGTATAAACTTGCCCAACCGTAAACATTTTGAAAAATGATAATTAATTTACTACTAGCATTTCATTAAAAAAGTTTATCATTGAATCAAAAGTACAGACTCTATTTACAATGTTGTTATACTCTATAGTGACCTACCTTTGCAATAGTTTCGAATACAGACATATGTTCTTCAAATTGATACAGTACAATTTTCTCAAATGAGTTCCTCTTCTGTTTAAGCAATGGAAACTATTGAGTAGGATTTTTACAGTGATTTTTTAGGAGTTCTAATCAAGTTGTAAATACGGATTGAAATACCATGGCAGTATAGAATCATGATCTCAACTGTCATTGATCATGATCAAAAGCAAAACCAGTTGATCTTGTTGAATATATGATACGTGTTCCTTACGATAACAGTAACCATTCTTCCATTAATGTGGAAAGTCATTTATAATCCTGGTAACGGCAGACTATAATATGAATCAATCCAGACAATATGCACTGAAAGCTATCTGAATGTTTTTTGATGTGCATGTTATCCCTGACCAGTCGAAATCGATTGGCATGGGAAAGGTCTCATATGCATAACATTAACCCTGGTATATACTTATATATATATAAAATATAAAATGCAAAGTTAGATATATAAATAATAAAGTTCCATTTAATATTTTCAATGAACTATTTTCCATTTGGCTTTTTTCATTGTATTTTGTTTCATTGTATTCATTGTATTTTATAAAATATACTATTAAGTATATATATATATATATATATATATATATATATATATATATATATATATATATATATATATATATATATATATATATATATATATATATATATATATTCCTAGGATGGGAAAAATTTTGTGATGAAACAAACAGTGAAGTAGGAGATGATTAGATTGTGAAAATTAATTATACATTGGTAAATGACTGATTACCTAAAATTAATTTTTGTCTTAATTTAGAAAGAGAATATGGAAGTGATTCATTTTAAGCAGAAATATATTTTAACTAGGAAAAACAAGTAAAACATTGAAAAATTTAAAAAAAAAATTTAGAATCACAGACAAAAAAAATCCTTGCAAGTTTCAAATCTTAAACTTTTTTTGGTACATTTGTGACACATTCAAACTACGAGTATCAGATTTTGGCAGACAATAAATAACCCACGAAATTTATTAGCGATGAGAGACGAAGCTCAAATCAGATATATTTATATCTTAGTAATAAAATAAAGGCATTATCGTAATGGTACACGAGAAATTAGTTCACAAATTATGAAGAGAAATTTATCAAGTGTGCTTTAATATTTTCCAAATGAATCAATATCAGTTTTGGATTGTGTTAGAAAATCCTCTTTCTGAAAGTCAATTATATTAACGATGCGTTTGCAAATATGAGTGAAAATTTGTTAAATTCAAATAAAAAAATATTTAAACCTGGAATTGTAACTCTAAACGACAGAAATAGCAAATTTACAAGTAAACATTAGTAAAGAAGTTTTTTTCGAATATAACTCTATTTTATTTTTGTTTTTGGCATGGAACTATTTTTTTAAGATCTAGTAATGCACTGCTGAAGAGAAGTAGAAAGACAATAGGTTTTTTCAAGTAAGGGAAGAACTTTAAATTTTTACAAAATAATGTTATTACAGAATTTTAAAAACCTATTTACAATTAAATAACTATTTCTGTAACATGAAATAAAAAAACTACATGCTTATTACAATTAAAAATTGATTTCATTCACATCATGCTGTGTGAAAAAAGTAGAAGGAGAGTTCTGAATAAACACAAATAAAAGTCTTGTTAATAAGGAATTCTTCTATCATTTACTTTAACTACTTCAAAGACTCAATTTGCCATGAATCATATAAATCTTGAATTTTGGTTTGACAAAAATTGTCTGAAACACTGTTCAAAACTTCTCAATGTTCGATCAAAGATTCACATTGCTCGCTTCTGGCGTAAACACGCCGAACAATTACTGATCACATATTTTATACAATATTGAGATCTGTGCTTTTAGCAATTATTTCGAACATTATTTTATACCTATTTTAATGCCATTGGGTATGTGAATTTATGCTCCATATTGCTGAAATATCCAATTTTTTCCGCCTATCTCAGTGCCACAGGGAAGAAGCTTTGAATTTAAAATGTGAATGTAATCTGTATGTTTCTGTCTTTCATATAGAAACACTAGATTGGTCTTTCTAACGTAAACAATTGGTATCCAAACCATTAAACTGCCTTCTCCCATTTGTCAGGTAGAATAATTTTCCTCAACTGTACCTAGACAATGCCAAAAATATTGACAACCGTCTGGGTCATATAAATTGAATTTTTTTCATCAGAAAAAAAAATTAAGTCCATTTAGAGTTCCAAAACATATGTACTTTGAACCACTGTAGCTTGTGCTCAGTGTGCCTTTTGCTCCATTTAGGATGGCGCTTTCTTTTCTTGCACATGGACGTATCCAATATTTCCATGTAGTTGTAAATTTTTCTTCTGGTTATATGTAAGATTCCAGATGGGCCTTTTGCTTTTTCAATGTTTCTACACGTTTTTTAAGTTCTTTAAAGATTTTCCATTTATAGCGTACTGCTAATTTTTTATGTCTCTCAGTCTTTGCTTTCCTCTGACCCTTTCGATTTTTCAAGAAGTTAGGCACAGCGTTTGGACGGATGTGTAGGTGCCTTGCAATTTCTCTTAATCTTTTGCCCACATCTTTACATGACACTATTTGCACTTTCTGAAATTCGCTTAAATGCTTCCCCTAGGCATTTTATCTGTATAAAAATTGAGGATTTTTTCAACAAAATATATCTTTTTGAAAGAGTAACAGTTTAAGAGAACAATGTTTTCAACATATTAAACTCCAAAATGAGAACATTTTTGCAGGTGTCCTTCTACTTTTTTCACAGACCAAAAGAATTGAATTACAATTTTATATTTTTTTCTAAAAGTTTTAAATAAAACTTATTCACTGAAAATAAATGAAAAGTTATATTAATCAAATAAAAAGGGGAAAATTTACATCAATTGCACTAAAATATAAAGCATATATCATAAAATATGAGTGTCCTTCTACTTTTTTCTAGCAGTGTATAAATTGTTTCTTCTTTATCCATACATTTTAGTTAGCAAGGAAAAAATTATATGTAAATACGATTTATTACTTAAATTAAAATTCTTTTTTTTTCTATAAAAATATTCACTGAAATAAAAAGCCAGGCTTTAATTTTCTTTAAGTAATTTCAATTATTTTGTATTTTTCACCTACTTTTACAATAAATATGCTGTTATCTACTACAGCTATCTCAAAATATCAACTAAAATTAATTTATAAAAGAGCCATTGCCATTCAAATTTTGAAATGAAATATCATTGAAAGTTTTATTCTAAGTTATCATGATGTTCTTCAAATTCTCAAAAATGTAATGACAAATTTTACTTGAATTTTTTAACTAATATATTATTTCTTTACAAAATAATCAGAATTTATAACGGTATTTATAAGCATGCACTAGTAAACATGATAAATATTTAATAATATATTACATTTACCAAGCTTAATGGTTATTATGAATAATCCGTGGTTATTATACATAATCACAAATTAATCATTTTTACCGTAATAAATATATTAAACACTTATTCACTTATTAAAATTTTTGATTGACTTATTGTTAGTGAAAATGCACATTGTTAATTTTTCTTTCGCTTTTAATAACATCTATTTATGAACACATATGGCTCCCCTATTTAAGACACTATGATATTTTTAACAATCTTTTATTTTAGAAATTCTTAGGGATGATGTTTATAACTATATAATACAAATATGTTATTTTTAATTACATTTCTGTAAATATATTGATTATTAAAAGTTCTAATATTGTGTTACTTATAGTTAAGAGACAAAATTAATTTACATACAATGGATTCGTATGTTAAATAATTTAAATATTGATCCGAAAAAATACAAAGTGCTTACGAAATAACTTAAAAAATTAATGTTCCTAAGAAATTGAAAAAAAAGCAATATATTGAAAACTATAGTTGTATCGGGCACAAATTGTATAAGCTGCATTTTATCAAAACTAAAATGGATAAGAGAATTTATTTTTTTCAAAGTACAAACTCATGAACATTTTAGCTTTAAATTATCTTACATCAAGTATAATTTACAGACCACATCACTTATCAGATTTATTTTATCTAAAACTGTGCATCAGAGCATTTGCGTCATGCACAGTTGACGCAAATGCGCAATTTTATTAAACAATGCTGATTGTCTAAAAATTACTTAGACAATCAGTATTGTTTAATAAAATTGCATTTAGTGTTTTCATCATTTTCTTAAGTAGTATTATGTCTTTTCTAATACTATTCTTATTTATATAGATTGTCACTGCTAAAATAAAATCCAAAAACATCTACGAGAATTTATTTCTCGTTCTATTTCATCACATAAAAGTCATATTTTAAAGATATGATAACATGCTAAAAATAGCTTTACATTCTGCATTGTTTTAATCTTTTTTTTATAAATTTGAAATGTTAGGTATTGTGAACATCGGATAAAATGTCCGTCTAGTAATATTTTAAAACTTTCAGAAACATATAGTTTCAGATATCCAAACTAATTTTCAAATATATTCCCAAAAATTGCTATTTAGTTTATTCATATTTCAATTGTAATTGAAATTTAATTATTCTGTTTTTTTACATATGATATAAAATTTCCCAAAATCAGTACATCATATATTTTTGTTTAAAATATTAATGTTTTCTGTCACTTAGACAATCCAAACTCGCTAGCCGACGGCTATGGGAAATAAAGTCAGTTATAGTACAGGTGTGTTTTTCATCAGAGCACCACGAAGGTGAAAATGTGTCTTGACCCAAAGCCTCCTCAGATAGATGGCACCATCAGCGTAACCACTCCCTCGATTTTAAATTTGATTTAGAGGGGGAAGAAATTTTCTCCAGACCATTACACCCATGTTAACTGTTCAACGAACGCCCACAGGACTTGTAATCGGTTTGTCCCTGGCGGCATTTTGAATCAAACCTAGCTTTCTGGATGGAAGTCCGATGCCCTAACCACAAGACTAACATGGCCTACATTAAAATATTAATTAGTAAAAATATAACTAAGCGAAATTAATACCAGTGTGATTAGTTTAGTTCAAAATATTTACAGGATATATTTAATTTCATTCATAAATCTTAATGAAAAGAGTTTTTTTCTTCGTTTATCTTAAATAATTTTATTCAAAATATATTTTTTACATTAGTTAAAACGTGTTAAGCGATAATTTTCTGCAAAAAAGTTAAATATATTACAAACACTTTTATAAATTTAATATTTTCTCATTTAATAGTTTACGTGAAAATTTAGAGGATGAATGTCAATTATAAAATTAATTACAACTGAATTAACTTTATAATTGACATTCAGCTCATCATGAATCATTAATTGGAATTAATTTATTCAAAACAAAATTTTGATAAATAATGAATTATTTGCTTTTATAAAATCCATAATTCATTGAGTTATGATTTCTTACCGAAAATATAATATTAAATCTGAGAGAGAATTCGTAAAGTATGTTTGCATAATATTTTAATCAACTTAAATTAAAATTTTGTTAACTGCATGATGATGATCGTTCTTAAATTTTTTGTATATAATGTTGCATATCATTTAAGGAATGCATTAAATATTTAGACTTAGAATAATAAATGAAGTCCAGATGATTTGGAAAGTAATCATTTTCTCAAATAATTCTTAATGGTTCTTCTTTTACTACATTATTTGTGTTTGTATTTCAATTTTTGTGAATTTAATTTATGTTATAAGCAGCATTTAATTCAAAGATTAAACTTTTGGCTGTTTAAGATTTATCGAAACATTTAACAAATTACTTTTATGAGGAATTCGATTTCCATTATTTTCTCTAAATAATTTTCTTGCGGTATCGCTTTTTAATTTAATAAATATGTTAATAATTTGAAATTAATTTCATATAGACAAAAATATTAATGGTTAAAATGTGTCATAATATAATATACGTTTTGTTTTATCATTAAGTTACTTTAAGTTTTTAAAATAACTTAATACTATTTATTATAACTGCCAAATTTAATTATCAGCATAATTTAAAAGAATATAAGAAATTAAAAAATTATAAATTCTGGAAAACTACACAGAAACTATAATAATTTTGACTGAAAGTATATTTTAATTAGATGGCTAAAATGCAATAATTATTTTATTTATTAATATATCGTTAAAATAACTTTAAAATAGCAATCAAATTATATAATTTAGTGATTTAGAAAATATTTGATTCATAAATCGGTAAAATAAAAACCGAATCATTTTAAAAATTAGTTTAAAAGCTTTTAAAAACTTATACACGAAAGTTTTACTTCATTAAGATCTCTCAGTGTAGTTAAGTTTAACTTAAATTTTTTTTTTAATTTTATATTATTTAAATTAAATCTGCATATTTAAAGGTATTAAGACATAATAAACTTTTCGGATACGTATGGAAAAACATAATAGAATAAAGTGTATCACTTTATAAATAATGTGTATAGTTTATTGTCTTAAAAATGAAATCTTTTTAAAGTTAAATATACTAAAGACTACTAAAGATACACTTTTTTCACAAATATAAACCAGGTAATTATTGCTATGCAAAATCATAAACTGTAACAAAAAATTCTGAATAATTAATTTAAGACTTAATTAAATACATTTTTATCAGTTGTCTCATGTTACTCAGTATATAGTTTTTGTTGTCTTTTGCTATCCAAAACAGACAATTTGATTTTTTATAGGTAGATTACTATTAGGTCTCACCATGAGTTTGTGGTAAAATATCGCTCTTTAAAAATAAAAATACCTCAGATTCTAACCCAGTCACTGTTAAACAACGGTAAATGAATATTTCACTTATGAATGTACATCTGTTGGGCTAGAATATTAGAAGATCTCCAGGTTTTCTTCCTTATATATATATATATATATATATATATATATATATATATATATATATATATATATATATATATATATATATATATATATATATATATATATATATATATATATATATATATATATATATATATTATATATATATATATATAGTCAACAGGCATTAGAAAACATGGTGTTAAAGATAGTTAATTAATGTTATACAGACAGCGCTATTTAATGTAATAGAACTAACTAGATAGAAATTGAGAAATTTCAAGATAATAATTGCAATAACCAAGATCAGAAGTTACATGGTTCAAATCTTTTATGTATCGATGCAGAAAAAGAAAAAAATTGTAAACTTCAAATAGAAGAATGTCAAATTACGAAACTTAGAAAAAAGTACTGTCGTCTGAAAAAGTAATAAATTTATTTCCCAGTTTTCGTTATAAATTTTCTTGACTTAGTAAAAATCAAATTACTTATTGTTTTTCCCTGTCAATAAAATTTATATAATTTGAAATGTTAACTGTGAGTCTTCATTTTCGTGTGTTAACTGTGTGGTACATTTTTGTATAATAGTTTACTTGTTTACTTATTTAGTCTATTGTGATTTCAATATGTGTGGTATCAGTGTTCATGTGCTTCACGCAATTATATTCAATAAGAGTTTTCACTTTGAAAGAAACTAAATTTAAAATTTATAAAAATGAATGAGATAATTTTGCTGATACTAATTTCACTGGATTTATCATTCTACAAACTGAGCTTGACATTTATGACTATCAATTTGACTAGATGACTGCTGTTAAACAAATTTTCATATTCCATTCGCCGGTTCAAATCAGGGAATAATATGAATAAATAAATACTTTGTTTTATTGTAAAAAATAATTAGTTATCTTGATTCAACACCAAAATAATTTACAATTTCATCACTCCTTTTAACAATACAACATATGATACTTTATTTATATCCATGAACATTTCAATGTAAGTTTTTCTGTTGTGTGTTTCAATGAATATTCAGATTAGTGATAAGATAAAAATTATTACACATGTTTAAGCATTTATAGCAATTTTTAGAGACAAGAAATTTCATGTTTATATTTTTTCGTTTAGTTAAATATGCATTTCAGAATCAAAATTATAATGCGTCATGAAAATCAAAATTTATTGCATAATATACGATGCGATAATTTTATAATATATTTAGTTTTATATATAAAAACTTTAATATATATATATCTATATCTATATATATATACTATATATATATATATATATATATATATATATATATATATATATATATATATATATATATATATATATATATATATATATATATATATATATATATATATATATATATATATATATATATATATATATGTATATATATATATATATTTTTTTTGTATAATAATTTTTTCCTTTTGGTATTATATTGACTAGGATTTTTTTAAATAATAGAAAAATAATAGTTAAAAAATATCTTTCTGTTGTACAAATGTATCTTTAATCTTCCAGTCCAGATTGATTTCTTTTAGTTTAATTTCAACTTAGGACACTGTTTCCGTTACTAGCAAAGAATGCCAACTTTTCAGATAAATAGGCCATTTTCAAAAATTTTGGATATTTTTCTATTATATTTCTTATAAAACATTTTTTACGATAAAAAAACTTGACTACACAGCAAAAGAAAAATAAAGATATTTCGTATCAAAATCTCTTAGCGGTGAAAATTCTGCCTTAACTTTATATTTTTTCTACGGTATAGAAATCATTTATAAATTTAGACTCCAGCATTAATAATCATTAATAGAACAATTTTTGTTACGTTATAATTATTTTGATTTTTGAACAATATAAAATTTCGAAATCTTCTATAACCATTAAAAAATAAAAATTATAATGTAAATGTGAAATGAGAGTATTCTAAATAAAATTAAAAACTTATAGCTTGGAAAGTTTTAAAATTTTTAATGTAATTCAAAAAATTACATTTTAAATACTGTTGCGTAAGATGATTAAAAGTAGCTCTAAGTACACTGCTGGCCAACATAAACGCAATACCCTAAAGGAACCATGCAAATTGCATGAAATTTTCAACGTGCATTAGCAATGGTGAGATATGCAAATGATTAGAATTTCAGCACTGACGCACAAAGCACACGGTTGTGTCACCACTTTAAAGCGCTATTTAAGGCTTGAAGATACCGACGATTTCAAGCTTGGAAATTGTGTTTTTCTTAAAGTTTAAAAAAATGATCAATTATGCTTTGTAGAAAACAGCGATCATTTTTCATCAAGTATTCGAGTTTGACAGAGGAAGGATAGTGGTCTACCGAGATTATGGATTATCTTTCAGGGAAATCGGTAGTCGGGTTGGATGAAACGAAACAGCTGTAATGCGAATATGTGACAGTTGTATGCAGGAGAGTAGGATGGACCGACGTGTTTAATAGCATCCACCTTAGTGCACCAATTCACGTGATGGCCGGCAAATTATGCGAGTGGCAGTGATGGATCGCTCAGCCACATCATAAACCACAGCACAGCAAATTTATTCTGTTACGCATCATCCAGTATCTGTGCGTACCATTCGATGCCGCTTAAAGCAGAGTAGTCTGTCCGCAAGACGTCCATTGCTTCGTATACACTTGACGCAGAATCACAGACGTCTCTACCGCCAATGATATCATGAAAGAAGGATGTGGACTGCTGATAGGAATGGAATTAGACATTAAATCACAATTCCTAATAGTAAAATGACACTTAGCAAGAAAACTTAATAACAGCTATTAATTTCTTACAATTAGAAGTGTGTATATATATTATGGTATGTAGTAGTACTGCTGAAGGTCTGTTAGTCTTGGATATTTTAAAAAAGAGTTAAGTGCCTGACCTTTCAGATTTTTAAAGTGACGAAGTTGCAGGAGCTTGCCTAGATGATGTAAGTGTGACCAAACAGCCCAATTTCTAATTTTTTCTAGAGATAAGGTATCTAAAATCATGATAACATACACTTAGCATGGCAAAAAAAAGGCACGGCATACTGAAATTTTATTTAAAAACACTTTTATTTGATAATATTGAGATTAATTGAATGAAAGATATTGAAGATTATTGTAATGTTTAAAAAGAAATTGCAAAATTTACCGCAGAACTCAATTAGCAGATAAATGCTGCGGATTGATTGATTACATTTAGAAGTCATTTTCAAGAATAGAAGCTTTATGGTAGGTCACCAATTCCCAACCAACTTATTGTAGATGATTATTCTAAGCGTCTACTATATATCTGTTACACTAACAAACCACAGTCTAATTATAAGTCGAAAGATGTTATATGGTCTGACGAATTGTCTTTCACACTTATCCTCACAACAGGACAAGTGCGCGTTTGTGTGTAAAGGAAACTGAATAAATTATTCAAGGATTTTGCACGGCTTATAATAGTAGGTTTATATTGCTTTGCATAGGCGTTTTCCAAACCATCAACAAATAACAGGTTCTTAATGTATTAGCATTGGATTCATCATTCTGAAGCATTTAAATTTGAAATAATTTAAAAATATTCATGTATTGACTACTGTTATAAAACGTAAGTGAATTTATTTGTTTAGATTTACAGGTTGCGTTTGCAGAAAATAAATGTTCTTAAATTTAAGCACACAGTATATATATATATATATATATATATATATATATATATATATATATATATATATATATATATATATATATATATATATATATATATATATATATATATATATATATATATATATATATATATATATATATATATATATATATATTGGGCTGCCCGACAGAGACTGATGGTTGAAAAACCAAGGTCGGGCGTAGGATAAAAAAATATATATATATATATATATATGATATTCAAAATAAATTTTTTATACTTAGATATTTTTAGGAAATTCATTTTTAAAATTTTTATGTATTGCAATAATACCATAATTAGTATATTATTAAGCTTAACTGTTAACTGTTATTAATATCATTTAATGGGATACACATTTTATTGTGTTAAATCCTAAAACATAATGATTTTGAAAAAAATATTATTTGATTCAATGAATTAGTTATTTTATACACTAAGATATTATTTAAATATTCAATGTGCTTTGTACAATTTTAAATTTTTCATTAAATTTATACATTGTATTTGAATGCATCATAATATTTATTTCCTAAATCCATATAAAGCTATTTATATTCGCAAGAAAAAATTAAGTGGTAAAACTACTATCATTTGTATAAAATTTTAAGTGGAAAAAACAGTGTATGATTTATAGTTCTTGTTAAATATCAACTTTATCATAAATAACGGAATTTTTAAAATTTGCTGAATAACGCAAATATGTATTTACATCCACATCTAAAATGTAGCCTTAGGGTTAAACATTTTCTTTTCTCCAAAAATAGGGATTTTTAAAATAAGAGTATATTTAATCCTAGAAAGAATAAATTCACTTTAAGCAGTTATAACTATCTCTCGAGGAATATGAAATCCCAAAACTCTTTCTATTTATTTCATTTAAAAAAAAAGATTCTTAAATCTAGAATTCCCCGCTGTTATTTATAAGGTTCTATGGAGTGACATTTTTAAGAAATATTTATGTTCCGTGTTCTCTGATGTTTAAGAATGTTTTCAGTTACTTACATGAAAGGAAATATCTGTATTGTTTTGTAAGAAAATAAAAGGTTAAACATATGTATCTGATGGATCTGTTTGAATTGCAATTTCTTAAGAAAATTCATTTTTACCATATAAATTATTGAACCAAAAATTGATACAATATATAAATTAAATTATGTTAAATTGAATAAAATTTACACTTCTAATATATGCAAACAGAAATTATAATTAAAAACCTAAAAATAAATTACTTTCCCCAAATAGTTTGCGAACTTTTTTTAACATTGTATGAATGTTTTAATTTTTTTATTAAACCGTCTTATATTAGAAAATTGAGTTTTATATTAAACAGTTGATATATTAACGTTAAACTATAAAGTGGTTACAAGCTAAATATATAGATTTACATCTATAGTTAATATCTATAGTTGTACTTAACTACTTAATGTTAACTATAGAACATCTATAGTTAATATTAAGTAACTTTATAGTTTTTAAATTCCAAAAAATTTAGTTATTAAACTTTTTAATACTTTCTATTTAGGCTAATACTTTTAATAAATCTTTAAATATTTTAATTAACTAATATTTTAAATAAAGAATCTATCAAAGTTCTACAGCTCACTGTCAGATTTTTTGTACGAAATACACTTACTTCCACAATAGTTAAGCATGAAGAGGTAAATGCAAATTTCCGGAAGCTAATCAGATTTGAAGGATCAGAGGATGCAAATCATTGTAGTGGTAGATAGAAGTATGCAAATATGTTACGTAACAGTCAAATTGCACCTTCATGTCAAGAAATACGCAAAAAGGGCAGTATTATAAGATATCAGCTTTATGAAGGGTTACTGAAGTTGGTTGTAAATGCTGATAGATGTTTAAAACTTTCGTACAATTTGTTTTCAAGACGTACGTGTTTCTATGACTTCTAGAAGACGAACGGAAGATACTGATCACTGGCGTGCTGTGGGACCCATTGAAGTAGGACAGTCGATCTCAGGTGATGCTCTTTTCTTCGTCGTTCATCATTCTGTAATTCCACGTTTATGGAAACAATTCCAAACCATACAGACAGTTGTCCAAAGGCCCGTAGCCGGTCACCCAAGGGTTACAAACCCCTCTCAAGAACGATATATTGTGATTTTAGCCAAGTCGAATCGCAGGTTGGTTTGGTTTGTTTGTCACTCAACGGTCATTTTTTGCACACGAGGGCTAATTAGACCGGGACTTACGGTTTAAAGTAAGCCGAATCGCAGAGCGACCTCCACGCATGTGGCATCTATAGTTACAGCGTCCATTGGTAAGGTGATATATGCAGCTACTGTACACCAAAGATTGCATATGAGTAGACTGTACGCCCGGGTATTTCGAGTTTGTGTTTGTCTATTCGTCCAATCAAGAGGGTCGCGATTATAGTGGTGCCGGTAACATGTCTATTAGACTGTGTCTGACTGGAGCAATGCCATGTTTTCTGATGAATCAAGATTTGCTCTGGAGCCAGATGGCAAGCGTATAAGGATATGGTGTGGACAAGGAACACACAATCAGCCCCAAAACATCACCGAACATCAAGCATTCCGAGACGGAAGCATTATAGTTTTGGCAGGGATTTCATTAGGATACCACAACGACCTGCACATCTTTTCACGGGGTTCTGTGATGGCTGTCCGTTATCGAGATGAAGTCCTAAAACCCATTGTGAGATTGTACACAGCAGCAGTTGGCCCTACTTTTGTTTTAATGGACGATAACGCATGTCCCCATAAAGCTGACATCGTCGATGACTACCTGGAGAGTGAAGGGATTGCGCGTACGGCGTGACCAGCATATTCGCCCAACCATAATACTATTGAAAATCCTTAGAGTTCTCTCGGCCGTGCTGTATCTTCATGTTTCCTACCTCAAGCCACTTTTATTGAGCTGGAAACTACTCAACAAGTAGAAAAGCTATTGCTTAAATCTGCGGTGGTTGACCACCTAATTGAAATTATGGTCACAAGGAGTAAACTTTGTATAGATATGAGAGAGGATTACATACCCTATATATATATAGTAATGTCCTTTTTGCATTTTATGCTGTTTATTTTCACTTTACACATAATTCTGTTTAATTCTCCAGTATGTCATTATCTGATAACTTACTAAAATTGAATACTGTTTTCATTTCTGTATATAATTATTTATTTTATTTCATGCATAAATATATATGCTACTTTTCTGCGGAAATTTGTGTTAATCACAGCAGTATTTGTTGATCTTTTTGCATTCTACATCTTCGTACTTAACTTTTGAAAGTGAGTATTTTAATAAGGAATCTCCATAAAATCTACTATAATCTAAATAATCTTATGTAATGTGGTTTGCAAATAAAGAGAAAAATTTAATTAATAAGAGATTATTTTTCTATAAATTATCATTTTCTTTGTTTATATATTAAATAAAAACGTTCATGAAATTAATAAGCTACTCATTACTACACCACTCGAGTTTGAACTGTAAAAGCTTACAATGTAGGATTTGATGAAATTTTCTATTTTGAAATCTCATGCATGATTTCAAGTAAATTCGTATTCATGTATTGAAGTATATTTATATATTGTTATTAGTTTTCACTTAAAATATTTGTTAATTAAATATTAATAAATCGTGCATCAAAATTAATGATATGTTTAAAGCTTTGATTTTGAAATTTCTAAGCTGAAAATACTTAAAAATAAAAAAAAATTGAAACTCTTTAGTTGTTTTCTTTTAATTTTGATTTAAAATTTTTCATCATTGATAAATTAACTTTTTTTCTATGGGCACACTATAAGGCACTTTTATTCAGTCAGATTTAAGGCATGAATTAAATTTTCTGAAATTGTGTAAAATTGTTTACATTATTTAAAAAAAATCGTTAAATAAGGAAAGACCTCATGTAACATAAAATATTTAAGCTTATGTTTTTATAAATAAATTGATAGAGAAACCAGATGTTGAATATGTTAGTTTATGAATAAAAAAATAAATAAAATTAAAATTTTATTGATTATTTATCTTATAGTTTTTGACAGATTAAAATTATTTGTCATACAACAGTCAGACAATTTTTCTTATGATCGATGCAAAAATATTATTTTGTTTCACAATAACGAAATGCCATTTTTGCAAGCAAAGTGAACTTTTAACATAAATTAATAAAAAAATATTATTATGATATTTTAAAGATTATTTTAATAATTGTATGACAACACTAATGGCTACATGAATTGTTTATTTAACGAATTTTTAGCAAATTAATTACATGTGAATAATTTAAAAATAATTTATTTTGCAATATAAAGATACATTTGTGATTCTGTGTTCTAAATGTTCCTCTCATAGGCCCTTTTTCTAATCAAAAATTATTTTAGTGATATTTTAAGAACACTTCAAAGGAATTTCAGTTAATCAAATTCTTTTTTGTTAAATGAAACTAAATTTTGAGAAAGAAATAGTTTGTGTTTAAATTGAAAGGTAAATTGCAAAATTAGACGCGAGCGCGCGCGTGATCATTTCTAAGCTACTCTCTTGCGAACATTTTTCAACATATGTTAGGTGAAATAGTTATTTCTCACTCAGCTACATTTTAATGACAACCAAATAACCAAATAAATGGCAACCAAATTACCCTGATCAAACTCTAATGATTATATGGTTGAAAAGGCAACTGAAGTCCAAAATTTACAAATTGAATTCGGTAAAAGTGTCTGATTTGAAAAAAGGTGCATCAAACGTGAGGTCAAATATTTTCGTATTGACATTATGCGTGCTTCGTTTCTGTCCACCGTCAGTTGCATGCAAGTTGTCGTGATTGAATTAAATAACGTAAAACATTTGTTTAATTGCAAATTTAGTTAAAACTAAAATGTTTTTTGCAAATAAATGTTGCTTTCAGTTGCTTTTCTACCCTTAAAAAGACTACATTCAGCCGCATTAGTTTCGAAATTTTGCCACTATGAGTAGTATAACCCTAAGATTTTAGCTGTTGCTTTTCACGGTTCGGTAATTTACTCCTTCGTCAAATTATCTTATATTTTCAGTAAATTATCTCGTACTGAAAATTTCATTCAATTATTTCAAATGGTATAACAGCTACGGATTCATTTGTCTGAATATAGTTTATATTTAAATTTGGTAAGCTATATTTCATTTTTATTTTATTAAGAATCTTTTTGAGAAAAATGACGAGGTAAATATATAATACAGATAAAATCATGAACATTAAAAAAAATGTAAGTTTTTTTTATGAAAAAAATGCAATGATCACCTAAACAAATTTAACGCTATTTTAATCACACATAATACGGGATAAATGAAAAGTCTTATAATGACAAATTATTATGCATAATACTTTATATGAATTATGTATTACTGATTATTATTTTTACGTTATTATTATTATTTTTGACCAAAATAATAAAGTAAAATTATGGTGGATAAAATCATTAATATTAATTTGTCTAGTAATAAATCAATATAATTTCGCAATCAGTTACTGTTTTCGTAAAATTTTAACAAAAGACGGGATTTTCAAATGTTTGATTAATGACATACTTTTATGTGGTTTTATACAAAACTGCAAAATTTATCGGGATATACTCATAAAAGATAAATATATCGTGCAAGGTTTGGAACGTTAGGTGAACACTAAATTCCTTGGATAATTTCATGAAAGTATATATTGTTAGATAGTGTATTATATACAAAATCAGTTGAAAAATTAAATAATTTATAGTATGTGGGAAAAGCATGATTCTTTTTTTATTTTCATTTCAATCTTTCACACACACACACAAACACACACACACACACACACGCACGCACGCACACACACACACACACACACACACACACACACACACACACACACACACAAACACTTTAAATTTCTCGAGACCTTTATAAATTAATCATTCAAATATTATAACAACGAAACAGTTTGTTAAATTTCCAATAAAATTTGATAAAATGCTTAGCTGATAAGTTCATAGATTTATTTATAACTTATTTAAAATAGTTATATCTAAGCTAGGGCACAAAAATAGGAGAGTAAATTACTATATTTAAATGATTTTTGATCAAAATCATCAACTGAAGGAAAGAAATAGTAGTATTTATTTTCTAGACATTTAATCATTTTAAGCAAATTTCCTAAAATAAACTTTTTAAGCAATGTATAGAATAATAATTTAAAACGCCATAGAAAAAATAAAATTTTCTTATAATAAATAAAACAATGTTATATATATATATATATAAATCCTTTTTCTTACGATATTTTCATAGGTAATATTCTTTTTATTCCCAGTTATTATCCAGTTCAAGGAGGTCCCTATTTTGTTCTCAACAAGAATAGATTGGCATATATTGGTTCGAACATAAAAATTCTGAGTTAATTCATGTGGCATCCATTTTGAATATTTCCACACCAATCCTACCTATTGAATATGGTCGATAATAGTTTGCTGAGTTGAAATAGGCTTTTTGCGATCTCCGGTGTTGTCAGAAAAAGATCTTGCTTTAACATGGCCTTAATAACATTGTCATCGATCAATGGACAGAATTTTTTGGTATACCTAATATATATTTTATAAATCCTACATTATTATTAAATTTTAATGCTGATGACAAGGGATACGATTTTAGTAAAGTTACTTTTGAATTCTTATTCAAACGTTTTTGTTTTAAATTAAATTAATATTATATTTTTACAATAGTATGACATATTTATTAGCTTATTTGTTGCATGGTTCTATTAATAAGATAATTTATACACATACATAAATATATATTGTATGCCACATTATTTTTAAAAATATACAATTCATTTGGAAACAGTATAATAACATTTATTTTTTTATGTTTATTTTTCCAGATTATTTAATTGCTTGTATCGTTACATCATTTAGAAGAGATGTTCAACCTTTATTTTAGCGATTGAAAAAGGAAATATTTCCTACAAATTCGATATCAATCAAATTTAATATAAATTCGATAAAAGGAAATGTTTGTGAAGCGATTGTAAAATTATTAGTAATAAAATATTTGAAGTCAATTAAAGTATTTCCTGAAATGAAATAATCCCATCGAAGCGCTGACAGCGCCATCTGTAAAGAAGAATAGTTAGTTAATGATTTGTATTGAATGTGTAAACACGTGTTTGGTTCTGTCAATAGGAATTAATCATAACTAATGTCAATATGATTCCAATTCGATTAATTGTTAGTGTTTACCTATAGTTGTGTATCATTTGAGATTTATTAAAGTTTTGAAATAGAAACTAAACCACGAACAGTTGATTCTTATACACCTGATATTAACAATGATTAATACGATTTCCATGCTTTTTTTTTTGATGGCTTTGAGCTTGATATCCTAAATATCTAAACAGGAAATATCTTCATATAGAATATTTTTGCTTAACTAATTTTAATGAACAGTCATAACTATCGATTTACAATGTTTAAATAGCAAAATCTGTGTGTAAAATTTTAGCTGCATATAACTAATGCAATTAGTTTTATCAGAAACATTAAAATATTTTTAGCTTTGTTGCTGCAGATAATTTTATTTGCAGTTTAAATGAATATCATCTTACTATCAAATGTTTTCTCATAATATTAAATAAACAATTATATTATTGAGTATTTCTTTTAAAAGTTTTGTGTTCTTTGATATGTGTAAACATTATGAGTTACTTAGCAAATAAAAACCGTGAAGAGAAACAAAATTATTAAATATTGAATCTTTTTTATGCTGCAAATCATAGACTAAAAATGAGACTGTCTCAGTAAGACAAATATATTTCATAACCAATTTATTCAACAAATAGAGAATGCAGCTGAAGAATGACAGGGGAATTAGGCTTGGTAAATTATCATAAAATAATATTTATTCATACAGAAATTGCTATTAACCAGTTTGACTAAAGTAAAATAAAATTCTTAAAAATTAACATGAAAATTTTACAGCTATTTACATTTAATAAATTTTTCTTATTTAATACAAAATAATTGAAAATGTTTTTTATTAAATACACAATAAATTGAGTTTTCTAAATTATAGTACTATTATTCAGAAAAATCAACTTTATTTTTAATTATATTTTTGTTTGAAATACTCTAAACAATTTATTAGGAAGAGGTATTTGAATTTATATTAGTCTTACACATATTTGAATATTTAAAACAGATATCAAATAATTGCATTTAACAGTTATGAAAGTATATTTTTTACATCACGCATAGCCTTTCCAGTCTTTCAAAAATTAGATTTATTTCAATAATTATTTCATGCAGAAAATGTTGAAATATAAGATAACATTTCAAACTTTATATTCTTTGTTTCCATTTTATTTGAAACAAAAGCATATGTTGAAAGTGAAAAATAATATTGATAAAATGAAAAGAAATCCTGACATCAAACATTTTTCTCTTGTTTTAAAGTTTGGGGGTATTCAAGTGTTGCGAATGTCAGATCGAATTTGCTTCTGGGCGAATTCAAATTTCCTCAAACATGGTTTCCAACACTCAAATAATTCTTCGAATAAATTTAAAAGAATTTTGTTTGTTTTCAATTTCATTTCAAAAATAATTCAAATTATTACAATTTTTTAAAAATATATTTCCTAAATTTGTGTTTCATTAGAGATAAAAGGAATTAAAATAATGTGAAAAGATATTTAATTTTTTTGGTGAGTTTGTACTTTAAATAAGTTTGAGGTTTGCTTACAAATAAATATCATGTTTGTAAAAAAAACCTCTATGGAACAATTTTGGCTCATTGTTTGCAATTTTTAAGTAAAATTAATTTATAAAAATTTTACTTTTAAGATATCAAATAATTAGAAAAATATTCGAATATGAAAATCTCAATACATAGATTATTGTTTCTAAAATCAAGTGTGCGTTATTCAAAATATTAATCAAAATAATTTAAAATTTCATTTAGCATAATTTCACAAATTATTTAACGCATTCTTCGAGCTTCATTTTTATAAAAATATTATAATTGGTGAATAAAGTTTCCCATTCTGAACAGAGTAAAGGCAGTAAATTAATTTTTCTTATGTTACTAAAACATATTAATTAAAAATTTATTCAAAGCTTGCTTAATAATCTAAAAATTAATCACAAATTGAAAATAAAACTAATTAGCTTTTAAAGTTTGATTCTCTTAATAAATAAAATAAATTATTAGCTCCATTGTAATTTAAGTTTTTTTATATTTTTAAATTTATAAAGTAAATATGAATTTCGAAAATAGTTTGAGTATTGTTAAATAATTATATACTTTAATTTCGAAAATAGTTTAAGTATTGTTAAGTAATACACTTGCAGCAAAACTTGCTATTACGTAATTTCTATTATCGTAAGTAATAAAACTTACGTGTAAAATAAAGTTACGACCAAAGACGATGATAAATTATTTTCTGTGATATTTGCTACCGTAAAAATTTATTGATCTTATATTATGAAATTTTTAATGTAAAATTTTGATTAAAAGATTTACAAACGACAGTTCATTTGGATTTTTTGAATCTGTTAAAAAATATTTCTTTAAAAACTACTTACATGTAATATATTAAAACATTTTTGTATGTAAAAAGATTTTTAAAAAATACAAAAATTATAAATGATCCAAATCATTTTAAGCAAAGATTAAAGATAAAAATAAATTCGTATTCTTATAAAGTTAAAAAATCAGGAACTAACCTTATAACATTAATAAATTTCCTTAGAATTCTTAGTAATTCTTTAGCATGAGAAATGATGTTTTTCAATTATTTAGCGCATTTTGAAAAAAAGAAATAAATATGATAATAACATATAACATATGTTATTTCATTGAAAAATGTAATACATTTTTTCATTCAATTTATTAATTACGTATGAAAATGTAAGGATTCCATCGAATGCGCTCATTCAGCTTTAATTATTTGACATTAATTACTTAAAGTGCTAAAATCCACAAATTTAAAACAACAACTCAAATAAAAATATAAAAAAATATTTGGTTTAATTTTAGGAAATTTTTAAAATTCAATCTGTGCTTGAGTAAAACTAATAAATAAAACCTGCTTAAAGTATCCAGATAAGTAATTTTTTGATTGAAATCATATTTTCTTTCATTTCATAAAAGCTGTTCATACCCTTTCCCAACAGATTGGTAAATTAATAAGGTACGGGGGTCTAATTAAATTTAGAATTAGTGAATTATATTTATTATCTGTTGTACATAATTTATTTGCACATATTTACATTTAATTTTCAATGTTTATCATGAATATTCGTTTCTTAGTAAATTGATTAACATTTTAGTAAAATACCGGTACTTCAATATTCAATATTTTTCAATGTGTAAAAAACATTTTTCGAGGGTAAATAAATAATACTATGTTTTATAACATTTATATTTGCATAACTGCATTGTATAGAAAATGCATTTGTAAGAAAAAGAGTAAATTGTAATTAATATAATGTTTTAATTATTTTACAAATTAATATATTATTTAATTACACACATTAATATATTATTTAATTAATTGTAGTTGCTCAACATGTGATTCATATAAATTGCAAATATATATATTAAAAAAATATAGGCTAAATATTATGTTTCACAGTAAGCAAGTTAAGCTTAAGAAAAATATACATACATTTTAAAGGAAACGTGCATTTATATTTCTTAAATACAGAAACAAACGTTCTTGTGTAAATACGAGTATTATCAAATTCTGTTAATACAGCAGTAAGCTGTTAATATTTATTTAACATTTAATACATGGAAATTGAGAAAATTGAAAACAAAATATTTTAAGTTAATAAGAATGATATATTATATATGAATATTCACAAATTAATTTACATTAATTTACTATAATAAATTTCATGAATAAATAGTTTTTTTATATCCTTGAATAAAATTTTAAAATTATAAATACATGATTCAGATACAGGCATATACCTTCTCCAGAAATATTGTAGTATTTCTGAGATCAGGTGCTATAAATGTGAATAAATAATGCCAAATCATGTTAAGAGTAAAAAATACTACAATGCCGATCATTATAATTCCAAAGTCATGAATAAAATATTGCAAAAAAATATTTATATGTATTGTAGAATGATAAAATGATTAAATTTGTAAGTTGTTTGAAACTTTGGAAATTGGTGGCAACAGTTGCCGCAGACGTCATCTAAAGTGGCAGTTACTTATTTAGATAAGGAATAAAAGTGAGATTGAATGAAACAAGAATTTCATTTCACGTACCTTCAAATTTACACTACATTTAATCAACCTTGGTTGCTTGAGAAATGTAGTAAGATAGCCACTGAACAATATATGACCATACGTTTTAATTATTGAGTTATCAACAGAACATGCAGGACCGTGGATTTCATCCGAAAGTCTTTAAAACTCTCAAGCATTATTCATACAAGGGGACTGAGATACAGCTTGCCTTTCAGTATGATCACCAGTAATCCATAAATTCGATATCCCCATGACATTTGCTGGATTTTGGGTGTCAAGTGATAATACCATACAGAGATAATTAGCACTCTCTATAGGCAACGTCCCTTCCTCTATAGACAGTTGGTGATAAGAATTTTGTAGTAATTGTTCGTGACATAATAATATAAGAGAAAATCTCGAATTTACATGCAAGGCTTTAGATATAATTTGTCACTAATTTGTTATCCAAACGCAGTCAAATGTTGCTCATTTGCATATTTAAACTCCTGTTTCTTTACAAGTAGTTTTGAAGTTTGTTAATCACTCCTTCACTGCGTTGCAATTTTAAATGGTCAACATTGATTATAAAATGATTCATTATAGCTTTTGGTAATCATTTAATTTACCATAAGTAACCAATTTGTAAGAGAAAATTCACTCTTACTTCAGTCGTAACGGGATTCAAATTCAGAAGTCAAATTCATTCTCAAATTCATTTACATTCTGTATAAATGATCAAAGAAAAATTCTCAAATATCCAAATTTATATATCTTTTAACAAACATTATAGGATGACAAATACATTTAGAAGAAATCATTTATAAGATTTAGTTTCGGTGAACAAGCATCGATATTCCTTACAGGTTAAAGCATAGATTTAATTTCATTTCATTTTATTTTATTCGCATGGGAGTATGAGATCTCAATCTTACATCATCAATGCTCTGTTGGCAAGGAAAGTCACATTATTTTTTGATGAGCGTTAAGATTTCCAACAATAGTTAAACCAATGTATCTGATTGGCTGCTATTGGATTTTAATGTGCTTAAAGAGAAAATAAAGCTCTCAATCATATAATTGAAAACACTTTCTGTAGAAAAGCAACCAGTACTCTAATTCTGTAGTGAATATGCAGAATAAATGTATTTTAAAAGAATATTTGTTAATTTAAATTTTATGTTAAATGGAATGTATGCTACATTTTAAGGCAGTATTTTATGTACCTTTTTTAGCTTAATTTAAAAAATCAATTTAACAAACAATAAACTTTACAAATTTAATTTAAAAAATAAACATAATAGGGAGAAAATTTTATAAGTGTAATTCTTATTTTTATTTCACATAAATTTTTTCACACTTTTTCTGTTATTTCTTACATTGATATTAAATCAAAACTACTGAAATCCACGTTCCAAATAAATTATTTGCTTTTATGTTACCTTAAATCTCTTTGTACACCATAGTCAAAATAAGTTATGTATCAAAAAGTATCAAATGGAAAAGAAATATGTTATGTCAAAAATGTTCCGTCTGTTTTAAGAGCTTGAGGTCATTCAAGTATAGCAAATGTCAGATAGAGTTTGTGTTTTTGTAAGAATCGGATTTCTTCAAATAAGGGTTTTGGAATTCAGAAATTTTGTTAAACTGATTTGGGAGAACTTTGTATTCTATTTTGTTTCCCGATACATCAAAAGTTTTAAATTTGATTTATATTCTATGTATGCAGAAAATAATGTAAAAAATATACAATTACATATATCTTCTACGTGGATAAAGGGATGATTTTAAGATCTGATTTTTTAATATTTTAAGAGCATCAATGAATATGAAGGATTTTATTTTAAATTTTTTATTTCTTTAACTTCTATAAGCAATGTCTAATAAATCAATAAACTTCATAATAATTCTAAGTTTTTATGAGCAGTAAACGAAATTCTTACTACGCTTAAAGTCTAAAATAACTAAAAAATTATATTTCATTCAAATCATTATTTAACGGATGTCAAAAGCATTGATTAATATGAACAAAATTAGAATATTATTTCATAAATAGAAAATGATAAGTTGTGACTTACTTATAGTGATATATTTTAAAATTAGATTAAGTTGATATGTTGATAATCTCCATGTCCAGTCTGCTAGACGAGATTTATGGGTCTATTCACTTTCAAAAAATCTTAGACTTATTAGTTGAATTTAAATTGATTTTAGTAGATAACTGGGTGTACTATCTTGCTCAAATTTCCAATTTATTCTTAATAATTAATTAAAAGGTAAAAGGTATAAAGTGTTGATAAATCAAAGTAAATTTTGCTAACAATTCGTCGCAGTTCCATTTTTCTATGATATATAAAACTTCACCCACTTCAACAAATCTACTATTGTTATTGTCTTGTATGATCTATTAAGTAAATTTTGAGCTCTTATCTGTAAATCATGTCATTAGTAAATATTACCAAACGAAAGATAAATGAAGTATCTATTTTTCTTGAAAACATTTTTTTTAAAGTATCGTTCCAGGTCATGACCTCTTTAAATAATTTCCTCCAGTTGTTTTCTCGTTGATTAAGCTTTTATTTTCGTTTTCATTGGTTTTGACATAACGTTGATTTTTTTTGTTGTATCTGTGATAATTATGATTAGTTACTATGCTATTTTACAAAAAGAAACGATCTATTTAGTAATAGTTGGGAAAATATGTATATTATACTTTGAGCTAATATTTTACTCATTCTCCCAAGTATATTTTCGTTAAAATAATTTTCACCTTAACCATTGTGAATGAATGGCCGTGTAAATACAACAAATCTGGTTGTTTCATTTTGTTCATTTTGACAAAACGAACACACACACACACACATATATATATATATATATATATATATATATATATATATATATATATATATATATATATATATATATATATATATATATATATATATATATATATATATATATATATATATATATATATATATATATATATATATATATATATATATATATATATATATATGATAGAGAGAGAGATTGGTATAACATTTACAAATAATTTGTTGACCAACCTCTTAAATTTTTAAAAATGTCTGTAGCCTAATCTACGTTACAGTTTTAATGAAGCATCCTAAATACTGAATTAAAAATTCTATGTTTAGAATATATGTACGAAGTTTGATAAGCAGATGTAATACTGAAATAAATAACATGGAAAATTGGTCAACCAGTATAATAGGAAAATTAATTTTAAAATTTTTAACTAAAATTATCATTATTCTAAGAAGTGTTATCATTATAGGCTATATAATTTCTAACTGATATAATGTATTCATTACAATTGGGTAATTTACTGATAAAATATATTAATGAGATGCATTTCATTGTTTATTATTGTAAGCATATCATATCTCAGACTGATTTAGTAAAATGTCTACCTACTTACGATTTTTTTTCAATTTTAGTATACTTTAAATGTTTTGTTAAAATTGATGTGTTGATATTTCTTCGCGCAAGTCAAATGTCTGCTCTTTTATTCGCATCTTAAATTGTGAATTTAATAAAAGAAATCTTATCTTCGTAGGTGAACAAATTAAGTCATCTATCACAGGATATGTTTTTGGCATGAATATTAATTACAGGCCATCAACGAAAAGTGATTTATCAAGCATGCAAATGGTCTCCTAAAAAGCAAGTTTTATAATGATTTATTTTCATATCTCTTTTAAGGAAGAGTCATAAATTTATAAATCTGTCTTTTATAATAAACTTTATGATGCATTTTTGAAAAGAAAATTGATTTATAATGAAGTAGTGTATTTTCTTTAAATTTTAATCAAGCGTGTGCACATGGAAAATGCATTAAAATCCTTTTTAAAATACGATGAATCTTAAAATCATATATATATTTTAATAATTAATAGAGCAATCCAATGCATTAAATGAAGAATTTAATAAAATCATTCATTGAACGATTATTTTTCTACTCCAGGAATAATATCTGGCAAGAAATCGCCAAGCCACAAAGCTGGTAGTCAGAAGTAATTTAATATACAAAATCTGAATAGGTACAAAAAAATTGAAAAAGTGATATTTTTTAAAATTTAATTAATCCCTATATTCCAAAATTTTATCAAGGAAGCTATTGAAGTGTTAGAATTTATTCACCAATTCAAGTCCTTTCGCCAACTTTAATAATATTAGTATTTCTTAGGCAACTACAGCTAAGGAGTTTTTTAATCTCGAATCCTAAATCAAAATATCTATATCTATCTATATCTATCTATCTATCTATCTATCTATCTATCTATCTATCTATACATATATATATATACATATATATATACATATATATATATATATATATATATATATATATATATATATATATATATATATATATATATATATATATATATATATATATATATATATATATATAGTATGAGATATATATAGAGAGAGAGAGAGAGAGAGAGAGAGAGAGAGAGAGAGAGAGAGAGAAAAGCTATTTTCATGAAATAAATAAGAAACAATTAATTTCCAAATAACCAAACAAAAATTTCTAATTTTTTCTTTAACATTTATGTATATGCTTGATTTTAAATTCTTTGGAGAATTTTCATTACTACAATTGTATTTTGATTTAAATTTAATACTTCATTATATAAATGTACGGTTTTATAATTGCTTAAGAAAATCGTAATGTAGATAAAATCTTTAAAATTAGATTATCACATTCAGATTACAAAATAACAAATAAATTATTTAACAGAAACAAACCACACACATTAATGCATTATATAAATACAAAAAATATCTAACTCATTTTGAGAAAGAAATAACAATTCCAAGTTGTGTTATTTAAGTTACCTTAAAACATGAAATTTAAGAAAATGATATTATTATTGTAAAAATTTAATGTTATAATCATCATGTGATATGCATTTTCCCCATACAGTGAAATATAAAGTTAAAGATATTCTCATCTATTAAACGCAAACACAAAAAGATAGATGAATAGATGCCGATATGGAATAATTTTGTTACACAATTTTGTTATATTTTGTTATATATTGTTAAAAGAGAGGGATCTATTTTTATTTTTCCAATATATATTTAAAATGAAATTAGATAACTTTATTTAAAAATATTTTATACAATATAGACATTATTCTACAGCGATGCTAAATGAGAATTAAATACAATGTGAAATTCTATTTTAATTGCAAATGATTGTTATTGTATATACTTATAATTAAATCTTATTTTTCTTGTTTCCCAGAATGGAAAATGCTGATAAATTTTGTTTATGAAATTTATTCATGAAATGCACTTATTTCGGATATTATTATATATATTAAATATATTTATTAAAATTCATTTTCAACAAAATGAAATCCTATTCCTAACGCTTATGTTAAATGCACTAAATGATTTTTATACCTGTGTATTGAACTTTGATAAAAGCAGAGCCTTCATCATTTTTAAACTACTAGCAGTTACTGAATTACAAACTTAAAGATATTATTAATAGTAAAACGATAATTTAATGGTGAAAAAAATAACAATAAGCTAAATAAATCTATTTTAACGGTAGTAATATTTTTCTTTAAGGTCTGGAATTTAAAATATGAATTTATTTCAAGTAATACATTTAATACATAACTAGAAATCGAATAGGATTTTTTTTTCTATTCTAAAGACGTGTCTCTATTTTGAAACACCTAAAAGGTTATCTTACAAGAGTATTTCAATTGGCAATGTAATATTCTGAAAAGTTTTCTGTTCCCGTTTCCTACCCTTTCTGCATCGACAGTGCCCCAATACAGTTCAAATCAGCGATATCTCTTAGATTTCAGTAACATAAAAGTGATTTGAACGTTTGCTCCGACTCGTACATAAAGAGAACTTTCATTTCATACAAGACGGCTATTTCTATACCCCAACGGATTTCAAGAGCATCTTCCCTAAGTATCTATTGAAATACGATGAATCTTATCTATTTTCACTTTCCACTCCAATCCTAGCTTGCTGCTTAAACTAGTGTCTAGAATTCAATAGCGCTAGAGGCACTTCTCCTTCGTTGTATAAATTACAACATCACATTGTAAGATACACCCAGCAAGCAATTACGATCTCCTCGCTTAACAAAGTGGATAAGCATCCCATAGAGAAGCCGTAGAGCAAATCTAATTTGCAATCGCTCAGTGGATGTCGATAGATGGCGCTGAATACAGTAAAATGAATTTCAACAGGCAACGCATTCCATCCGATTCATTGATGCTCCTTAGCTGCATCCGGACGTAGAGGCAAAAGTTTCTTCTTCTGATATCTGCGGCTAATCTCCGAGATTTTCTGGTTCATGGTGCGCCTGATTCATCGTGAGCTTTTATTTGAAAGCATTCTTAATACAGGTAATCAAGAAAACTTATTTTCTCATGAGAAAACTTAAAAGTGCTAAAGGTTAATCAAATAATAAAAAATTTAATTTAATTCATTAAAATTGTATCGTTAGTGTTATATTTTTAAATTCATGAATGCTATTCAATATCTAAATTAATTTCAATTAATACAATTTTTTCAGTTTTGAAAACTGTATGTGTGTTTTACGATTTTTAATTAATACAATTACCTATGATAATTATTATTTTTTATCACAAAAATATTTCATTATTTTCATCTACATAATTAAGTTGTTTTAAGTTTATAAAAGTATTTTTTCTCGATAATAAATTGATTTAATTGTTAGTATATTTTATTTTAAGGTGAATATGTGTTAATTGATATCTAATACGCAGTGAAAGTAAATTTTTATTGGCTAAGATATATGTGTTTGTATTTAAGTATAGATTTTTTTTTAAATAATATCGAGCCAAATGAAAAAAAAACAGCATTTTGCACGAAGGGATTTAAATCTCTTTTTTTAAAAAAAAAATTAATCAAAATCTTCATTTTGGTTAAATAATTCTGGTAACATATACACTAATTATTAAATTAACAATTACTTAAAATAATATTATAATTTGCATAGAACTCTGTTATTTCAATATTCAAGGTTTTAATTTACGGCATTCAAGCATTGTAAGCATAATTTAAGCCAATTTTATATCGTAATTGAAGCAAAATACAGTTACAAAAAGAGATATTTTACGAGGAAGGTTTTGTGGATTATTGCTAGAAAAAATATTGCTGTGTATGAGATATATTTCTGTTATGTGTTCTATTGCAATTAATTTTCACTGCATGATAAATTTATATATTAAACAAGTGTGTTTAGTGATTAATATGTTAATTCTTACATTAATTCTAATTATTATTAACAAATCATCTTTTAGACCCTAAACGTTTAGTAGATTTATCTCGCTTTGTAGTAAAAACTTAACTTTTAATGGTATAAAACCTTAAATTTTAATAGAATCTTAATAATTTATTTTACACAAAAATTACTGATTAAAGATTTATTATGATTTTGAGTGTAAAACAATTTAAAACAGAAATTAAGTATATTAATTATTATATATCTAAAATAATAATTATTTTTACATGCTTACATAATTCATATAAAGTGTTAAAATAAATATATATATAAATTCAATTTTTGCTTGGACAATATTTCAGGTAATTTGTCACAAAATACTTCAATTTCAAACGCTATTTTATTATTCATGAGAGATTTTTAATACGTCAATATTTTGGTACATATTTTTACCATTCTAATATCTTTGAATTGCGTTTTGTTATTTTTGTTAGAGTTAAGGAATATTTTTATTCAATGGGGAGAAATATTGTTTTCCTAAATTTAGTTTTTCTTTGGCTAAGCAGTTTGAATTCTGTTTCCTTTTTAATAAAAATAAGTATATGTGATTACGATGATTAGTTATCGTTTGCAATATAAAATAGCACCTACTCTATTATTGGCATATAGAGACAGCATTGTAGCTTTAATAAATTAAAACATAAATGCATGAGTAGCGAATTCAAATTGTATGTAAATAATCGCATTTATAAAGATTAAAAATAAGACTGTCTATTTTTACTTCACGAACTAATTATATTTTTATGATTTTACATAGCATTATTTTTTAAGAAACAAAAAAATCCCTTTGAAGCAAGTTATCTAAATTTTTTTATATGAAAAGCGTTAATTTTGAGAGAAAACTGATGTAATTTCATGTAAATTTGGTAATGATGTCAATTTTAAAATTTCTGTTTAAGATATAAGCGATTTACAAAACATACGATAGTTTAATTTCATGAAAGTTTGAAAAATTAAATCGTGGCTTATATTCAAGGATTATTTATATTTTTTCTTGATTTATATATTATGCATTATAGTTTTGATCAAATTTGTAAATTAATAAAATAAAAATGTTTTAAGAAAATTCAAAATATCTTATTTTTTCAATTATATTGCTGAGATTTGTATCATTAATTAAATAAATTCGAAATAATTTGTATTATCAATAGTAGCATAATTTTAATAAATAGTTACTAGATAAATATCCTACATATTTTTATAGTTTTCAATCTGTTGTTTTTAAATGTCTTAATAAAGGCAAAATATTGTTTGTACGGATATACTAAAGCATGTCATCATATTTTAAAATTTTACTAAACATTCAATAAATTTATTGAAATAAAGTTTTCAGAAAAAATCTATTTGAATACATTTATAATTAATTCAATTAATTAATTTTTTACATATTATATTATGTTTGTTAAGTATATATATATATATATATATATATATATATATATATATATATATATATATATATATATATATATATATATATATATATATATATATATATATATATATATATATATATATATATATATATATATATATATATATATATATATATATATATATATATATATATATATATATATATATATATATATATATATATATATATATACATATATATATATATATATATATATATATATATATATATATATATATATATATATATATATATATATATATATATATATGTATATATATATATATATATATATATATATATATATATATATATATATATATATATATATATTGGTAGTGGTTTAAAAAAACTTGGGTAGGCTGGTATCGAGTTTACTTGGAAGTGAAAGAGAAGAATTGGCCAGGAAATCTGCTCTTTTATTTCCATACACACCACTATGACCCTTGACATGGGAGAAAGTTAAGGAAATATTTTTGATATCGCACATATTAATTGCAGTCTGAACTTCTACAATAAGTTTTTCAAAGCTTGTTACATCTTGCAGAGCCAGTAGGGTCACTGCATCGAGTCACTGCAAATTAAACATTTTTGAAAAGGCTTGCTTATGGCCTCTTTAGCTGCAAGATTAATGCAGAGTAACTCCACTTGGAAAAAGGAACTGTAATCAATTATGCGGTATACCTGATAACTCATTTCAAAACCATTCTGAAAGCATACGTATGCAAGAGCTACTTTTTCGTTAACTTTACTCCCATCTGTAAAGTAACTGAGATCATAGTCTTCTTCCCTAACGCTATCAAATGCAGCAAGAGGAGCAGGAGATCTTGTAGATGGATGAGATAGGGAAGAAAAGTTCGAATCACCATCAAGATGGTTAGAAAAAGATTCTTGAACATAACGATAAGCCTCATTTTGATGAAGTATCAGAACATCAAGAGGTGGAAGACCAGAGATAATGAAGAGAGCATCATAACATTATTCTATATCCTCTAACAATCCTCAAGAGCAGTTTTCTTTGTATTTTCCTGATATAAGTTTTCGGTTTATTTTTTTCCTCAAACTCTGACTCCCCTACATAATACTTTTAGTATACGAGGTTTGTCCGGAAAATACGTATAAAAATGAATAATAACTTTATTTTACAATTATTCAGGTATTAAAATATGGTCTCCTTCAAAGTACTCACCCTGAGACTAGATACACTTCTGCCAACGCCGTTTCCACTGTTGATAACATTGCTGAAAGCCTTCAGTTGTGGTGCTGTTCAGTTGCCGTGTCGTTTCTGCCTTCCACATCTCCCAAGTGCCACCCCGGAAGCACCATTTTGCATCTAGGGAACAAGAAGAAGTCACAAGGGGCTAAATCGAGTGTATAAGATGGGTGGTCTGTAACGGTGATTGAGCTTCGGGCCAAAAAGTCACGCACAACGAGCGACGTGTGAGCGGGCACATTGTCGTTATGAAGCCTCCACTTGCCCCATTTTGCCAAATACGGTCGAACTTGGGCTACACGAGCTCTGAGACGTGTCAAAACTTCAACGTAAAAATTTCCGTTCACTCTCTGGCTCTGTTCCACAATCATGCCGACGGCAGGTGAAAAAGAGTAACTTTCAACAAGCAGCCGTACACTCCTACTGACACACAGAGTGGTCTGACTCGAACTGAGCGTTGATGCGATTGGTTACAGCAGTAGTGCCACCTGGTGGTGACTACAAACAGTAAAATAAAGTTATTATTCAATTTTTTATACGTATTTTCCGGACAAACCTCGTACAATATATTATTACAGCGTTGACTCAGAAATTATTGTTTTGTTCTTAACAGTTTGGAATACAATTTATGCATGTACAGTATGCTCAATAAAATCATTTGTCATATACTTTATTCTCCGATTCGTTTTTATTTATTTTTTTTATAAAAACAATATTTAGGTATAGTAAAGCAGCCATGCGCTACTGAATAAAAATAGGATCACCTAACAAGGCCCGTGGTAAAAAAAACTAAGAATTAGTATTCCTATCTTGAAAACAGACCTAGATAAAGTAAAAAATTGATTTATAAAGTCGGACATAATTATCAATTTAGTACAAAAAGATATTTGGTGAATATTAATGAAGATAATAGAAAGTCAAACGTGTATTTATTTTTCATGATTTCCTTCACTGTAATGTGAACAAGCGATTGAAGAAAGGAAAAGTAACTATTTATTATTTTGTTATTTTATTTAAGATGTTTAAACTTCTCACGGTCAGTTTTAAAGCACTGAATCCTCGTTTGAAGATCATATTAAATATACTAAATATACTAGTGCACATATAACGAGTACTTTGTCACAAACTTCCGATATGCAACTTTCGAAGTACTGCAATATTTGTAGAAGCGCCGAATACGTTCGCTTTTTCAGGTATTCTCATGAGAAAAAAGTCTAATGTACTCAGATCATTCGAGTTTTGAGACCTATCTTCAACATATCCAATTATTTTGCTCTTGAATTCTTGGACGAGATACTGCATCACTGAAGATTTCTGGTGAGTAAATGCACCTTCCTGTAGAAACTATATATTTCTGAGTAAAACCATCTGCAACTTCTCCACAAAAACAGGTATTATGCATTGAAACAATTATAAATATCATGCGGCCGTTAATGCATTATCGTAAAATATTGGGTTGATTAGGTTGTTATTGTAAACTGCATACCAAACATTAATAGTAAACCGCATTTGGCATCGAACTTTAGTAAAACATCTAAAACATGTTTACCAGCACCTATTAATGGGTGTTTTGGCTATTGTATATGGGATTCAATGGATTTATCCATCCACAATATATTTGTGAAGACTTTTTCCTGGATCACATCTCATTCATGAAGAATTTGCTTCATGCGTAGCGTCGTTTTACATCTGCATTTAGTAAAATCAATTCAGGTGTTGGTGTTGATTGCTATGGATGATTATATAATTTAGTATTTTAAGAACTTGACATTTAGAGAGCTAACACTAATGATTGATATCACTTATGTGGCATTTTCTATTTCGGATTTGCGCGATTGCTGCTGTTAATACCTCATTCGGTTGAAGTTGTAGATCTACCTAAACTGTTCCTGTAGACCATTCTGGATTAATTAGGCAGCCTGTCTCTTTTAAATTAAAATTTTGTGAGTGTAAACTTTTCCCTACCTAACTTTAGGCTCATAAAAATTTCTATATAAGAATACTAACTCTACGATGCTTCACCATTTATATATATATATATATATATATATATATATATATATATATATATAAACAGGGTGTCCCAAAATGACCACATAAACTCTAAACAGACTGCCCAAAGAAGCGTTTCTGTATGATCCATAATTTACGAGAAAAATATGAAAAACAAAGTAAGACGTTACTTCCGGTGCAAGAAAAACACTTTTTTGAACATATCAACAGTAGTATATGCGCAAATTAAAGCAGATGTTCTAAGTGTCCGCCTTGAATGTCGGGGCAGACTTGAACACGCCATGAAATGGCTCTCATCACAAGTTGCAGCATCGCGGGGTCCACCGAAGTATATGCAGCGCGCAGACGAGCAACTAAGTGCGTTGGTATTGGCATTACGTCTCGATACACTAGTTAATTGAGATGGTCTCATAGGAAATAATCCAATGGCGTTGGATCTGGTGGACATAGAACCGGACCCACACGTCCAATCCAGCTGCCGGGTTATTCCATATCCAGCCAACCATGTACAGGAACACAGAAATGCACCGGAGCGCAATCACGCTGGACCAAAGACATTTCCATTACATTGACTTTACATCAAGTACATGTCGTAGTAGTCTTGAATAGAATACCAGGCCACCATACGAAGAGTACCGGTAGCTGCAAGATGCAGCCTTTTAAATACCAGTTTAACGACGGCTTAAAGTCACAATAGCACGCGCATGCATAACGCAATATGCGCGACGAACGTTTTAAACATTATCGTCTGGAAAGGTATGCAAATACTGTTGTTGATATGTTCAATAAAATGCTTTTTCCTTGCACCGGAAGTGACGTCATTTTTGTTTTTCGTATATTTCTCGTAAGCTATTGATCGTACAGGAACGCTTCTTTGGGCAGTTTTTATATACTCTCAACGACGAATCTAGCTTTGCAGAGTTTATGCGGTCGTTTTGGGACACCCTGTATTTATATATATATATATATATATATATATATATATATATATATATATATATATACACAGTCCAGTCACATTAATGTGACCACCACGTACTTTCCACGTCAGAATTAAATAACCAATCTCAGAAGGCAGGTGGCAGCACAGTGCAGTTGAGCGTATATAAAGGGTGTTTGAGGGCTTCGGAAAACATTTCAATCGTTGGCGTAATGCAGAAACGAAGCGATTTATCCGACGTCCAAAAGGGCATGATCATTGGCTTTCGGGCCAAGGGTGGAAGCATTTCCGAAACGGCTGAATTTGTGAACTGTTCGCGTGCCGCCGTGGTAAAAGTGTACCGTGCATGGCAAAATGGGACTGTCCAAAATCAGCGACGTAGCAAATGTGGTGCACCACGGGCCATAGATGACAGAGGCGAACGACGGTTGCGGAGATGCGTTCGGGCAGATAGACGGGCTACCGTTGAGCAACTGACCACCAAAATGAACCAAGGGGCTACCAAAAGTGTCTCCCAAACTACTATTCAGCGAAAATTGCTGCGTCTGGGCCTCCGAAGCAGACGCCTGGTTCGTGCACCTATGCTGACTGCTGTTCATCGACGGCGAAGGCTAGAATTTGCACGCCAGTACAGCAGCTGGACGTCCACTGAGTGGCGACAGGTTGCGTTTTCAGATGAACCGCGTTTTATGCTCCATCGGACAGATGGACGTTGGCGTATAAGGCGTGAAACCTCTGAAAGGAACCACCCTGCAACCTTTGCCGGAGCGGTCCAAGCTGGAGGCGGGAGCATTATGGTCTGGGGAATGTTTTCCTGGCATTCTCTGGGTTCACTGATCATTGTGGAAGGCACGATGGATCAATACAAGTACGCATCTGTCCTTGCGGACCATATTCACCCCTACATGTGCATTGTTTTTCCTCAGGATGATGGCATCTTCCAGCAGGACAAAGCGAGGTGCCATACAGCTGCCAGTGTACGTGCATGGTTCGAAGAGCACCAGGATGAGTTTACCGTCCTCCCCTGACCAGCAAACTCACCTGACTTAAGCCCAATCGAACATCTGTGGGACCATCTCGATCGAGTTGTTCGCGCCATGGATCCTCAACCACGTAATCTAGCACAGCTGGCCACGGCATTAGAGTCGGCATGGCTCAACATCCCAGAGAACACCTTCAGGGACCTAAGTGACTCTCTTCCTGCACGTCTCGCAGCAGTCCGCTCTGCGAAAGGTGGTTATTCTGGCTTTTGTCAGATGGTCACATTAATGTGACTGGACTGTGTATATATATATATATATATATATATATATATATATATATATATATATATATATATATATATTCTGGAGGAATTTCCCCAAAAGCAGCTTATATTGCCTTAGAATTAAAGTCGTTTGCCATCTGTCTAGTTATTCTCTATTCAAAGTGTGAAAGGATAATCTGAGATCAGACTGGGAAACAAAGTTGTGGAATTTGGTCAGTTCAAATGCGATCTTGGAAATTATATATGGTAAGTGAGCACACATTATTTCTTAAGAATTTTCATGGTCCTACTACGATGAATCACGGTCTAATCCTACTAGTTATCGGGTTACACATTTGTGAAACCATAAACTAAGGGAAAAGAGCAGAATTAAAAATATTGATGTACATCACATGCTAAGAAATGTACAATTAATGCATATCGTTGTGTTGCAGGAATGAGATTAAACATAGTATTCAAATTGTAAGAGGCCCTATATATTGGGTTACTCCGAAATTTAACTGCATCTTTCCAACCGATCTTTACACTTTATTCCGGCCATCATAATATGTAAGTTGAAAATTTATTTCAGTCGCTTAAGTCCAAAAGGGTTTTTACTGATTCTATATTGATATTCCCTGTTTACACAGACACACACAATGCAATATAGCAAATAAAATACCAAAAATTTCTACTAGAAATGATTTGAAGCAATAGTTTACATTGATATATGATTTCTAGGCAGATGTCTGAAGTCCAAGCTGCTGCGCCCAGAAAAAATATTTCGAAATAATATATTTGTAAGTTGCTGTTAGGTAAAATCCTTTATAAACCTCGAAACCATAAATTAAAATTCTGCAAGTGAAGTCTCACAAGGAAACCCATCATTTAGAAATATTGATTAGCAATTTTGGACACATCAATATAGAAATAATCATCATTGACGTTTCAAGATCTGCACATAAAATGACTCTTGATGATTTTTTGTCTGGAGAGAACTTAAGAGATGCTATATATACAGTCATCAGAAATCTACGTTGCCTTCAGTTGACGTTTTAGGAAATCTGTGAAAGTGCAATTAATTTAAACAGATAATAACACCAGGACAATGGGATTGTATCTCACATTTGCTAATAGGAAAAAGAGGATATTCGTCAGTAAATTTGATTTGCGAGGTTTACAAAGCACAGTCGATAGAATCTTTCCTGCATACTTTACGACGAGTCATTGCATGTTGATAACGCTATTCTAGAAGAGGTCTCTAGATATGAAATATATTTCAAGACTATAAGAACACTTTTAGAAGGTTTTATGGCTGAATGTTTGCTAGCGAATTTATTGGATGAAACAATAAAGAATATAAGAAAGACAGAAAATACATTATATGATGATTTTCTTTTTCACCAACGTAATTCTCATTTGCATATTGATATTAATCAACAACAAATTTACAAAAGCTTCTTTTTGATGCATTTTTAACTGTCTAGAAAAATTACAAGAACCGATAGATTTTTTACATTATCTCTTTTGAAATGGCTTTTATCATTTGAACGAGATACAAAATATTGTAGGCCATATTCTTCAGAAGTCTATGTGGTTTATTTATTTTAATGGATATGAGTAAATTTGAAATGATTTTAGTGTTAGTAAATTTTTTATTAAATTAGTATTAACACTGCAAAAATTACAATAATAAATGTTAATACGAGATTTTTTTGTCATTATCTCAAATGGAATAAACACAACAGGCAGCTGTAGAAAGAGTTAAATGTAAGAAAAATGAAACTTGAACTCCAATCAGAAATTGAGTTTTTATATAAACAATGAATGGAATATTGTAGTAATGTTCATTAATAATTTTAATGAATATTCTAGAAATATATATCACATATTTTGATTTTTTAACTTGTAGTTTTACATTACACAGGTTTTTAATTGAAACATTTATTTAAATGCTTGTGTTTGCTTACATGTCATATTAACGAGTGTTCTTATAGATAAATAAATCAGATGTCAGAAAACGTAAATTTAGGAACTTTTGCTTCATTTCGTGTGTCATACGGTATTAGTATTTTAAATATTCATACATTAAAAAGACATTTATTTCTCCTAATATCTAATTTTTACTAATTATAACACTAAATTTGGATATTAGAATAAATGTTAAAAAAAAAAGAATTTTTCCAAACTGTGAAAGTATATTAATATTTTGAATATTTGTTTTTAAATGCCGTTTCAATTGGAATTACGCTCAGGTATAAAAGTTGGTAATTGAGATGTACGTTCCTTTTAAAATTTAAATGCCCAAAACTAATTTAATTATATTAAGTATTATAAATTTTTGATTTTGAGACTTTTTGTTATTAGTAGCTTTTAAATTAATAAAGAAAAACATTTAATGACATTATTTATTAAGCAATGGCAACAGCAAACAACTTGTATCAAACTGTGAAAGTAGAGTTCTTTCAAATACTTTCCGATGAAAGGCTCATTAGTTGGTTCAACAAAATAATATGATACATGAAACAATTTAAACATAATTTCAAAAGTACTTATGTTTTTTGATAAAATTAATTTCTGACATAAATTGCTTACGTGTGATAAAAGATTTCTCCTGGAGAATCTTTCTTAAAAATAACTTTTCTAAAAATTGAATCAATTTAAACATAAATCGAAAAGCACTTACATTTTTTCTGATGAAATTAACTACAAAGATAAATTGCTTATGAGTGACAAAAAATTTCTCACAGTCTTAGATGGACTTGAATCTTTCTAAAAATTAACTTCGATCATGAATAGTTTACGAGTGATAACACCTTTCTCGTAGTTATAAATTATAAAGGGGTTAAAGTAAATGAGAGTTTATTGCTTTGTTGGAATATTCATGCACATTTTGCTTGAATAGCGCAGTTATAGCAAAAAAATTATATTTAATACACAAATAACCATGTGTGTGTCAGTAGTATTTGTACGAAATTAAAATTTAATATTTATTTTCCTAATTGTTTTTATGCCATCAGGTTAAACTATTCTAATGAAAGAACATATAAGTAATTTAAATTTTAGTTATGTAATTAGCGCCAATATCTCAATGGGTATTATATAATTGTTCAACGTATTTAAATATTGTCAGACAAGACACTTCAAAACAAATTTTTATCATTATTATCACAGACGTTTTCCACCAAAATATGAACCTTAAACAAAACATTCTGTGCAAAAGATTGCTCTGACTAATCATCTGTTAAGTGTTTTCCTTCTTTTAGAAAAATTGAACCATGATAGACATTTTTGCATTTTATCATGAAAAGTGACTAACGAATCATTCGTGGCAAATAATATTTATTTATTTTATCTTCCATTGATAAATATGATATTCCAAGTCATTTTTAGCATGAGTTAAAACAATATTTGCAATAGTTTTTATCTAAAATCTTGCTAAACATAAAAATAACACCACTATGTACACCATAATGCTTATAAGCAGCAGAAATTTTAAGAGTAAGGTAATTAACCTTAAATATAGTAACGTATCTATCGACATGCAACTACAGAAGATTTATAATAATCTAGTTCATCTAGTGAATCAATATTTGTTTTAAAAAATTCGATTTGTTAATATTTTATCCAATTCTGAATTCTTTTAGATCTGTATAAGTACTACTTAAAAATATTACATCAAAACTTTTTATAGTATCATTTATTATAGGCAGATAATACACACATTTCAAATTTTAGTTTCAAATGATTATTTTTATAGTATCAATATATATTTTAGTCACAAATTCAGGTATTGTTATTAGCATTTTTACTTTAGTGAGTCCGTTTTTGCCAAACATTGCATTTTCTTATATTTTTTATGTAGAAGTGAACAAAACGCAGCTTCGCCAAGAAATGTGGACTACATTGACTTACAATACAATTTAAAAAAATATTTCCATGATTTTTTGAATGATCGAAGAAAATTTTACATTCTAAAAATTTAGAAATCAAGAAAATTAGAAATTTTTAGAAATCTAGCTTTTATAATTTCTAAATTAGTTTGTCTTTAAATGTAATAGCGATTTTATTTAATATGAATTTTACATTTATGGCATAGGTGAAAATTAAAACTATATTTATTTGAATCATTACAACAGAAATAAAATTCAATAATTCGATACAGTTAATTTATGGAGAAATTAATGCGATTTTTTTATATTTTTCTCAAGGAATAATAACATCTAAATCTTGGTTGAAAATGTGAATATTGTTATAAAATATAAGGACTCAAGAACAAGAAAGTTTCCTCGCTAGAAATGTGTACAAATGGTTACAGTCATTGTTTAAATCATGAGTTAAATTTCAGTCTTTTTTCACTCATCACAGCAGATGTTATCTTTGAATAATTATCAACAGTGCGAATACTTTAACCTTCAAAATGTTTATATTTAAAGAAAATATATTTATTATTTTGCATAACTTAGAAAAACGTAATGAAATAAGTATGTAGAGTTGTCTAAGGTAGTTTATAAGGAGCATTTTTTATAAATAAATATGCAAATTTACTTTCCATATACATCTTCTAGACATTTTTACTGAAGACTAATGGTATGAAAAGATAATATTGAAAATATTGGATTTAATAGTTGTCTCAGTCACGTGTAAAAGAGGGCAGTCGTTAGTTTAAAGATTCAATACATGATTTTTTAAACGTTAAATAAATGTCCTTCCATTGGTATGACTTTGAGAAAAGGATTCTTGCTATAATGACAAACTCGTCCTTTTACAGTAATTCAAAATAGCAAAGTTGTTGAATTTAGTACCTTAATTCGCCTAACCATGAAGATTTATCAACATGGCAGGGAACATGAAAACAGACTGGAGTCATTGCAATTAAATCGAGAAGATACAAATTTTAAAATCTTACTTAGCTGAAGGTGTTCGTGCTGAGAAAAACCACTCCTTGTACGTAAAAGTTACAAAATCCAGTACCACTTCCTTGATATAAGGTGCTGTGGTAAGGATTCAGTAAGTTCTTTATAGCTTAAAAGTAATTCAAATTTACGAAGCAGTTTCTTTATTTAGGGAATTTAGTCAACAAATCTCCGCAAAAAAATAAAATGAATTATTTCTCTTTCCTTTAAGTCTGTCCGATTTTATTTTACAAATATAAAAAATTGAATCACGTGATGATTTTTGTAATTTGTATTTTTCTTCATAAAACACACGGTGCACAATGAGAGATTTAACTATAAAGGTGACGGACAGTAGATTTAAAAAGTACTAACAAGTGATTTTTCACTTTCAGAATTTTATGAATGTCATTGAATATTTTATTGAATTAAAAAATAATATTCTCCAATTATGTCGTATATAAAATGTAACAAAATATTTTTTAATGAATTTCTAATTATTTTTTTAATTTATTTTATTAGAAATATCAAATTCATTGGAAATCTCTTTCTATTATTGAGAAAATGTTTAAATATTATTCATTTTTGTTCAAAGTTAGTAAGTATTCTTTTCTTCATTGAATTTAGTTCTTTTTAAAGGATCTCAAGTTTAAAGTTGCATACTAAACTTGTGGTAAATGCCATTTCTTCAGGCATATAACAAATAACAATGAATTCTTTAGTAAGACTGCTATTTCCTCAGCACGTTAATTATGATTCACGTAAGGCTAATTTAAATATTTGCACCTAACTAAAGTTTCTCCCGTAATTTTGAAACTTCCTCTAAATATCTTATTTATGCACAGTTGTCTTATTTATCTCAATGCTACTGAATATAATTTTCTCACATACTTTATTCAGTTCCTGAATTAAGTGAATTTAAGATGCAAGAAGTTTATTTTCTCACTTCTTTCAGATCTGCATAAAAATGTTTTCAGTGAATGTACATGGCTTAATTTGAAAAGTAAGATTATATTTTTCAAAACAAAATGTATTTATGCCTTTGAGAAATGGTGCATTAAAAATATTGTAATATTAATCTAAATAAAATAAAGATGATAAATATATATAACTACCTGAAAGATTTTGTTTTCATACGGAAAACATGATATATTTTGCTGTTTATTTTTAATAATCCTATTTTTAAAAATCTTTACTTTTAATGAGATATTTGTAAATTATTTAGCTAATCTATTATTAATTTATGCAAATAAACGTTAAACCAATCGATGATTACTGTTTAAATTTAAATTATTTCCACAATAAACTTTCCCATAAGAAGTAGGAATAGAACGCATACATTTTAAAAAGAGCAAATTAAACATTTGCTTATTATTTGAAATCAAAGAAACAGAGATAATTTAGAAAGTGCAATTACAATGGAAAAATAAAACATCATGCAATCTAACAATATTTTTAAAATATTAAATTGCAAATTGAATTTATTTTTTAAGAATGTCCTCATTTCAATAAACGGTAACCTTTCCGATACGCCAATAATTTGATTCATAATATTATACATATTAATTATTTTTAAATTAAGAATTATCATTTGAAATTAAGAACCACATAAAAATATTATGGACGTAAATTAGAATGGAGGTATGTTGGAAATATTTTATTTTTTTCAACTATGAAGAAAAGAGTATTCTTTTAAACGTGGTATAAAACTGAATTGACAAAGTTCAAAAGTAAATTATTTCATTTGAAATATATTATATTTACAAATAAATCCGAAGCATTTCTTTAATAATTAAATTAGAAATGGGTACCAGTTTTATGAAAATAAAATTAATCCTGTAGTAAGGTTTTCATTCATTTACACGGCGAAAATAATACACAAAATTAAAGAAAAGATACTAAGTCAACATAAATAATAAAGAATAAAATTTAAATAAAAAACTAAATTCGTTATACCTATAAAAAAGTTGTTTAGATTATAATTAAATAATTAAGCAAATAAAAATATAAAATTTGTAGCAATGGTACTGAAAGTTTTACTCTCCATTCATTAGTAATATTGGTACAACAATCATTTATACATTATTTAGAAATCAGATACTAGAGAATCTTCATATTTATATGAAACAGTCTATTTAAATCAACAAAAAGTTCATTTGCATTCGGATACAAAGATAATGACATTTACATTAATGGTATGCATGGAATATATCTGGTAAAAAAATTTTAAATAATTTTTAACAAATCATTAATATAACTTATTATGTTCAATTTCGGTATTTCTTAATATTTATTTTGCTTTTAAGATAGTGATTATTATTTAAATATGTCTTAATAAATTGAAAAATTTTAAATTGAATTAATGAAAGAAAATTATTTTTACTTAAAAATCATTATAATAATTGTTTGTCTCAATAGAAATAGTCCAATGTAAGATCTCCCTATGATATAAATATGTTTGCTTAAAAAGTAGGTTTTACTGTCGATTTAGATAATTCCTCCTTCAATACATGTTCAACAAACGCAAGTATTTTTAAAAATTTTGGTGTTGTAAAATGGAATATACAAAATAGACAGAAGGATACAAGGTAAAAAAAATTATTCAAATTTATTTAAACTTGCCTTTAGATATTTTACATACTTATTATATAAAAATAAGAAAATATTCTTGATAATATAGAAACAATTAGCAATTATTAATAATTTTATTAAATATTTATATTAGTCCTGTTTGTTTTTAAAAATAAAATAACTATTATATTGAACTTGATATGCATTTATTTTCTGTGCTTATAGTTAAATAAACATAAATTCAAAATTTAGGTATAGTATAAAAAAAATGCCAGGACATAGGGGCAATTTTTGAAAACTTAAGTTTAAAGTATTGCAAATATCTTATGCTGTTATTACTAAATTAATACAATAGAGCTTCCTTTTTTGTTAGTTATTGTTTGCTCAAAAATTAAAATAATATAATTTTTGAATTAATAATAATTAATAAAATATAATTATTAATAAATAAGTATAATAAACTTTTAAACTGATAAATATATGGGTGTGTATTTTAAATTATTTTAATGTATATTTTATAAAATTAAATGCTTAATATATGTTTTATTGCATTTTACTTCGACATAGGTATTTTCCAATCTGATGTTAATCAAAATTTATAATAATCTTTTTTGTTTTAACTTGTAAAAGTAAAATAAATATTTTTTTTTATTTTTGAGAATAATGAGACCCGCTCTTTCTTTTCTTCTACAAACTCTACTCAATTAAGGTATTTGTTTTTTTTTTTTAATATATACGGCAGGAACAAATTTATATGTAAATGATATGCCTTCACTGGCAAATGTAGTCTTCGCAGTACATAAAATTTAACCAGTTTCGAAAAGAGTTTTAAGTAGGAGAAAAACTTTAAAACGCCTCTCTTTACCATGCTTTTTATTCATTCAGATGCTCGTTTTAATTTAACTACCCAGCCGAATTCGAAGTTTAATTTATTCATTGGCACATCCTGATAAAAGAGACTAGCCTGAAAGATTTTTCGATTATAAACTGGGATTTTATGGGATTAATTTAAAATAATTTAGAAATTAATGAATTCTCACACTTCGCTGCTATAATAAATAAATAAATTAAAGTAAGAATTATTTCGAATAAAACTAGTGTCTGTAAAATTCTTCATTTATATTAATACAGTTGAATGTATTGAAATGTGATCCTGAAATAATTTATTATTATGATCATTTAAATAAAACATTATGATATAAATTAATCATTTTTAAATAAACATGGAAAGTTTATTACATAAATGAGTTTGTTATTAATTTAAGTACCTGTTTCTGTTTTTTAATCATGTTTGTTGGATAAACAAATTTATGGAAAATTAGTTTTGATATTTTTCTATAAACCTGTCTGAAGTTTGTATACTAATTTACTGCAATAATTATTATTAATGATTTAATTGAATATCCTTTTTTATTTTAATAAAGTTTTGGAAGCATTAAATGAATATAAAATTTTAAAACAAATCTCTTTATGGAGCCACAATGTTACTCTAATCTACTATTTTTCTTTGTCATCTCTAATCCAAACTTTTATATTGATGAGTATACCACTCAGTACTCTGAATAAATATTGGTTGACCTATTTCTAAATCAATCATTCTTGATAAAAATACTTTTATCACGTTACATGTAATATATAATTTAAAATATTTATAAGAGTTGAAAAAAATTTTCTAACCCAAGAACAGAGAGTATACGTTTAAATGTAAGTGTAAAACTTTTGATAATTTTTTTTAGAAAACATGAATTTAACTACATCTGTTATAGAATAATTTGTGTTTAAATAAATTTCTTTCAGTCAAGTAAAGATGAGAAATTTTCATTTGCTCACCTAAATGTTTTCTATTTAAAAATTATAATTTACATCTTTAGTTGGTAAATGATAACTATATTCTCTATATCCGTGGATATACCCAACAAACAACTATCCGTATTTAATATTTTTAAATTTTCTTTGGCAAAACTTTTTAACATGTAATAGTGAAAATATAATGCACATGAAATTTAAATCCCATAAATGCCTGAAAAATTAAACAAAATATTAATAACAAAAACAAAACTCTAAAATTTATGTTACAGAGGGAGAGCAATATTTAATCAAATATTTATTAATTTATAATAATAAATTTCAATTATTGTTAGGGCAATCTGTTTTTCTTTTATTTCCAAAGTACATAATACTTAAAATTGATTGCGTGTAATAATGCAAATATTTATTTCCTATAAGACTATAGAAGGAAACTCGAAAAATATTTCTTTATTGTCAAACACTTTTAATCGAAATGAAAACTATGGGTAGTAATTATTGTTAATTTATTTTAAACTTTTTATGTTCATAGTGTCTAAAAATTTTCAATTGTGTTAAAAGGATTGTCAAACAATCACTGTATTGCATATTTAGAATTAAAAATATCTTGCAGATTTCAATTATTTTTCTTTTTAATTTAAATTTATTGACTATTATAATGAAAAAATAACGCAATGTCATTTATTATATTTTCCTGGAACTAAGCACTTAAATTAATTTCTGTTTAGATTTACGTGAATAGAAGATAGAGGTTGATTACATTTAGTTAATAAAACATATTCAAGGAATTAATCTTACAGTAGCTACAAACAATAAATAAAATTTCTATAGTTAAGTATTTTGAATTTATTATATTTGCAAATACAATTTTATAACCTTAAAATTCTAGTCAATTCAATTAATTAATTTGTTTTATGGTGAGTGAATAAGCAAATTTCTATTTATATAAATCTGACTTAACTTCCATTACACATTAGTTAAATATTGATTTAACATATTTTTACTTCTGTGTTGAGCATTTTATGTGATATGAATAAAATGCTACATTTTTATGCCGAATTTTTAGGTTGTTAATATTATTAAAAAATATATATATACCACAAGCACACATTCTGTATCCAATAATTTTATTTCATAAAAGTATATTATGATAATTTTCTTCGTAATTTATAGTTTTTGATTTTTAAAAATAAAAAAGAAATATCAATACTATATACATTACTGCAAATATTAATTACTTAACAAAATATGTTTTATATCAATGATGAATATTTTTACAATTCATAATTTTCGTTTTTTAATAATACGTAATAACACAAGAAATATCATTTCTTGTAAAACAATAAAATTTTAATAATAATACTCAGCAAAGTTTTGTATTTTTTTAATTTTCACAAAACTTATTTAAATTTTTCTTGTCTCATGTCATTTATGCTTCTTTTTTAAATGCATTTAGCATAAATGCATTCATGTTTCTTCTTTAACTAAATTTGCTTATGTTAAATGCATTCAAAATAAATATGTTTCAATGTATACAATAAATATAGTTTGATAAATATGGGTTCTCACTGTAAAGTTTATAAATATAATTTTAAAGGTAATTCTCACGTACTGGAAATTGCACTGTTATTCCGTTTTTCTTAATCATGTATTTATCTTTAAATTTAACAAATCTTAATTCATAAACTCTACACATTTTAAATTTAAATGTATCGAATGATATCTAATATATGATTAGAACAGCATATTTATGAATAAATTATTTCCTTTTATTCCTTTTAAATTTTTTTAAATATTTCATTTGGGTTACATTTTTTAAATGTTTATTACAAGTAAAAAATTACTGAACGCATTTCATGAAAGGAAATTCAATAAGCAAATATTATTTAGTTTATTACGAATTTATAAAAATCATCATTTTTTTAACTTCTAAATTGTAAAACTTATAAAAAATTATTTATCATAAAGAGGTTTTTTTAGTTTTTTCTTGTATAATATAAAAAAAATTAGATTAAATGAATGTATTTAAGACAGAAAATAAAAACACTTGCAAAAAAATTAATAGATTTTAATTTCTACAAAAATTTAATTAAAAAGAAACACAAAAATAAGAACATTTTTTATTGCCATTATGAATCAAATGATTTCTTTTTAGCTACAAGAAGAGAAGAAAAATTACGCTTAAATTGCAACAATATTAATTACGTCCTCGTAAAAACGGATTTCCTTGCAACCAAATAAAATGCGCTCATGAAATCTTAAATGAATGTGGAACGAATTCTCGTCAATAATTAATGTGATTATGTTTCTGATATAGAATGTATGCATATCACTGAACAATTAGCGGAATCATTCATGATCTCAATTCATTACGAAAACCTGCTGAAAAAAACTCAAAACTAATTCAGCTTCCAAGCAACAGAAATCAAAAATTTATTCTTTTTCACCTTTAAGGTTTTTTATTACTTTAACTATAAGTAAATTGAAAAAAAAATGTGAAGAATCTTTGTTGTGTGCAATTGTTCATCACTTAACCCTAGAGACTATTTAAAACGACAATGTGTGTCACAGTTTAAGGTTTTTTTTCTCTTTTTGTTCCTTTTACAAAAGCAGTAAATTTTCATTTAAATGTAATTATGCCTGGAGTGCAGTTAAAATGAACAAGAAACAATCAAAAGTGGAAAAAAGAAAGCAATGTATTTTAATTTTGTTCACAATATTCTCGATTGCTTTATGGTATTTTAGCCATTAAAACAATTGGCTTAGTTTCAAAATTACTTGAAATTTATATATCAGTGGAAGATATTAATACTGTACAAAGAAACATAAAATTTTATTTGAATAATCTATAATACATCAGATTTTCTTTTAAAGTTTTGAAACTGGAAATATAAATTTGACCTTCCATTAATTTTTTAGTTTCAATTGTATCAATTAATTGTCTAAACATGCATAGATTATATATTATTAAATAGATGGTATAATTGGGATGTACATAATAACATAATTTTAAATTGAAATTAGAAGTCAATAATTGCTAAAACTTTCTAAATTACTAGATTTAATATAACATGATTTTACCTTATTCAGATTCTATGAAAAGTGCAGTATGTTATTACAAATCATGTTTTAACTATTATAAAAGTAACTAAGCAAATATCAATTTACAATATATTTAATAGGAAATCAAATCAAATATACTGTACAGAAAATTATTCATTAATAATAAGATGTATTAATTTTTTAACATATTTTTTTCTAATTGACACTTTCATCAATTGGATTTAACAACTAAAAATTTAAAATTATTTCTTATAGAAATATATAATACTTGAAGATTTAGATTTAGTTGTTCACATTTGATAGTCCAAATCTGCAGGATATTTTTTCGTTTTTTTAATTAGTCGGGATAAAATTTTAGCAAAATTCACCCTAGTTGAGAATTTAAAATTTTATTAATGTATAATTAATAATTGTAAAAAATATTACCACTATAAGTGGCATCACTGTTTATGATTTTTACTAAGTTAATGTTTAGCAAATTGTAAATAATTGCATATTGTTTATTAACATATAATTTTTGAGTTCCAATATTTTGTAAAGATATTTTGTAAGATTTAAAACGCATAGGAAAATTGATTTTTACGTAAATTTTAAAAATTATTCTCTGGTCTTTGTTAATGTTATTTCAATGTTGAATTATATAACTTTACAATTTAATTTCAACACAAAACTTTACGTTCATGCAATTATATTTTCATATTTATTAATTAAAATCTTCTCAACATTGTGCTGATACTAATATGGTTTTACTTGAAAAGAAGCATTTGAAAATTTGTGAAAGTATTATCAATAATAATATCAAGTTTCAAAGGTATTAAAATTATGTTCCCTGATAAAATGTTAAAGTTACAGCAGCAAAACATTGTATGCAAGGATCTTATACTTAGTTTGTTAGGTTTTTATTTTGTTCAGGAGAGATATATATATTTTACATTTGTCTAGTTCATTATTTTACGCTAAGAACTTAAATGTTTCTTGATGTACACCTTGAATAAATTATTACCTTAGCAAAATTAAAGATTTGTTATTTCATATAGATTAATATTTTTGTGGCAGTACTCGTTGCAATTGAGTAAAAGTTTATTTACCAACTTCTTTTATTACGCAAATAAAAATATTGTTGAAAATAAGTAAATATTCAAATTTCTCAACTATAATTTGTTTTGAGCTCTATTTTTGCCATATGCATTTTTTTCTGAACTGTCATATACAGTTAAAAATTCTGTTGCTATGAGGCTCATGGTAATGCTATTCACAGTTTTATATATGACATTGTTTATTTCATTAATATGTCACAGCTAAATGGATTTTACAGTCAATCAAGTAAATAAGGCCTTAGATAAAAAAAGAAGCCTTAATTCACCAAAAAAAATCATTTTATGTAAAAAGGCAGTTTGAAAGAAAAATATCTTCTCTTTCTTTTATATCATGTTATTTTAAGAGTGATAATTCTCCTAGTGTGATGTATTTCATATGAATATATATATACTATATATATATATATATATATATATATATATATATATATATATATATATATATATATATATATATATATATATATATATATATATATATATATATATATATATATATATATATATATATATATATATATATATATATATATATATATATATATATATATATATATATATATATATATATATATATATATATATATATATATATATATATATATATATATATATATATATATATATATATATATATATATATATATATATATATATATATATATATATATATATATATATATATATATATATATATATATATATATATATTGCAATTTCTTTCCACAAAGGTAAAAAATAAAATAAAATTTAACAAACATTTTTTATCATATTAATAATAAACTAGCAGAACTGGTTATAAAAATTTTATTGGTACCTGTTTAAAAAATGACACTTTTTTTTGATCTTTTTAGTCCATTAAATATATATAATATTAAAATATGCTGAATAAAATGTAATCAAGAAAAATCAAGGATAAATGAATTTATTAATATTATGGCCTTCTAAGACCTTATAATTTATTATTATGCTAAACTTATATCCTCAGAAGAAAAGAATATTCATTCAAATAAATTTGATTACACTTTCTTGACAGATTCAGTAGAATATCTTATAATTATCGCCCAATTTACGCAATAAAAAAATACTGCAGGAAAATCTAATATCAATTATTGAAAAAACACTCACAATAAATGAAAAAATTCCTTTTTTATACAAACTAGATTTTTTTTCGAACTTATATGACATAAAATCGAATATTTCTGCAATAAGCACCCATAAGTAATGACTGAAAATGAAATTTAATATATTTATCTAAGTTTCTAGCTTCTTAATTTCAGATGAAGCACTGTCATCATTCAAAAAATCATTTAATTTCGAAAGAAAAAAGTTGTTTTTTTCTGAAAGTTTTTTTTCAAGCATAAAAAATAAAATACTGGCACTTAGAACCGCTAAACGGCCCTCATCTCAACACAAAAGAATAATTAAGGGCTATTTCTTTAATTTTTTTCTTAACCTTGTGTGAAACTATTTTTTTTGTCTTTTAACACTTTAACTGTCTTCATTATGTTTTAATTTACTGCATATATTTTAAGTTTTTTTTCGTTTTTCCCTTTAATTTAGATTTGTATTATTTTACTTTTCAGATAATTTCTTTTTTCAATTCAAAAGTAAGGATTCATTTTCTCTGATTTTCCTTTACACTTTCTTTCGTTTTAGATAAAAAAAAATACATTAAAGAGATTTCATACAATCGAGACGATAGCACTTTTGCTACTTTTTTGCTCGTTTAGCCTGCAAATCAACTTCGTCTTTTAAAAATCTGGCTGAATAAAGATATTTTCTATTTAGCTGAATTATTCAAATAGCCTATTTCAACGAAAGTGATAAAGTCAAAAAGTGTCTCAGGGAAAAATGCAATCAAAGATTGAACGACATAGCGTTTAATTATTACATCGTTTGTCAATTTTACAATTTGTTCGTCTTTTATAGGTCTGTGACAGTGTTATACAAAAAGATCATAATACGCTTCTTTAATAAATATTATTAAAAATATTCATTAATTTCTAAATGCTTTAAAATTGCAAGATGTATTTAATATTTTTCCATAAAATGGTTTTAGGGAATTACATTATATAAGAACCATTATATCAAATTTAAAAAATGTCACATGATTAAATAAATAACAAAATTTGATTTAAGAATTAAATGAAAATCAATATAAAAGAATTTATCTGTGCATGCCAATACAAAACTGACAAATTTGAAGTGTTAAGCAAATATTGCCTAGCATAACTATTTTTATAGAATTAGATGCTTTTATATAAACAATGGAGGCGAAATAGTTTTATATTAATGCGCCATTTTACACTCATTAACACAAATTAAGGACATTTTTGTAGTAAAAAGAATAAGACATTAAGTAACTTCTTTGATATTGACTTAAAAATAGACGTTTCTATTCTAGATGCTTGAACTAACATGACAAAGAATCAAAGTAATAGTTTTTGCAAATTTTTCTGTTTATTGAATTTAATGTAAGAAAATGGCATTATATATTTGTCAGTAGAAAGATAAAAACAGTCTAACTTAAATTCATTATCAATTCTGTTTTCTTAAAAACCCATATTTTAAGTTAGTCTAAATATGAATTTCTCATCAGGAATCACAACTAACTGTTTAAAAGATTTATTTTTTAAGTCATAGACCTTGTTTTGCAATTATCTGTTTTCAATTAATGGTTGATAAAACGCTTTACTTAAATATTGATTCTCACACATTATCTGGATGAAATTTTTGTGAACAACATATTTGTTTTTCATTTTTGTGCATCAGATATCTGGGATGCGTCAGCTCACTAAATTCTGAGACACATTGCTTCTGGTATAGTTTCCTGTATTTAAAAATTACATACATAAAATTAAAATATTAACAGGTCTACTGCATACATACAACAAAAATAAAAAATGTCGTGAAATATTTTTATGCGAAAAGCAATTGTTCTAATTTCTAAAGAGAAGTAATCATCCTCAATTAATTCCCTATATAATAAAAATAAAAACTTGAAAAAATTTATTTAAACTAATTTTAATATTAAAAAAATATTTATGGATTATGTTAAAACATACTATATATTTTAACTTTATTATATATTGCAACATTAATATTTATTAATATAATTTCCCTTAGATCAAAGTGAAAATCAATAACAGATATTATCAGAATAATCCCAGAAAGACAATAGCAAATGATAATCGTACTATGTTTCCTTTCAGTTCATTTGAAAAGAGATATTATTGTATTCACACTGAGTAAATTTAACACATACGCAGAAGGATATTTTAAGCATAAAATTTTTTTTTTCATATTCAAAAGTCATATCTTTCAAACACTGTGAATTTACTTTTTTAAATAATAAATATTATAATGAATATTATGAATATTTTAAATAATGTATATCATCATCTTGGGTATCGTTATCTTTTACTGTGTCATCATGATGTTTATGTCGTTAATCAAAAATTCAGAAACACTAATAGTTTGAAATTTTAAATTACCAGAATTGTTTGATTTGAATGTATAGTATCACAGTAAATATTCAAATTGAAATGGAAGCATTGAAAATATGAAATGTTCAAGTTTAGACAGTTTAAAGACATTTAAATATTCTATATTCTTCTACTTTTATTTAATACATTTCATTATGAACGGTCTAAAACTATGTTTTTTGGTTTTTAGTTATTTTCCATCATTCATTTCTACATTCTTTCATTTTAACTCGTCTTAAATAATTTCATCAAAAATCTAATTAATTTAATAGTGTGTGTTTCCTATAAACAAAAAAAAATTTTAAAAATATTTTTACAACATAAAATCATATGAAACTTATTTTATTTGAACAATATTGTACAGTTTACATAAATACAATTTATAAAAATGCAGATATACTAAGTTCAAATTTGTATACTTTTATTTAAGCTGCATATTTTAATATTGCATAGAATATTCTTTTCATTAATGTTACATAAAATATATTAGAAATGGTGAATGTTAAATCAAGAGGATTCCACAAAATATACCTTATAATTAAAAAATTCCTTTTTTCGTATCCATTTTAAGTCATAGGATTCTAAAAATTTAATCTTAAACCTGGGAAAAATATTCAAAAAATCAAGATTTATGTTGATCAAAAATTATCATCTAGGGTATCGTTAAATGGAACACGCAGCCAATCCAGTTTATTCCCAAAAGATTTAAAGAGAAGAAAGTCTTCTCTTTTGTGGGTGTAATAACATTAAACTCATCTCAGTTTGGAAGAACAAAATGTCTTCACCACTCATAAAAAGAAAGTCAAATTTAGGTCTCACACATGAAGTGTTTCGTTTATTTAACTTTATTTTTTTAACTCTGGCTCTTTTCTTGTTCATGGACTCTGAGACTTACCACAATCCGGAATACGAAGAAAACTGGAAAGATATATTTCAAATGACATATAATACAATTCAATAAATGGGAATAACTGTCCCGGGAAAAAGAAAAATCATTTTCAAACTTAATGATGATGGATACTTTTAAAGGCCAAGTAAGCGTTTCAATGGACCAATATTTTACGTGCATTTCATTTTGTTGGAATAACTTGTCTGGATTTGCACCATTTGCTTCGTATGTTCAGCTCATTATATTTTTGCATCACATCGAAATTGTGAGTTTAGAGAAATATGTTATTCATTCCTTGATATCTTTTCAGCAGATTTTTATATTTTTGAACAAAATAATTTTTAGAAAGTCTAAATTTGTCACAACATGCAATTTTCAAAAGCAGGAAACTAAAATTTGATGGATTAATTAAAACTCAAAATCATTTTAAACATTACTAAGAGTCAAAATTCAGTTTTTTTTCACTTCTCTTAAACATATAATTATATATTTTGCACGTAAATTTTGACTAAATATGTATGTCAATAATTTCTCTATATATTTTCACTTGTTCACAAACAAAAATCTTTTAAGTATTTTTGATTAACTAATGAAACATGCGCGGTTATCAACTAATTATAAATCAAAAGCCATTAAATGTTGTTAACTCATTATTTTTCTTGCACATTGTTAAAATATTACCCGGCTGCTAGAATTATTCTCAATCTTTTTGCACAAAAAAGGGCGGAAATTATGGTATTTTATCTAGTTAGGCACCCTGTGAGTATGCCATCTTGGATCCTGAAAGGGTGGGGTTTTGTAAATAAGAAGTATTTCCACAACGGTAGACCCATACATGTGACCTGCCATGTCCAGGTGTAAATATGATATCATATTATTTTTCTGCCATTATATGTATCAATTTCAGGAAAGTTTGTATATTTTTAACTATTTTTTGTTATACCCAAATTCTTGGAACACACAATATTTTCAGTGGACATACAAAGAGTACAAATTTTATAGAAATTTTCATTGATTCCCTTTACTATAAAATGGCTTAAAAGTTTTAAATGTATATAAAAATAGAAGGAACATTTTTCTGAAAAACATAATTTGAAATGTCTATCATTGTAAGTTTCGTACAAGTAACTCAAATTGTTAATATAATGTCAAGAGAGAGAATCTAATGTAAGATTACTAAAGTTTTAATGCTATGAATGCATTTATAACATTTATTTAACAAAAACGACAAGTGACCTGTACAACGACCTGTAAGCTTACAGTTTTTTTTTAAATTACATGCATAAGAGCATATTAATATTATTGATCTTATATCATCGTAAGTTACTTATGCTTGTTACTATTTTTGTGATTATGAATTTAGAAAAATATAATAACTTTTTTTATATTTAATATATATATTTAATATAATATATTAACTTATTATTAAGTTTAGACTTAGGAGATTAGGAGGTTTTTTTAAGATTAGACTTAGGATTAGAAAACTAAAAAATTCACTAATTTAACTTAGATGCTCTATCTGAAACTATTTATGACTTTTTTGTAGAACCATAACTTATCATTTACGGTTTGGTATGTGAATTTAATAAATGAAAACATAAAAAATATATAGAATTTAAAAAATAAAAATTTCTATCCAAGTAGTATCAAAGTAACTAAAATAAAATAATTGTGGCGATAGAAGTTGCAAAGAATAAACTTTAATTTTAAAATACATTTGAAGATAATAAGCACAATTTCAAAAGTATAACTTGCACGTTATAGAAAAAAAATTCTATGTATCCTATTTTAATTTACTCTTGAGAGATAAACTATGTTTGATTACATTTAACCTTTATATATACTTTAAAGTTCGCTGTTTCCTCTGAAAATAATATTTAAATTTCTTTTATTTTGTGTTTTTAGATAAAGCAGAAAGAGCAGTTGCGTGGAAAGTTCTTAAAGAATTTATTGTTATCGTATCGCCTAATATTGTAAGTAAATAATTTGCAAATTTTTAAAAATATTACAATATTTATGCTTATAAATTTTAAATATATACTTGAAAGAAATTCTGAAATGAAATAAAATGTCAATAATATTTTTTTCATTAATTTGTACACAAACATTGATTTGATTTATAAATATAATTTTTCTAATGCCAGGCTACATGTACAGAGGGTATTAACACATTTTAGAACGATTTCGGAGTCGTTTAATTAATATTTAAAATTTAAAGACTATTTTTTAAATGTTCGATCTGACAGCCTTTTTACTGGACTATAAGTCTGCATCGTGATTTCCATGATAGAAGAGATTTTCGTAAAATTTCCAGGGGTATTGCTTTCCATTCCTCTTCCATTACTTTCCAGAGTCCATCTATCGTGGTGGGTTTGCGTTTAGAAAGAGCTCATTTTAACAGACCAAAGGCACAATAGTCCATAGTTGAAACGTCAAGGGACTTGACAGGAATATGTTGAAAAGGTATATATGCAATACCTGTATTAGTCTTCAGTTTTTCAAGGAATGTAGTGGTAGTTTTCGAAGTATGACTTGCAGCTTTGTCTTGATGAAGTTTCACTCTTTGAAAGTCTTTGGGATAAAGAAGTGGAATTTCTTCTGTAAATATTAGACGTTGAAGCTTCTCCTGATAGTATGATGAGTTGATTTTAACATTTTTTTTTCTATTTTTATTTTTAATTTCCCATTGTAGAAGAAACCTGCGACTATCATAAACCCCTTACTGAAATTTTCTTTACATTGACGGAACCAGGTTTGTACATTTTTTTCTCCTCGTTTTCTATAGTAAATAGACCTTTTTTGTTGCACTCATTTAGGTAAACCTATGCTTCCTCAAAGGTCACAATGTATTTCCATTTTTCTCCTGCTAAATGATTTTCATACAGGATTCTACAAAATGTTTTGCTTTGAGCCACATGCCTCGGCAAAAGCTGTTGAACATTATGTTTTTTAGCTTTTTTTAATTGTAAATCTTGATTTATTATTTTATTTATTGTTGCTACAGTTGTATCTGAGGACTTTGCAATTGATTTCTGTGTTGGCGGATTTTCTCTTGTTACCAGGGATTTCACTTTAAAAACATTTGAAACTGCACGTTCTTTTTTCGGATATTCGTTTGGAGTCTTCTTTCCATATATAAATAATGATTGATGGTTTTTACCTGTCCGATTAATAATGTTGCTTATTTTGCACTTAGAAATTTTAATACCATGCATTTCACAACGTTTTTGAATCCTGGAATAAGAATATTTCTCTTCGGAAAGCGCAAAAACATATCCTGCAATCCACAGCTTGTTTACATGGGACATTTTGAAAAAAGAATAAATTTAAAAGTAGCAGACTATATTTCTCATTTCAAATAATAAGCTGTTGAAAAACATTTTTGTTCTAAAACATTTACTTTTTAAAAATTCTTAATCGAAATCATTCTAAAAACGTGTTAATACCCTCTGTAGGACATTCCTATTCAAAGCTACAAGGGGGAAGTGTGATGGCATTTTCTATAGTGGGGCATCCAGTGGTAGGGACATCTTTGCCCCGAAAGTGAAGAAGTATAGAGATACACACACAGATAGAGAGTAACATCCATGATTAAACCACGATTGGAACCCGGGACTTACTGCTTCTAAGTTAAGGACGCTAACCGCTCCGCCATTCCTCGGCTTTTAAATTTACATTAACCTTTAAAATTTCAACTCATTGCTTTAAAGCTATATAATTTCTGAGAATGTAAATAAAAATGATTATTAGAACCTGCACGTGCTTAAACCACACTTTGAGACTGATTTTGCTTTAAGCAAATCTGAAGCAAGTTATCCTATAAAAGTAAAAATCGCTATTTTAATGAATTTAACAATTCATCATTATCTGGTTTTCAAATTCAGAAAAACGAGGCATAGTTTCAGTAAACATGAAAAAAAAAGATTTTTTGCTTTTTGTACGAATCGTGAGATATACATTCAGAATTTTAGTCTTACATAATAAATAAAACTGGTATAAAACTAAGTTTCACTCTTTAATTTGAATTTTTATTAACAAATAAATTCATAAAAATATTTATTTAATTGTGAAAGAAAATATTAAATGCGTTTTATAACTTATTATTTATGAAACCAGATATATAATGATGTCCATAAGAAGAGCTAAATCTGAAATTTTAATAAAAGAACTAATTATATGATTATTCCATTCTTTATCAACCATCGGATATGGAATGTAATTTTGTTTCTCACTCACTGAACACTTATGTTACACTTACATTTGCCTTTTAGCCAACAGGAAATATTTTTTTCCTTTTAGTTAACTTTGGTTTTCATTTCAAGATTACTTTTTTCCATACCATGAATAAGGAGGTATTTTGTTTAATGCATTTTTTTCTTTTTCTACTTCGCTTTTTCTGAAACGAATTTAAAGGTCCCTTATATAATCCGGCAATTCACACATAAAATGCTTTGCTCCTCATTTTTCCTGAAAATAGTGCCAGCCTCATTCAAAAATCTGGAGTACGATAGGAAGATTTCCTTATCTTATTTGGCTGAGTACCTTTTAAGTGCCTATTTCAAAGAAAACGACCAAAGGAAAGTGATCTTAAAGGAAGACGTCCATAATTTAGATACCTTGAGGTTAATGATTTCAACTTTTAGTTTGAGAAGATACTCTTAGTTATTTTTAAAAACTGTAAAACGCACTGTGCTACATAAAAATAATTAAAATTTTTAGCTGAGAGTTTTTAAAGCGAATGTTCTTATATTTAGAAAATTTTAAAGTACAAAGAATCGTGGAAATAAAATAAATTTTAGCAATTTTGATATGATTAAATTCTTTACAAACTTACTTTTACAGTTTCAAATAATTTACTTTTCTTTAAATTACTTCGAGAAATGGAGAAATTACCAATTTTATTCATAACAGCAATTTGATAAAAACACTTGAATCAAAATTATTATTAAATATTGATCTTTGAATATAAATTGTGGGTTAAATTTTAATTTTTGAATGTATTATTATGCTTTACATTTACAGTAAATGCTATAAGCATATTTAATTTAGAAACAAATCTTTTTTCCATTAAAATATTTTGAGAAAATTGCTGTTACTGAATAACATAATACTAATTTAAAGAATTATTGCATAAAAATAAATATTTTGGTATTTGAAAGATCATTTGTAATTTAAAATAATCTGATACTCTACTTATTTTGGGTGACTAAGCTTCTTCAAAATTATGCGCTAACACAGTTTTAGTGGTTAATTCTTGCTCATTGATAAGTTTTGAATTCTAACTATAGTTAATTTATATAAGTTATTTTTATATTGACACACATACATGAACAAAAGTTCATGTTAATATAAAATCATGAACTTTTTTCATGTTAATCTCTCTACTATTAGCAACTCTAATTGACGTAATTCTAAATGACTATTTAACATTACATTTTACATTAACTTAAGCAAATATATTTTAAACTATTTGCATCAATCAAACTAATTAATAAATTAGTGATAAATTTCCAGTTTCCATTTCAAATACGTTTACTAAGTTGCTTAAATTTATAAGTGTCTAATTCTTGCTCACTTGTATCTAACTTAATTTATTGTTATACTAACTTGAATTATTGCACCTATTTAACTTAATTTCTAAGAACCATTTAGTATTACATTAATATATACTTGTACAAATTTATATCGGACTGCTTACATTAACTTTATTAACTTACAAGTTAATAATTTATATATTTATGACTTCTATTTTGAATATTTTAAAACAAAGTTGCTTTTGTTTTAACTAACTATAATTACAAATGAGAAATTACGTTAAATCAAATTAAATAGATTTAATGGCTTAAAAAGTAGATATACACACAGTATGATTGTGGTATTAAAATATGTATAATCTTAATTCATTTTGGTTAAAAAAAATTAGTAAAATATTTATAAAAGTATTTTTTATTTGCTAATTTCATTGTTGACTAATCATAAAGGTCAAATTTTGATTGAAATATTTAAAATATGCAATCAGAGACGATGCTTCACGTGTAAATTTTAACTACACTTTAGCGCAGAAAAAAACCTCTTAATTTATATTAATATAAATATCAACCAACCAAACTTTGTTAAAGAAAACTACAAAGCTTCTATAACTTTTGCTTCATTTCCAGATCAACTCCAAATTTCACTTTCACCAAGAAATAATCTTTAGCAGTTGAATTATCTTATACCATAAAATTATATTAAAAGTATACGGTTTGTACTAAATTATAAAAATACAAATAAAATTTATTTTAATAAAATTATAAATAAATTTAGGATTCAATTCTAGTAATTCTAGTATTTTCAAGTTTTATGGTTGCTATTTTGTTATTAACATTTTGGTGCCTATTTTGTCATAAGAAATCACCAAAAAAATCAAGGGGTACCCGTAAGTAAATTTTTAATTAAATAGAAAATAAATAATTGCATTGATGCATTGATGTATTAAAAATAATTTTTTAGCATTTATATAGAAACTGGAAAATTACGTGAAATACATTTTCATGAAACATTGGAATAATAAATTTCATTATATTTTCGTTATTGCATTTAACTATGACAGACTGATCACATTACGTTAGAAAACCAGAATGATTACAATATGTTAAAAATCTGGTTAGATAATGTAATAATTCATAATAAACTTCATTATAAGAACTGATTTTTAAGCAAAATGTGTTAAAATATATTTCAAATAGATTATTTTTTAATTTATCTATTGTTTGACATTTTTTAAAGATAAATATATAGATTAGATAGCACTTATATACACATTAGAGGAAAAAATTTAAAAAAATCATTGTGTTATTTAAATATATTTCTGAAGTCAGTTCTCATAACCAAATTGAATTTTCAAAATAAATAGATTCATCGTTAATTGAATTGTTAGTGATTAGGTTTTTATTTCGGTAATTCATGAGAAATTACATTTATTTATTTCAGATGAGAATCTTATACATAAAGCAATAGGCAACAATTGAATCTTGTTAGAAAATTGTGGTTATAAAATGAAAATTCAAATGAATCTATATGTAATGCATTTTAACATCTTATATTTCAATGAATGAACTTTGAAGTGGCTGATGTAGTTTATTTCATTTAAAATTATCTTTATCTATAAGAACTCTTACTTTCCATGCTGTGCGAATGATTTTATAAGTATTTCAAAACATATATAAAAAATATATAAGATTTTTCTCAGCATAGAAAGTTAGTTCTCTTAAATTAAATTTAAAAAAAAAATATTGATAATAAAAAAATATTAATTGCATTTTAGTTGCTTTGCTCTGTCATTGAAAAATACTTATATTTAATTTTATGATATATATTTTCAATATCTCATTGTAATGGATTTTGTTTAATAATATTTTAATTCTACTAATACTAATTTTAACAAATAATTTATTAAAAAACTAACATCATAAGATAACAAGATATATGGGATTCATATGTGAAACAAAACCAACGGTAAGCTTCTCGTCAATTTTTGGACACAGCTAGGAACAAAGGCTATTTCAAGGCATTTTAGGAAATTCCTTATAAACTGTATTTTTATGGATAGCCGGTCCTATTTATGTAACGCAAGGTAGAATTGCTGGTAAACTCCTAAGCACATTTTTCAACAGGTGGTCAAGCAGCTAGTAAAAACGCAATACACATCTCTCATACACAAGACCTTATACTCCGAAGACAATACACAAGACCTTATACTCCGAAGACAATATACAAGACCTTATACTCCGAAGAACGATATTTTAAAGATAGACTATGATGAACTCTTTCATGTCAATTAGGATATACAGTATATCTAAATATGAAAAGTGCATTTAAAAGTATTGTTTTCATTATTTTTCAAGTTAAGAAGTCACCTCCACAATTGCTAAATTATGCGTTCTGAAGTAAAAATTTGAATTTATTGCAATAAAAATTAAATTAATGTATATATTTTACAGTTTTCTCTTTGTTTTCTATTTTGAACCATATGGAATTCAATTATAAATATTTGTTTTGGACACTATATATCTCAACAATATTTGTCATATACATACATGAAAACAAACATGACACACATTTATGGGTAACCTCATTTACATCCAATATAATGTAACAAAGGTTTTCAGCAGTTGTATGAGATAATTTTGTTTACTTTCATATCAATTCAACATGTTAAATCAATTTAATTTCAAATACACGAAAACTATTCTTGGGTAAATTGTTTTCCAATAATTATTAAAATATTTTTGAATATATTTTCAATTACTACATTTCATGATATTCCCTTTTACGAAAATAACTTGTTCTATAGTAGTATCTTTCCATTCATCACAGTCAGTTTTCTATGTAATTAGTACTGAATTCATTCGCATCTAAGTTGTTACAATAAATAAAAATATCTGCATAATGACAATACGGTATATAAACTCATGAGCAAGGGTAAAACTTCCTAATGAACATAAATAAAAAAATGTATGCAATATTCACTGAATATAGCGCATTAAATCAAATCTTTGCTAAATTGTGGTGCTGAACAGCTTGTTAAGATTACTTAAAATATATTAGTGAAAAAGTAGCAAAAAGTAATTTTCATTATGTTTTAAATGAATATTAAGTACAAATATTTAATGTTAATTTAAAATCAAAAAATATTACGAACTCTTAGAACTTATTTCATTTAAAAGTAATTTTCTGTTCAAACAAGTGATTTTCTGTTCAAACAAGATTATTCAAAGATTTCTGGTATCATAATCAATAGATTTTCAATCGAAGTTTATTTTTTATGTAAAAATTAATTTGCTTTTAGTAATGTAATTCAATTGAAAAATATTTTATTTGAATAATAAAACAACCTATTTACTGTACAAAAAGTTCCCAATATACATTCGTTAAAATAATTCTAAAAATTTTTAACATCATATAAAATATGAGAAATTTTTGAAAAAATTAAGGAACAATCTGCCTGATAAAGCATTTTAGATGTCAAAAAGTAAGCTAAAATTTAGTATTGAATCATAAAATTTATTAAAATCCATTCATTTTAAAGGATAATATTTTTTAAGTATTCTAGATGAAAAATAATCATCCAAGATTGAAATATTTATCTCGTATTTATTGAATTTTTGTATTAAGCAAAAAATATTTTGTACTTCATTATATTGAACACATAGATTCTCTTTGATTTTAAATACAGTTCCCAAAAAGTTGTTTTGTTTAATATTTCCATAACGATATGAGTTGTTATTCTCCTAGAAGTCACAATAGGTTTTCTTGTATAAAAATAAGCTACCTTCGCCGTTATTAGAACACATTTGCAAGGTAATCAATAGTTACATTAAACTTAGTGCATACCAGAAAACAGCACGATATTTATAAAAAATTGTGTTTTATACATATGGACATTAAATTTCATACCATTTATTCATTCAAAAATTCGGCACAAATATTAGAATTTTATACCTGTTAACAGCAGCTTAAAATATCCATTTAAAAATTACAAAATATTGGCTTTTCAGAACGATAAATATTTCTGTTCGTAGTTTAATGAATTAAATAATCTATTCTCAAAGTTTTTCTCTGGGAAGTTCTATAAACTAAACCTCCTATCTGAGTAAAAAAAAAAAAAGGTCGCAATTCTGAGATTCCGCTTAGGAAAAATTTCCATCTAGGGTAACATTAACTGGAGCATACTTCAATTTCAGTTTAATCCTGACCGTCCTCAAATGAAAAAGTCCTATTTCCGGTAAATCCTAATATTGAATTCTATACAGTTCGGTTGAACAATCGCTACTCCCCGCTCATAGGATGAGGGGACCGAATTTAGGTCTCGCGCATGAAGAGTTTTATTTATTTTATTTAACTCTTTGTGACTCTGACGGTGATGCCGTACCCACAGACTAACCACGAGCCCGGAATAGGGAACTGGAAGGGAGGATTTCAAATGAAATGGAATCAAATTCGATAAATGGGAATAGCTTGCCTATAGGAAAGGGAAAAATCCTTTAAGTCTAACGATGATGGATACTTTTAAGTGTCAAGCTAAAGCTTTTGGAGGATCAAACATTTTTTGGGTTTTATATTTTTGTAGCGTTTGTTTTTCTTTTGCCTGTTTCGTCTCGCGTGTCCAGTTCATTACCTTCTTGGATCAAAATTGTCAATTTTATGAGGAAACACCATTCTCTCCCAGTTACATTGAAGTTTTGTTTTTAGGTGGAGCTTTATTTTAGAGAGAGTAAAATTTGTCGCTGAAAAGAATTTTAAGCAGAAATTGGAAAATAACTGCTGTTATATTTATTGTTAAAAGGCACGAAAGCGCTAGATTTTTCTATCTAAAGTAAGATTTTTTTGGGGATTTAGCTTATAGAAACAGTTTTTAAATGAGCTACATAATATGTGTTTTTTTATATGATTAATATATTTTTGGCATATATTTCATGATTATATGTGACTTAATCTACCTCATGACATTGATTTTTTTTAAATATAGGATTTAAAGAAAAGTATTTTTTTCATGAAATAAGATTTTAATTGATTTCATTTTTTATAATTAAATCATGCTTTCACACTTAATACGTCAATGAGTTTTATTTTTTCTATTCAATATTTATTTTGTTTTTACAACATTCGTAAAATATAGGTTATTTGTCCTATATTATGATGTATCTCTTGTTCCGAACGGAAATGGTTAGCTAACATGATCAACGAAAACAATTTTGAAATACTACAAAATATGCTCTTTGTAAGATAATTTTTTATCCGAAACTATTACTAAAATTTATATGTGAAATATACGTTATTTAAACATATTATTTCATTTCAATTGGAAAAACAGTAGAAATAAAAGATTTTCAAGATAGTAAGATTTTTAACATAAGATATTAAATCACTATTCAATGTTTATGTTTTATTTCATTTAATTATTTTCATTAGTAATAGAACGTTATTTTATATAATGTTTATATATTAAACAGAATTTTATTTTATAGATGTAATAAATGTGTCTAATAAAATTTTAAACACAAGAATAAGAGTTAAAGCATTCCTCAGATAATTAAAATATTTAGATTGTTACTTTAAATTAAAAATATGCTATATAACATAAAATCAATCTTATTTTTTAATTTTTGAGATTCGTAAAAAAGATCTTTAATTTAAATATTTCATCATCTGAAAAGTAATCCTAAAGATATTTACTTAATAATTTGTAACAAATCTTATGAATATTAGTTTTATCAAGACATAATAATCATTTTGTGGTCAGTGTAAAATAAACCCTCATTTATTTGATTTCATTTAAGTTTGTGTGTTTAAATCCATAAATGTATAAAAATATAGTTGGAAAATATTAAATTAAATTCCAGATTATTGGTATTGATATGTGTGTCCATTACTGACAGCTTCGTTGTGTTTTAACCAATGAAATTCACAATACAATTGATATATTATTATATTGCAATAAAGCCTTTATAACTTATTCAGCACTATTCGCATTAGAAACTTATTTTCTAAATAATTTTAATTTTCATTCTTTAACATTGTTGTTTTTACCAAGGGTCCAATATTTTAAGATCTATCTTTAAAATTATGAATTCAAAAAGCAAAATTTACATCATTTTCGTAATTTTTGGACAGCAAATATTACATGTATTTCATAACTTATAAATAATAGTCTTAGCCCATTACTTGAAAATATAGTTTTTTATTTATAAATATTGTGAATGTATATACTTTGAAGATTTCTTAATACATATTAAATTAATTTTTCTAGGTATTATTATCTCATCTTTATTGATGAATGAACCAACATCTGTTAACTATAGAAAAATATATCTACAAAATATGTATGTGTAAGAAATAGAAGTAAACAAAAATGAATATAAAATGGTTTAAAGAATACTTGAGTGTCGCGAGCAGAATGTTTACTTAAAACGAAAACCCAGTGCATAAAAAATAAAGCACAGTAACTTGACTTCTAGCAGAGTGGAAACTAAGTTCAATAATTTATTTTTCTGCTTTCAAATAACTGCAACTTTAACCGAAACCTGGAGGTATACTTTAAAGGAAAAGGTTTGCTACATCAGCTGTATTGATTGAGGGAGCGTGCTCAAGTACCGCATGTGGACCTGTTCTCAAGAACTACATGTTCATGGAAGGAGGAAAATTCTTTTAATATCACCGACCACAGAGAGTTGGCTACTTCACTAATTTCAGTGAACTCTCTAAAAATCTTCTAATGCTATTATCGAGGGGAATACATAAAAGAACTTAAATTTATTCATAAAAAGTAAAAAAAGTGTAAACTGGTGCAGTGGTGCATGAATTTTACCTGACTTTACAGATTTTACTTAAAAGCAATTTTAATAAAAGAAAAACATTTTTTGAGAAACATTTCTGAAAAATATTGCCTTCTGAAATACGTTGGGAAGTCACTTGTTTTAATAAAATCATTTTACATAGTAAGGTTTCACAAATTTACACATCTACATAAGAAAACTAATAATCTTGCAGAAATTTGTGAGCCTTATTTTCAGTCTATTTGTGAAATAAAAATAAGTTTGCTAATGAAATATATCAGAATGTAGATAACATAGAAAAGCATTTCATCTTAATAAATGTTATTAAATTACGCAGAAGTTGTCTATATATATTTGGACAAAGTAATAATTGTAATAAATTGAACAGTGTGTAGTAATTTTATTTTATGAAAAGTATAAATAAATAAATTGAAGGCAGAAAGAAAGTGAAAAAAAAGTGCAACCGTTACTTTCACCATTTTGTCGCCAGATATATTTGCGATATCGTAAACAGTAGTTTTATGAGATTCTAAAAATAATTTGTTACGCAAGAAGTTATGCGAGTTGCTACGGTATAAAAATACTGTGTTTACTTTTACGCAAGCAGTTTCTGTCTGTAAGACTATTTCTGATATATTGGCTTGTATAAAAGGAAATTTTATTCCGCCAATAAAAGGAACGATGATAAGAGTTTCAGAAAATTAATAAAATATGCTGGAGAATTTTACTTAACCAATTTTATATAATAAATGCCAGTTAATACTTAGATTATAATCTTGAAGAAACATTTTGTGTAACTTTTTTAAATTGAAGAAATGATACTTGGAATAATTACAAACTATAGTAATCCATAGGACAAAGTTTTCAACATGGAAGATGCAAAATCTATATTATGTAGTGTTTCAAATATACTTTATGAACTAGTTTGAATACAAGGAATTGTGTACTTAAAAAGAACTGCTTACATGATTTTTTTCAAATAATGAAATTTGGAAATATTGATCATCTCCTGAAAAAGTGAACATAGAATAACTTTCTTTGACTCAAGTTACTCTTATTTTGATCCTATTTATGATGTATTTGGGTGAGATTAATGGACTAATTAAAGGCAATAGATATATCAGAGACGTTTAATATTTCAAAAAAGCATTCAAATATATTCAATTACTGATTTTTCTAAGAACATCCAGCTTTGTTAAAGTTAAAGGTCTTATTGACGATTCTTGATTACTTGGATGGATGTCACGGTATTCGATTACAATTAAGGTGACACTGCTCGTCATCGGCTTGCTTGAAATCGTCTGCTTCAACGACGTCCACAGCGGACGGTGCGGAAGTGGAGAATGGAATTGTCACAGTCTGGAACATGGAGTCACGTGCATTCCCCTAAACAAATTTTGTGATGGAATAAAGAATTGTCCGGATGGTTCAGATGAGCCTCCGGAATGCACAAGTAAGTGTTTTGATATGTTATGATTTGTATATTACAGATTAAATACATTATGTAATATAAGAATTAAAATTACACTAGTGCACATATTATTTTGTTTTATCCATTGCTTATCATTAGGGATATTTTTAAAACAAATTTCAATTGCTGTATAAAACTTTAAGAAACTACATAAGCTGAAAATTCATTTGGTTTTTGAACTAATTATCATTTCTACAATAATCATTGTCCCCAAATTCCACTTAAGTTTTTTATCCTACTTCCACCTTCAAGATCTTTTCCATTAGTTGATGATCAGCCCAATAAAGTGATGATGAAGTATATAAAAATTAAAATTAGTTTCCGTGAAGTTGTTTTCAATAAGCTTCAAAAATGTGAGACAATGCTTGAGGCTGTCATCTTCCATATTCTCCAGGTAGCAGAGAGGACAACAAGTCAAATGCTTGACTTCAATATAAGATGTAAATACTTCTGCAAATATTATTGTCCAGTAATCAAATGAAGGCAAGCAACTCCAACAGATTGAACCAGGGAATTAGGGATTCCACTGCTTTTATAATTAGCAAGACTCTCCTTATCCTGCATACAGCTCCATCGCTATGTATGGCGACCCTTTTAAATTCATTGTTTTTAACATATTTTTTGCTTTACATAGATTTAAAATATACATAGAATTAATATTAAATTTTATTTATAAGTGTTATTCTCTTAAATTCCACAAGCAAAATACCCCCTTAATAATTATAAATGGCATTGACAAAAACTTAAATATTGCATAATTTTAGTGAGCATTATATATTATTTTTACTGCAAAACTATGAGAAATAAAATTTTTGTATTCATTTAATAGAATAAAGAGATTTCTGTATTATTTTTTAAGTCTGTGATTATTATTTTCCGTAATAATATTCATTTTTAAAAAGCAATAAAATATAATTCTAAGCCATTTTCTGTCTCAGAATTACAAAAACCGCTAAGGTAAAGATTATATTTCCCCATCAATTTAATAAGTAATCAAAATCTTAATTTTTCGTCTTCTTGATTTTCAATGTCAATGTGATTATAAGTTATAAATATAAAATATATTTTTTATATATGTTACTTTATTTTTAGATGTTAAACTATGTAATATGCTTTATCATACAAAAGATAGGAATTAGTTTTCAGAGTTCCTTTTATTGTGATATTAAATACATACAATATAAGTATTAAAAATATTTTGGAGTAAACAAACAGAAATATATATTTAGAAAATTTAAGTTCATGTGCATCCAGGTATATAGTTTAGTAGTTGTAAAAATTGTAAAAAAAACACTATTTTTTAGTATTATTGAATAACAAGTGAGAGGTGTTAGCTGCCATTAAGCTTTAGTAATTGCGAAAACTATAAAAATGTTGATAGCGATTTTTATATAAATATTATATTGCAATTTAAGGAAAGCAAAAAATATAGTCTTATTATTTTTTATTTAAAAGCTGACATTTATTTTACATTATAACTGATGCTTTCAAGAATAGTTTTTTTACTGTGTGTCATATTTACAAATACATTATTTGAGATCAACAGTAATTAAAATCAAAAATTGAAAATCACACCATTACATTTTGGAATTTCAGTAATATTTTCCTTTAAATCCCATTTTAATTTAAAATATATTTTATTAAAAGTGTTTTTAATTATATTTAATTTATCACTATTTTACTAATTTATTTTAAGTCTTGAATAGGATTAGATTTTATTTAAAAAATCCTGCTTCATTGTGAAACGTTGTAATAATTTGACTTTAATGAATACCCTCTAAATGAGTTAATATTTTGCCTTATACAAGTTGAGAAAAAATTTCGTAATAAATTATACCTATATAGTAAATGTTTGAAGTTATGAAAACTTTCAAAGTTTTCTAGATTTACCAAAAATATATTATTCACATTTTTAATTTAATAAATCTTCATATCACTATGAAAACTTTTAAAGGAAAATATAAATTATTGAACATTTACTCGTAAATGAAAATCAGTATCTTAAAATTGCTGAACACAATTTTTTATGTGGCCATATTATACACTATTATGCATTCATATAATTTAATTTTCTTTCAAATACAACACAAATAATGAAAAAATTATTTTTATATCTATGATGTATTTTGTTTGCAATTCTTTTGTCAGTATATTATCTGACTTGTAAAAAATATCAAGTACAATTTTAAATATTATGTATTTTAAATTTTAAATATATTCAGTTAATAATACTTTTTCATACAGAAAACAACTAGTAACATTGATTTTTCTTTTCCAATATATAAATTTTTTTATTATAATTTAAATACTATTAATTTATATTTAATTACAATACTTTTCATTGCATATATATTTCGCGTACGTCTCTATTCTTGTGTTCTTAATGTAAAATGTAATAATATTAATCTAATAATAAAATATTTCTTATAATATAATATAATAAACATCAATTAAATATTTTATCAACAACTGATATTTAATATAAATATTATATTTCTTAATCAAAACGAAAACAGAATTAGAAAACATTAATTAAATAGGTTCATTTAAATTAAAAGTTACGCTTACTTAAGAAATGACAACTGTAGAAAGTGTTATCTACTTTTGTTATTAACTTTTGTCTCAAATATTTTTGAAAAATGAGCTTAATTTTAAGAAAGGAATTTCTATTTTATCATTTCAAAGGACACTTGCACTCAAGTGCACCTGGGTACTTAATGAATACTCGAATATGTCATCTAGCGAATTCAGAGTAGGACTGCCACATAATTAACATAGCCATCAGGAGAACGGATTCCTTGAAAATTATGCAACTTTTCCTAGAGATATTTACATAACTTAGAAAGTCTGAAACGTTTTCTTTCCAGAGTTTTAGTGTCTAGACAAAAGTTTCACCATGATGAGTGCAGAAATAACGCGTTATATCTTCTTACCTTTATTGGCAAATAACTTATTTCTAAGTGTGAATATTTGCTAACTTTAACAATTCGTTTGTCGTTTAATGAGATATATACTTTTAGAAAATGAAAGTAAGTTAATTTATATTGTTTTAATATATTTATTTATAACATTATATTTATTTTCAATTTCGTGTTCCACAAAATTATATGTGTTAGAAAAAATATATCCTGTTAAATATGATGTATAGGGAAAATCCAATAAAATTGATTGACATGTTTAGTTTTAAAAATCCTGGTATTTGAAATAAAAATTATGATTATAATATTAATTTTATGTAAATTATTAAAACTACAACTAAGCAAATTAAAAATTTAGTATTTTAATTGAAATGATCAAAATTAAAATGCATATTTAGAATTGTTGCTAAAATTAACAACAAAATAGAGAGATTGAAGTTAGGGAATTAATGTGTAACTTTAAATTTTATTAGTATTAGAAAAACAATTTCGTTAGATGGATGTCAATATAATATAAGAATAAGTGCCTATGGGTACAGTTTTGTTTTTCATAAAATAAAAATTTATTTCAAAATTAAAGAGCCTAAAAATTGTTTTTTGAAGTAAATTAAGTGAAACATTAAACAGAAAAATCGATATAATACATTACGTAACATTAACTAATTGAGTATATCAGCTCTTAAAAATTAAATTATGTCATCAGTTTGGATTAAAGAAAATCTAAGTGAAATATAACAATTCAGTCCAACAGCGTACTAAAATTCGTTTAATGTCAGATTTCAATATTTTTTACAGTGTAGTTAATAATTTTTATGTAAAAATGTATGATTGCTACATTATTGTTAGTTTATGTCATTAGTAAATACCATTAATATTATTATCTAATGTTATTAGAAAATTAATAACTACTTATCAGAAATAGGTATAACTCAAAATTATTATAGTGATATTTTTAATTTAATTATAATGTAAAAAATATATCACTTATGTGATATTTCGCTAAATTATAATCTTCTTCAAAGTAAAATCTTAGGATAAAGTTAAAATGAACAATATTCAATTGCTTTAAATGTAAATAAAACTGTTTTATTAAACTTTTGTTTTCTATCAATTATTTAATTTATTAACATATTGATGTTTTCTTTTAAAATATTTTTAATACATTAGAAACTAGGAAGATTTTAAGAATTAAAGTGTTAAATGCGAACAACATATTTTTATTCCTGATATAATGTGATTTGATATTATACGAGTGTTTGTATTAATGGTAAATATATTTGACAATTTAAGCCGATACATCTCTAACATTTGAAGATTTCTGTTTAAGAAGCAGCATAAAATTAGCTTCTTAAACAAATTTATGAGCCATATCTTCCCTTAATGATCATTTCTTATTCCCCTGTCTTGGTTTCTTCTGTTGTCACAGGAAAATTAAGAAAATATAAATCATGCCTGTAACTGTGATTGATGAGAAAACGATACCATCTGCCATTTTTATCTAGAGATTTATCTGATAATGATTGTTATTTCCTTCTTCTTTTGCTTCGGATGTGGGATTCTGAAACGTGACCGGGTTACATTTCTGACACATTTGCGTTTCAAGATATTTTCTTTTAAATATCTTTTTTGAGGAATTCAGTTTTTTAGTGTTTTTCAAGGGCAATTTTCCAGGAGTATGAAATTGATTTTTGCAGAAGATAATTCATTAAGTAAAATGAATTGAAGAAACATTTCGGAGAGAATGCTTATCAGTATTAATGGTTTGAAACGGAGAAGCTTTAATGTGATAAATGATGTAGAATAAGAAGCAGTTCAAAAACTTTGTGATGAAATGATGCACGAGAACTCAAAATTTTGGATTTTATTATACTTAATTCAACACAATACATTAAATGTTGTTTGTAATATTTTAGAGAAAGGGGAAATGCTTCATTTATTTTTATTTGTAATAAAAATAATAAGTAAATTTCTATGCATTGACATAAATAATAAAATGAATTTTTACCAAGAAGTAATATTGAATTATATAAATTATTAAAATATTTAATAATGATTATCATACGATAAATTAAATGGTTTAAAAAATTTATGACAGTAGTAGAATCTCTTCCAGCTACCACATTTTTGGTTTAAGCAAGATATATATGTATATTCCGAAAAACGTCAGTGAAAATGAAATGGATGTGTATTTGAAACAAAAATATCCATTTTTAGTAGATTTTTTATGGCAGTAAATATACAAATTTTCAAGCGGGGAATAATTTTACTATCGTAATTTTAAATTTGCGTACATTTGTTATTGAGGGATTGAATTGTTCAAATGTATACTTGCTTTGATTTTTTCTCTGTCTTCATGATTTTGGGGATTATCTGCAAAACCAGCTAAGCCGCGTTACCTGCCCATTCTCAATAAAGAAACACTTATTAGTTTACTATATATATATATATATATATATATATATATATATATATATATATATATATATATATATATATATATATATATATATATATATATATATATATATATATGTATGTATATATATATATATATATATATATATATATATATATATATTTATATATATATATATATATATACATATATATATATATACATATATATATATATATATATATATATATATATATATATATATATATATATATATATATATATATATATATATATATATATATATATATATATATATATATATATATATATATATATATATATATATATATATATATATATATATATATATATATATATATATATATATATATATATATATATATATATATATATATAGATTGGGTTTATACATCCTCAAACAGAATTTACAATGCAAAAATAGACACACAATATTTCATGTTTAAGTATTTCTTAATTAATATATCTTAGGCGCAGTGATTGTCGTATGTTTTGATGCATTATTACCTCTGAAGCAAAACACACATTTAAAGCTATTAAGCAAATAAATAAATGTTTCAGGCATTGTTTTATCTAAAAATTTATAGACATAGTACCTAAAATTCTAACAGCAAAAACGAACGTATGATACGGTGTAAAGTGATATTATCATCAAATGTAATGTCAACACTTACATGAGTTTATTTTCCGACCATCAAGAAATATTTTCTAATTATTTTAGAATCAAGTTCTTTTTCTCATTACATGCGTGGAAGCTGACAATAGATTTTGATACTGAAATTGAATTCATCCAAAATATATTTGCTTCTGATTATATTTGCTTCTGCGTAAAATTATTTACCTATATAATTTTACACCACCATAATGTTAATAGAGAAAAAAATTATTACAGAATGCGTGTAACAAGATATAACTTTTGTAATTTCATTTATTGTTAATAGCATTCATTGATAGACAAATATCAGGAACGTGTTGTTCTTTATAATAATATTATATATCATTATTTATATCTTAGGTTATATATATTATCATGTGAAATATAAAATAATATATTTCATAGAATTTGATTTAAAATGAACTTGTCTGCTGTAGTCATTCACTATAAGTTTTATTTTCAACATACAAGTTTCCTCCAGTAAGCTGAAATTTTAAGAAATAAATAATCAAAATGATGAAAATTGCTATCAGAAAACTAGAATATACTTAAAATTTATCAAATTAATTAAAGTTATATACATATATAGTACAATTTTTCTTTCTCGCACTATATGTTTCTTCTTTTGTAACTTTTTTAAGCAAGTGGGAAGGAAACGATTCACTTGAATAATATAATAATACGAAATATTTTCAGGGACATCAAACATAAATCCATATTCTTCTTATCTTAACGACTTAGATCAATACCAGTAAAAATCGGAATCATCTTGTGGTTTCGCGAAGTATATAAGCCATAATCGTTTGATTGATTATGAGCCTTTAAGAAATGCAATTTGAGATTTATCTCGATATAAGTGCATCAGAAGAAAAACCGATAGTTGCAATTTCGGAAATATTTCCTCATTTTGTTCGGTACTTGTAAGGAATTCCAATCTCAAAACTGTTGCTTTTCCTTTTTTGGCCAAAAATTTCGCTGCCTCTAAAATAACAAGAAATATAAGTTTTTTAGATTAGAACTTTATTTTTTGAGGAAAAATTATTTTCTTTTGTTTATTCGATTTAACTGCTTATATTAAACTTTATATTCAGATTAACTATATATATTTCTGTATATTTCGCCAGTGTGAACTGTCATCTTCTTCTTAATATTATTCTCTTTCTTTTGTAATCGAATCTATTCCCATGGTTAAAATATTTACAGTTAAAAAGAATATTTGTTTTTTTATTAAATAAATATAATTTCTCTCTGAATGAAATATTATAAAAATAAAATCTATTGAATATTCATGATTATTAAATGGATAACATTTTTGTAATGTATATTGGATGACTGGATTTTTTTGCATAAAACATAATTATCCATGTTATTTTCAATAATTATTGAAATGCTAGCATTTATGTTTGCATGCATTACATTTTATAATGCATTACATTGAATACAGTTTCTGCGATATTAGTATATTTTCGCATAGTTATATATAATATATATATATATATATATATATATATATATATATATATATATATATATATATATATATATATATATATATATATATATATATATATATATATATATATATATATATATATATATATATATATATATATATATATATATATATATATATATATATATATATATTAATTTATTTATTTATTTATTTATTTATTTATTTATATTTATATATACATACTCTCAAAATAGAAATGTTACATTTAAATTTATAAATAGTATCCTACCTAAAAAATGAGAGAAAAGTTTAGTAACATTTAGACAATACATGTAATACTCAGAAGATATAAAAGCTAGTAATTTTGAAATAATCTTGAGCAACTTTCAGTATAACAATGGATTATTCTTTAAAAGGCAAGTGATCAAAAGAGAATACGTGAACCATAATCGCGTCTAGATATTAAGATTTTAACCACAAAGTGGTAGAATCACATTAAATAAAATTAAGAGCTCATTTTAATAAAATTTGTTCACTTCGTCGTTTTTTTATGGAGTGAAAATTATATTTTGCAGTTTAACTTGGATGGAATTACTATAAGGCTTTTGATTTAAGTCATCTTGAGATTGGAAGCTAATATATGTGAATGACATCAACTGCTGTTTAAGACCCCAAATAATGATGTTTATACACAATCGTCTGAGTTGAATACCTTGTAACTTGATCCTTTCAAACCACCTGATTAGATTTCGAGCATATCTAGCTCAAAAAGATATCGGATTAAGGTACTTCAAGTGTAAGAACTCCAAGTGCTAAATGAAATACAACATATATGGCCATTTTAAAATGTTCTTATCACTTACACGCATTTTAAATCAATGATAATACTAGTGATAATGAAAGCTTAGGAAAAATGTAAAAATTCCAGTCAATTTTTACAGAAAAAATTCTTAAGCTTGACAAATCTTTTCCTTTAGTGCTCTGAGAAATTATAATGTTATTTTTGGAAAACAATTTAATTATGTTGTTTTTATCATTTTTACATTTTGTTGCATATAAATCCCAATATTAATTTGTTCAGACAGTTAATTAACTCCATGTAAATTGCGTCATTTGTTATATTCAAACAAAGGTCCAACTGCGAACACTTTTTCATTTCCTAGAATACCATAAGGACGTCATATGCATAACTGAAATGCTGACATTGATATTAGTTCATTTCATCTTTTTTCTTTAATAGTTTTTGGTTCATAATATAAGATTATATAACAGAAACTGAATATCAAAATAAAAATTCGAACTTCATTTTACAGATTAAAATTTTACTTAAGGTTTAATACTTTCATATGAAGTTTTGAAATTATATTTTCGTTTACACTTAATGTTGATTCCTATATAAGAATGTTTAATAATGTTAATATCATTTTATACAATGATGCGTCTTTGTGTATGATAAATATATTTAACATATTTCAAATTTCATTTAAAAATTACAAAATATTTACATGCTATTTAATTAACTATTTTAATATTCTATAAAAGAGACAGTAAGCTTACGATATTTGTACCAATTTTATAGAAAAAAAGTAATTTTTTTAGAAGAAAACAAAAATAATGATTAAACAGCGAAACAGATACTGTATTGAAATATTTTATTTCAGTAAAAATATCACCCAATAAATGTATATATGTTTTTTTACCCATAAATGTACAATTCCTCAATGTACGGTACATCATTTAAAAGCACAGTAAGCAGCACTTCTCGTGGTACATCAAACACAAGTTGGCGTTAGTATTTCCTTTAAATCTACAATGGATACTGTTGATCACTCTACAACTTTTGATTTAATAACTAGGCAGATAATTGACATGAAATAATTTATAAAATGCATTTTCTAATTACTAAATGAATTTTAATAAATTGTAAAATGCACTGATTCACTACAATTAGAAAATACTAACTGCAAGTCTGAAATATTTTTTCTGTTGTAAATCTGCTTAGCACGCAGTCATGTGACTCATAACATCTTAAACCCATCCCTCTGAATTCACTATAAAAAAATAAAGCGCTTAAAAATAAGTATTTTACATATTATCACTTTAGGCAGATACAGGAATTTTTTAGCAAAAAAATGTGATTTTTCTGTTATTCCCACTTTTTCAATCGTGGCAATGTTTATTAGGAATATCGCTAAGAGTAATCCAACCATTATTTGAAACAATCGGGATATTTTTTAAAAATAGTTTTGATTACCAAATTCACAAAATCGTTTCAAATAATATTAGCTCCATATTAGACTTTTGATTGTGTAAGAGAATGTAAATATTTTTTCATTAGCTCTTTGTCTTTTATAAACCTCTCTAGATTTTATGTTACCGTGGTTAAAATAATAAAATACGGCTTTCTCTAAAAAACTTATCATTTTTACACATTATTTGTTCTGTTTATTTTGCTTTGAATGTAGTTCAGAATTTTATAAAATCTAAGATAAGAAACATGGTATTATTTTACCTTACTTGTATTTGCTAGCTTTCTTATGAAGTTAACTTGCCATTAGCAAGTCATTTGTAGAAAATAAAACAAATAATTTTTGATAAAACAAGTGAACTTGTAATTTATGTGTTTTCATTATATTTAATTAACTACATGATATTTAAATCATGTAGTTGAACTAGCATGATATTTAAATATCATGCAATACTCGTATTGATTTGTACTGTCAATTTTTTTATTACAAAAGCATAAGCAAAATTCCAACTGTTGCCATCCTTAACATGTAATAAATGATTCTCTCTGCATATTTTAAAATAATTGATACTTTTTACAGCTAATGTCGCATATTTTTATCCATTCAGTGTATTGACACATTTTATTAAATTTATCAATATCTGAACTATTAATTTTTTCCCTTTCTATTTTCTTCTCAATCTTATGTATTTTAAACCAAATCACTTTATTTAATTCTTGCATTATAATAATTAGCCTGGTGTTTTTGCCACTGATATTTGTAAATGCAAAATAAATTTGCTAAAAGTTTCAATTTAACTTTAAACTTTGAAGTTATAAGTGAAATATGAAGAAACGTGACGCATTTAAAATTTAAAGGACATTTTACGTCATCTATCGTTATTTCGTTTAATTAATCCCATATGAAATTCTTTTAACAAGTTACATAAAAATAATAAAATACTCTGAAATTTATTTTTGCCGCATAATTAAATATAGGAAAATAAGTCAAAAGGTATACCAGGAAATGAAACAATTTATGATATTCAGGGAATTTTATGAGATATTCACAGAAAAAAGCATTATACAATATGAAAAAATGCTAAATTTAGTTATAAAGCTATGATTGAGTTAATATAAGAATTTGAAATTTAATTTAAAAAATATAACACGATGAAAATTTATTTAAATATTCCGCTTTGATTTAATGGACCACAATTTTATGTCTTCCGTTTTTGCTATTAGTTTCATAATTTAATCAAAATAAACATTAAAAAATGCTTTTTAAATAAAAAGAAAAAATAACCATAGGTTTTAAGAATAAGAATGTCCATCAATTTTAATTAAAGAGACCTTTGGGCTCGGCATAAAACGATAAAGATATTTGCCATAAATTTTATAATATCGTTTATTTTGTAACTTTCTTTCTTTTCATTAATTTCAAATAAATTCTCCCAAAATTGAAACGTTTCAAAAATGTATACGTTTTCTTTTAACAATTTATGGATTCATTCATGAAATCCATCAAAAATTTCTTAATTTAAGATTTTTTTTAAAAAAAAATTGAATAAAAATATTATAATGTCATTTTTAATTGAAAATAAAATAAACTCAGAAATTATTTTTTCATATAATAGATAAATTTAATATATTAATTAAAATGATTCAACAACATCTCTAAATTTTACATGCATCAAATATATAAAATAGCAATAAGCAACTTTCAATTTTTAATTTGTAAACATATGTTTTCATAAATTGCAAACAAGGATTACAAATTGTTCAGAACTTTAAAAGTTAGCACTAATATAAGCACATATGTTAGTTCTAATTGTTAATTAATTAAAAATCGTTTTCTTGAACGCAACCCATATTTTTAATTAACTATAATTTATGACATGTGTGCATAATAAACATAATTTTATCAAATTCGAAGCATATTCATTCAAGAAAATTTTCAAAATTCATCATGAAATAATTTTTTTATGTATAACACACACACAAGTGATTAATATTTCTCATAAAATAAATTATTTTACAAAAATAGAAAAAAATATGAAGGCGTATTTTGATGTTCATTCCAATTTGTGTTAAATGGAAATTATATTCAAACTTCGTACTTATATTCAAATCTATTTAAAGTATTTTGTAAATATTTAAAGACATAAAAAACAGCAATATTTTAAACATTTCAAAAATCAACTGCATTAAAACTCTTTAAAGTTTGAAAAGGCAAATATTTTTAAGAATCCTGTTTCATTAAATAGCAAAATAACATATTTAATGCAATATAAAAATACGAATATAACAGTATAACAGATTTTGTGCATATAACTAGGCACTCTTTATTAGTCCCATTTTAAAGACATGCCATATTCAACTAAAGTCTCAGTATCTAATCTTTTTATATTTGTTATTTTTTATTATCGAATCCTAGAGCTAAAACGTTTAATAAAGGGCACCTTTCAGTAAAATTATTAATTTAAATAAAATTTATTTAAAACACTTAATGAATTTTTACTTCACTTACACTGTTTCAATTTCTCAGATTTTTATTTTAACAATTGTATATTCTGGTAGACACTCATAAAAACATTTGTTAAGTTTCATTTTTTAATTGATTTACATATATAATTAGCAAACATAGCAACCTATATAATTAGCAAACAATTTCAAGTATAAAATATGTATTTCAAACTTTTTAAGAAGGAATTAATCTTCAAAATTTTTTTTTATAATTTTAATTGATTGGTTTTAATTCTAAAACTATATTTAAAAGTAATTTTGTACAATTTAACACTAATATTTCTTAAAAAAATTATCTATTGCACTTAAACAGAAGGAAGATTGTAATTAATAATTTAAATATATATTTCATTTAATATATCTTAATTTTAATATATATTTTTAGTTTTTTGTAGTATTTTTTCTATTATTAAATTCTAGTGACCCGAATTAAAGTTGTAAATTTACTAAATATGAGGAGAATAAAATTGTTTTATTATTACTATACATGTGTAAAGATTTAAAAAAAAACTTTTGATTGAAAAATTCAACGAAATTAAAATACTTTAGTATTTTACCAATATAAGAATATTTTTGCATTCTCTTAGAAGTTGCTCTTCAATCGATATTTTTTTCAAAAATCTGCTTTGATTTTCTTCAAAAGGGAGCTACTACATTTTAAACTAAATTTAACACAAATGAGTCCAACTGTAGTTATTATTTATATATCCTTCAACAAAATTTTAAATTATAATGTAATTAATGCTCTCTCCAAATCAATGTTCAGTAAACTCCTTTATATGTACTTTTATAACAAAGAATTTTCTAATATTTTAACATGTCTTCAACAATAAATAAATCATCTAAAGCATTTTTTAACAAAAACATTTTACAAACGTATTTATTCCAGCTCAATAATATTGACAACATTTATTCCAAATAAATTAATATAATACATAATATTGTTTACTCTATTATACATAATATTATAATACAAATCTTATATATATATATATATATATATATATATATATATATATATATATATATATATATATATATATATATATATATATATATATATATATATATATATATATATATATATATATATATATATCTTATTTATATTTACGATAACGTATAATACAATGCTTACTACAATTTTCAGGCTTGATTCATAATTTATTATTTTAAGAACAATATCTGTGAAATAAACTACACAGAATTTAAAATCGCAAAATCATCCCTAGAGGCTAGTTCCATACGTGGTTTAAAATGGTTGCTATAAAAGGAACTTTGAGACTAGATTCGAAAAGGAAAAGGCATTATGATATTTATGAGGAGACACAGAGAGAAACGAAAACATTAAACATAAAAAACGGTGGAAGATATAGAAAACAGATCATGAAAAATGGATTGAGACGAATAAGAAAGTGCAATTGGCTTTTTCTTCGGAAAGATCCTTGGAGAGATTTTTATTGCACCCTGTTCTTATTTAATGACTCGCCATTTCTTATGGTAGTTGCGCTGTGCTGTTATTAATTTGATATTTTACGAGTGGTGAACCTCGCAAAAGTGGTAGTTTCGAGAATTGAAACACAAGAAATCAAAAGTAAAAGAAAAGTTGCGTAATATGTTTAAATAGATTCGGCTTTAAACCATGGAGAACATAAATGATAAACTTTACCATAAAATTTCTATTTTTATCTCTGAAAAGTACTTTGTTTCTTTTGTTTGCCAAAACAATCGTGTGATTTCTTTTGCGATACATTTACTTTCAAAGATTATTGCTCATATTAATTCTAAGTTATTTTGCATATTTTCATTTCCAAAATAAAAATATTTTATAAAATTTCAATTTTGTAAAAATTTTACACAGTTTCATATAATTTTAATACTTATATTTAATATATATAATTTTAATGCTTATACTTGATACTTTTAATTAATTTTATAACTTAAATATGAGCAATTATAATTAAAAAGTTCTCCTTTCATCAAAAATTTAATGTAAATTTGCATACATACATATATATATATATATATATATATAATATATATATATATATATATATATATATATATATATATATATATACACTATTTTTTTAAATATAAAACAATTAGTATTTTTAAAGTAAGTTGAAGTAATTTAATTTTTATAATAACGTTTCTAAAGGTAGATAATTTTTTAAAATATATCTAATAATTTATTATTCTTCTTAAAGCCTTTATATATTAGATTTAAACTGCTATTTTATTTAAAAACAAAATTTTCATTTAAAAAGAATTATGTTTAATGTAGTACTAACACGTAAATATTTTTATGCTAAAATAAATGGAAAAGTACTTAAAAAGATTGTTAATTCCTAAAAGTAGAATTTTTTTATGAAATATATGCTACTGCTTGATTTCTTTAATTTCTAAAATAAATATTTTAGCTTTCATTATACATGAATATATATTATTATAGGAAGAGTAACACACATGAACATTTAAATGATAACTGAAACAAAATCGTGTTACAATTATTATTGTACCATAATACTTTATTGTTTTTGAAAAAGTGTGTCAACAATAGTATAAAATTGTTTATGGGAACATGCACTAAATTATTGTAAAACATTTTGGAAGAATGTAATTCCGTGCATGCTCAAGAGTTAAAAAATATTGAGACATCTCTAAAACAAAAATCATATCATTTGCTAAAGCTACATAGAAGAGCATAGTTTTCATGAAAAAAATTCTTAACTATTAAAGCAAGAGTGTTAAGCAAGCAACCATAACACATATCTTAAAACCATGATCAAAATTCATTTGTTAAAATATGCACGCACTAGACCATGCTTGACATTCATCTGGAGTTGAAAAGAATCAAAAATGTTGTTTTAGAACCGAATAACATGTGTTAGTATCTTACGCGGTCTATTCTTACAAGATATGCAGGCCTAACTCTGTGATTGTATTTTATATATTTTTTCATGAGATTTAGGTCTCGAGATCAGACCAACAAATTGATCTGGTGATTCTTTTCATCTGAATTGAAATATCCGATGTGAAATTACCACTTATAGATTTTCCCTCTCGACCTATTCTTAGAATTTTCCAGATTTAGTTTATTAAGGGGATTGATTTCCCAGATAGTACCCCATAACAAACTGGTACCAGAGTAAAATCATGAGAAGTGGTTCCCGATATGTGGGAACGCTAGAAAATAGCTCAAGAAGTAGCATTAAGAGCTTCACGGAAATTGCGATTCATCTGTAGGAAACCGCAATCACCTGTCGTGTGACCCTTAATGTTGTGTTCGATGATTCCTAGAGCTGCCCTTTTCTAACTATCCCATGATGTTAAGAATTGGCTATTCAAGAGGAAGCAGGTGATCTAAAAATGATACACGAAGAATGCTTGAGAAGTTTCTGGAATTCCTGATGATGGGGGGGAGAGAAAAAATATATAAAGAAAGAAGTCAAAAGAGACTAAGAGTTCTTCTGTAGTTTCTGTCTGAGCTGCTAATTCTGAGAAGTCTCCAGATGAGTCACCATGAGTTCCTGACCGAAGCTCCCGATTACGATTTCTGCTTGTAGAGAGACTCCAAATACCCTGAATGCGAGCAACCTCGACTGATGTCTCGCCAAAAGTCCAGGGAATCCAATGAATTTTCCTAGAATGGTAAAACTCAGCTCTTCTGAACCCCGCATGTGGATCAAATTCTTACAAGATTTTTATTAACAATCTTCATTGACTTTGCAGATAATCATCGATTCATAGCTCATTGCAAGTATTCATCAGAATAATTTATCGATCGTAAAAATGTTCAATCAAGATCTTACAATTAATAAAATCTGATTCATTTACTGGCCCAACCAAGGCATTGCCTCAACCGTATAAGTTTGAATACGCTACTCTACAAATGCCTTTTATTTAAATAAAATTGAGAGGAGTTACTTCCATAGAAAATGCAAACATGGAGCTCTGAAAATTGAACTCTATGTCTCACACAATGTTTATTCATATGACATAATGTCATCCAAATATGGTATCTGAACAGACCACTAAACCACTACTCTTATAGTCTGTAAGTTTTTGTATATTATATTTCTAGGATATTAGATTTTAGATTCTAGAAAATCCTTCGGAAAAAATTAGTAAAAACATAAACACTGACTCGGAACATGTAATGAGAGAAAGAAATAATTCGAAGACCTCTTATCTCTTTGGGTTCTGCAACATGCATTCTATTAATTGCATAATGAGCTGGATTCATTTTACAGGTAAACATTTTAAAACATTTCTTCATTAGAATGTTTTAGAGACAAAAAATATTTTTATCTTTTTATAGTAACAGCTACGTCACGAGTGAGGTACGAATCAGCAGTAAGCTTCTTACCATTTGATACATTATTAGAAAGCAAAAGTTTTCGATGATCGCTGTCGTTGAACAACCTTATTCTAACTTTCATTCAAGGAGTGTTCCTAAACTTCTTAATAGACACGGTACTGATGAAACATTCACTACGTGTCTGTATTTGTAAATGATCTATTTCGTTAATACTTATTTTTTCTGCCTTATTCCATAATTTAGCGTTGATGCTTATTCATTTAAATTTAAATTTAAATATAAAGATTATTCAAAATATTAGCAAACTCTTTAAATGAACAAACTTAGAGTTTTGTCATCATTCCTAATAACTTGTTTGATATTTTGTTTTTCAGGTTCGTGACCAGAGAAATTTACTTCAAAACATAATAAAAAATATATACATATAATTAAAGTGCCTGAAAAGTTGTTTATTAATTAACATGCCCGTTGCTTATGCTTGATATAAAATTTTTATATAGGAAAAATGTTTTTATTTAAAAATAAAAACTTAGACAAAGTTCATATATAAACTTTAAATAAAGTCACAATAAAACTAAATAAATATTTTATACATGCATTTATTCTTATACATGCATGGAAATTACTTATTGCTGGATATAAAATTGTGAATAAAATGTAAATTATTTGTTAAAAAATAGCTTATTAATATAATTTTCTTAAATAATACAATTTAATGCATGTTATTTTATTGCTATGTAATTAAGTTACTCAGCAAGTAAAAACAAGCCTTAAAGTTGCTGATAAATTTTAAGTGTTTGGTTTTTTTGTTCTAATAAAAAATCTGCTATGGACTTTGAACATTGCTGATGAATACAAGTTGCTAAAATCGCTTCCTATCCTTACTGTTTCAAAAATAGAAAATTTTCACAGTCAGACAGTTTTATACGAAGTGTGTCTAATTTATAACAAAGGTATTTCATTGTTTCATTTTGAAATTAGGGTGAAATAAATAGATATATCATATAAATGATCATTATTTAATATATAAATATGTCTGGAAATAAAAAAAACATTGCTTGCAAAATATGTAAAATTGTTTGGACACGAAAAGTCTTTTTTCGATTATTAATTACTTACTGATACAATCTATTAAATATTAAAATTTAAGCAAAATGACATAATGCTTAATGACATTGTTAAAAATACTATAAAACAGTTAAAATTAATTTTTCTTTTTTTAAAGTGTTAAAGCATGTTTTGGTACTAATATTTTTTTAAAATAAAAGAAAACGGTCTTAATTTCCAAAATGAATGTCATGGACATTATATTCTTCATATATCTTACATTAGTATAGCGCACATCTATAAATCCACGCTTATCGTCATTTTCTAAGAAGCTATTTGAAATTAACATTTAATATACAAAACATATCATAATGGTAAATCCCACATTTAATGTGTTGCAGGTTAAATTCGATAATTAGCATTAAGTGCAATCATTTATTCACGTTACATTATATGTAGGAAAATAAGTTCGAATAATTGTAGTAACATCGTACATTTACTTTATTAAAATATGCAGTAAATAAATGCCATAAAAATATGTGATATATAAACTTTCTAAGAATATTTTACATTATTAAAATTTTAAAGAGAAGAGCATTAATACATTTAATACAAATGAAATAATTTAAAAAATTGAACTAGCAAAAAGCAACGAATTATATTTAGGAAAATGAGAAGCAAAATTAAATATGAAATAAAAAAATATTCTTATTCAAAATGTAAGCTTCCCATTATTAATGTCTTTCCAGATTTTATTTAATATCTGCGAGTAAAATTACTTCGACTAGTTTAAAATTATAAAAAATTCACTCACTTTCAAACAAGAAACAGGTGTTCATTTATAATTAAGTTATCGTTTTTGAAATATATTCGTTTTAGATAATTTATTTTAATTTAGCAAATGATTAAAACAGATTCTGCAAGAATTACGTTTTTTCTCCTTTTTCATTTTTATCTTTGAATACAGTTGCTCTATTAAATCAATATTTTTTAAGTTACTAGAAATATAAAGTAGATGGTATAAATTAATTTATTTTTTAATCAGACACTATCTAAGAATTATATTTGGGTATGATTATTTTGGATATATGTCAATGGTTAGCTACAAACTAGTTAATCTCTAATATAGATTTTATATTACATTATAAACTACTAAATATCCTAAGAGTTTTTGCAAGCTATTTTAATGTCCACCACGTTCTTCCACATTGAAAAAAATTTCATTGAGAGGGGAGGGATTTTTAAACTATAGCCAGTGAGGGAAATATCTATGAATTTGTAGCTGATTTTCTTCGATAAATGTACGAGATTGATTATATACCAGCCAATCTCTGTTAATATAGCTTTGACACCGCTTTGTGGACTATCTAACAGCCTAAGCTTTTATTAGGCATTTTAACATTCACTTATTTGCTTTCCGAAAGGTCTATTAACAGATAAGAGGCCATATTCACGAGTAGCAAGTGAAGAAACCTGGAAAACTCATAAACATTTATCCCGACAGACATGCATGCAGATGACGAAGCAACATCAAGCTTTTGTTGTTCAACTGTTGACACCGCCTTTAACTCTGAAAAGCAGTATCTTACCATGATTAACTCTATTAATGTGACTTCCAAATCACCATCAATGAAATAAGTTCGATTAAAATGTATTTAAATATAGTTTTAAATTTCATGCAATTGCTTAAAAAAGCTGTCTCTCAGCTCGTTGAATGACTCATAATCTGTCAACCCACTTCATAAATTAGTATATGTGTCGTGGAATGGCATGAATTTCAATAAATGAATCCTTTTGCAATTTCACAAGATAAAATATTTAAAATAATTATTGTATTGTAATTCTGATTAAAAATTTTATGTTATCCAAAAATTTTATTAATGCATTTTTATTTTCTGAAAATAATTTAAAATATGTATGATGAAAAGGATCCAAAAATCTGTCAGACTTTCAGTCTACAAATAAATACTTTGCATATAAATTTACATATAAATTTGAAGAGCATTAATTTAGATTTAAAAAAGTCATGATTCCATTGTTTCATCCGAAATTTTAAGTATTGAAATTTAAAATTTTGCTTTAATAGTAAATTCAATTAGCAATTTAAGAAATTATTTTCTTACTACTATACTAAACTGAAAATTTTAAAAAGTTTTTCTGTTAAATTTAAAATTTTTAATCCAAAATTTAACGAACAACCACTTTTTTGCAACTAATTTCCAAATAAATGAACGTATAAGAGCCAAATTTAGATGACATTTGTACCAGCAGATATATATTCATTACTAAAAAAGAAGTTTACATAAATAAAACCATGAAGATTTCGAATATAAAAAAACAATTTTGCTGATGAAGTCCCTTTTTAAAGAAATAATTACAGTCTTATGAGGTAAAATGTAAAGAAAAATAACAAAAATGAGTTTAATAAGAGATAGAACTACCCTTAGTTTAAATTCGTTGATGGCAGCCACCTTCTATGCTGTCAATTACCGAAATGAAAGTGACGATTAGGCACCATTCAAGCTTTTCTCCGGCTCTTCCATAGATTTTGTAAGGAAAACTTAAAGCAGAGACCTATGTACCAAAATAGTCACACAGAAGCTCAAGAGATTCAAGTCTAGAGATCGAGTACGCTATTCCAATTTCTGCAAATAAACACCTTCAAGATATTCCAAAAGAACTACTACCCGATATGCCCGGGTGTTATTATCCTTCAGAAATCATTTCCTACTGCACTGTTATAAGGGTCAAGGATATATGGATCAAAGATCTCCTCCCGATATCTCACACGAATCACAGCTTTTCCTGGAACATATGAAGGTCACTGCGACTACTGAATCCTGTCTAAACCATTATGCTTCCACTGTCTCATTCCATAGTGTTGGATTGATAGTATGTGGTGCTTTTTTCCCTCTGGATCAGCTCACGTCTTAAATAGCTGTCTCGTGTGAATCTGGACTCGTCTGTAGAAAGTATAGAAGCCCATTTCTGCTTGGTTCAGAGAATATATTATCTTGCCCAAGGTAAGCAAGCTCTTCTCAGCTTAGCGATGAAAAGTACCCACGCAACATTTTGCCTTGCATAAAGACCTTGCATGATGAAGAGATTTTCTCACACCTTACTAGCAAATATTCTTCTCTCTGATTCTACAGAGTGGACTGTAACATGTTGTGGCATAGAAATGCTTCTTCCCTTTCGGGCTGAAAGAGCTATAAAACGGTCTTTTGCAAGTGCCCTAGAAAGTGGTCAGATTGTAACATACCTTCTAGTTGCAGAAATTTCTGTTTGATATTGATTCCAGAAACTATGGGCCACGCTGCGAGACATATTTTTGGGCCTAGCAGCATTAGTTTATTACCTACCCATTTTCATCCACTGACCACCCACCCATTACCTGAAAGAATCGGGCAAATTTCTTTTCTCAGATATTACTGGAGCTTATTGACTATTATTAACGAATCTACTAACAAAATTTGAAAATCAATAAAAGTTACATACGTAGTTATGGAAGGCTTATGTATATCTGAATGGAACACCGAGCCACCCGAAGGTATGCGGTGAGTGAACGTCGTTGCGTAATCTAGTCAAGAGATGTAGCACAAGGCCGAAGCCAAGGTTCAGGTGGTCGCAAAGGTCAAATGACCGAAAGACCTTGCAGCAAGTGGTGGAATGACCCAAATCACTATAAAAAAATTATGGGGCGAGAGAGACGTTCATTGGAACTCGCTCTGACTGGTAGAGTGAGGCCAAGTTGGCCTATAATAATTAAATACAAACAAGGTTACAAAACAGTATGATACAAGATAAAATACAAACAAGGTTACAATACAGTATGATACCAGATTAAATACAGATAAGAAATTTTACATATGTACAGAGAACAGAAGAGGTGAAGTCAGTCAGTGAATTGGTAGTGCATCTCTTGCAGTAGAATCTCCTGGATCCCCTTCCGGAAGCCTTTGTTGGAGAGGAGTTTTGGGGCTCAATCAGCTCTGGCAGAACTTGGGAAATGGCGGTTCCTGACATCAGCGTAGTGCTTGCTCACAGTCAAATATGAGGTGATTGACGTCTTGAGTCATCTTTCTTTCACTCCATATATACCTATTATTTTGTATCCAAACAAGTGATAGCTTTCTTTTCTTGTATAAATTTACATTCATATCTTGCATTTTATTAAAATTTATATCTTGTTTAAATTTACATTCGTATTCATACATTACGTAAATTTACAAGTTCGTTTTTAATATTAAACTGTAATTTTTATTGTTAATTTCATTTTTTATGAAGAGCTTCGAAAAACATGCTGCTCCTTAACGTTAAGGGGCCAGTGTAATTGCATTACTATTAAAACAATGTAAGTAAATTTATCTGTATGTACAGAAACTGGGGAAAATTCATTCCGATTACTTTTATAACTACATTTTTTAATAATTATTGAAATGTATATTTAAGAGAATATATTCTTTGAAAATTAATCATCTCTATCAAGATACTTTTTAACTTTTCATCACATTTTCTTACATTATTTTCTCTGTACGTGATATTTTAAAGCATACACTTTAATGAGAAGTTAATAAACTACACTCATAAGGAAAAAGAGCTTACATTGCTACAAATTTATCTCATTATTAACATTATTAAAAGCTATAATAGGCCTACAATATTCAAAATTTTAAAGAATCAGTTTTAAAATTTAGACGTGTGATAAAAGAATCCTTTGAGAATGCATCGAATGCATTACGATTTTCTATATTAAAAGTGTTTTTAATTTTAAAAAATTTAAATATTATATTGTATCAAGTAATGTGTGTATTCAAAAATGCATATCCATATTACAATATTTTATATAACTAGTCATTTAATATATTATCATAAGTTTAGCACATTTATTATATTTGAATTATTAACTGTATGCAATAGATATTTCATGCCATTTCCAAGCACATCACTAAATCCAGTTAATTCCTTTTCTTATTTTTTTCAACCATTCTTCAAATGTCTAAGTGTTAAATATAACAATTCTGCTTTCTTTATTATAAAAGCAATGTTTATAGGTAAAAGAATATGTTATTAAGCCACGCAGGAAGCCAAAATGTGAAATTTTGAAAGTTACATAAATATCAAAGACAAATTTCGTATTTTGAATTCAGATTAAAATGAAAAAGCAAATCAAATTATATATATAATATTTATCAACAAATATCGGTATTTGTAAACCAATTTAGCTTAACTATATTTGAGGAATGAAAAGTCATGAGTTTGATCCTAGTACTGTTACATAGAAAGGAATGTTATGCAGCTGCACCTAGTATGCAATTTGGCCAAAGTGGTTTTGTCTGTTGTTAGGTTGTCTGCTACAGAATGTGTGATTTAAAGAGAACAAATGTGTGCAATTCAACTCATTATACTGAAAAATGATATTAACAGTTTATTCTATTGTTTATTTAAAAAATTACAACTCACCGCACAATGAACATAAGTAAATATGCTCAGGTACAGGAAGTTTGCCTATATAGAGTAATGTTTATAATTAATTAAAATTGGAATTTAGAATTATTTAATTTAGGAAAAAATGATTAAATAATTATAAAATTAAATTTTTGCAGCGTTTTTTAGGAAATTGTAATTGTTATACGTAGTATTTTCAATACCTTTAATATTTCATTAGTAAAATCATTGTTAAGAAAGATACTGCAATAGTGAGGTTTAAATTTCAATATAATGATTAGTTTTGATTTCTTCGTAAAATTTATTAAATATATTGGAAATAGATTATGCTTTGCTTTAATAATAAAGAAAGTAAATAATATTATTACCACGGGATTTTTTCTTAAATAATTTTATATTTACATTACAGTAATAGAAATTTACTGTTAAACTTTTTAATTCAAAGTCCCATTAGAAAATTGTAGATCCCAATAATTTTCATAGAAATATCATTATGCATAGTCAACATCAAATAAATCTGAATATGAAAGAAAGAACAAGCAAATGCTTTTAGCCTGGTTTTCGAATAAGGATTTAAAATTCTCTAAAATGCATATCTGATGTTCTGAAAGATAACTAAATTCTGTTAGCATCTTAACGAAATGTTTCTCTAAAACTTCCAAGATTCTTAAGAACATTGAATAAGTTTGCTAAGATGAAAGTGACAGTTAAAAGTTTTTTGTTCGAAAAATGTGCATCCATTAACATTCACGTAGCCCTTTCCTTACTGATTGATAAAAACTTTTTTAAGAATTGAAAAAGTAAAAAGATTTTATGTGAAGATAGACTTATAAGTTCTGTATTTTTTTAAGTAAAAGTAATAAAACAAAGTGTATTCAAATAATAATGTCCTTGTTTATTAACATATGTATAACATGTTTTAACATCATAACATCTTGTTTATTAACATATATATATATATAATAATTACTATATATATAATATATATATAGTAAATTTTTATAAAATTAATCAAAATCTAAATGGAGAATAATAATCAAATACTAAATGAAGAATAATACATTGAAAATACGAAATATAGTAGCAGATGGAAAAATGTTCATTTTATAGTTTAAAATTTCAAAGAAAATATGGAATAAAGGAAAATGGAACGAAGTGCCAACATGGCCAACTTCTTCAGGGAATTTTGATCACATTTTTATGCCTAAGATATTTCCAACCTTGGTATATATATATATCTGTGTGTGTGTATGGATATATACATACATACATAGGTAAGTTTCAATAATACAACATTAAAATGTATAGTTTCATATATTTTATTAAACTTATCTAATTGAAATACATATACAATATAATAGATATTTTAAATAAATCGTTCATTTATAAACATATAAATTTTTCTTAAATTTAATGAATTTTAAGTAATGCTTATTTTGCCTAGTTATATAGTATTGCCTTTACAATATATAATATTGAAATCATAACAATAATTAAAAATAATTTTACACAGTTTTCTTAAATAATTAAAAATAAAGAATTATATTATGTTGAAATAAAGTTTTAAAAATAAGTGCAATTGCTTTTGTCAATCATGAAGAGAAGGAGAAATTATACTTGTCTATCTTGAAATACGTTTGTCTTGTTATACATTGTAAGAAAATCACATTTTTTTAAAAATATGGAAAATATGATCTACCTATTTTATAACCATATTAGTTCAAAATGTAATTTATCTGAAATGTTTTTGCATCAAATAAAAAAATTGATAATCTTATGATATTTCGGGAAAAAAGGTGATCACAAGCAACAAGAAAAAAATAATCAAACGAAAAATATCTTTGGCTGGCTAAAATTCTCAATAATTATATATTGGTGTGGTTTTTTTACATCTGGACAGTCAAAAAATGTTTTCTAATGCCAGCGGTTTGTCTGAACAGTTATCACAATTCCTGTAGATTCTTCTGCCATCTCTGTGGACCTTCATGCATCAGTGATGTTTGGTTCTAGCTTTCTAGCCAGATAATAGTCTTTGTGGTTAATATATCAATGTCCACATTACAATGCTGGTGTTTTGTGTTAGAATTGACATTTCTTTTATTTTAAATTTAGCTGTTGCATTTGCATCTTGGAGTGGTAACTTAATTATTGTTGGTAATTAAATTTCTGGTTTCCTTGGATAATTTATTTGCATTTTCATTTCCTGCAATATCAGCATGTGCGGGTACACCATGGAAAGTGCAGATTTTATTCAACTCTTCAGTGTCATAAAGATTTGAATAGATATCTTGGGTGATAGAAGAGTTCCCATATAGAATTGCTTGGTAGGCAGCCTTCGAATCACAGAAAATAAAAGTTATTTTGAGGGGCTGAGAACTTTGTGCATGTTAAGTGCCTCTACAATTGCTCTAAATTAGAGGCTATAGTTCCAGCGTCAAATTTACCTTAGTAAAGAAAGTTCTTGTTTAATTTTTTATTTGAATAATTAACATTGTATTAGTTGAAATGAAAAAACGCAAATGCTAACATTCATATAAACTACCTCGTCTATTTTTAATATCTAGTGATAAATCTGTAGAACAATGTGATAGAGAATATTAAGAATTCGTATTATTTTGTTGCTTAAAATAAATTGATATATTATTAGATAAGCAGTTACACAGAAAGCATTTTGAATTTTTATGTGAAAACACTTTTTAAGAAATATTTCCTCATGCTCAATAACTGGTGAGTCAATAATTAAATAAATATCGACTTCCAAATAAGTAAAATTATCATTCGACATAATTCAAATTTTATATATTAGAAATTCTAATATCTTTATATAACCATGTTTTTTTAAAAACATTTTGTAAATTGATCATAATAATGTTTGTAATTTAAAAAATCCAATTTTGAATTCATTTAAATCATGCATATAATTTTTAGATAATCTGAATTACTTCAAAGGAATTTAGTCATAATTACAGAATTTGTAGAAATTATTCTCTTGGTTACTACAATGATTTAAAATAAAAAATATAAGAAATATGAATACTTATAAAATAAAATAAAAGAATATATTTATATATAACTTCAATTTATAATTAAGTTATCTTAGAGAAAGTCTTAAAATATTCATAACAGGAATTTCTTTTTGTTTTCATGCTACCACTATATCTTTAAATTTACAAAAATAATAATTAAATTTACGTAAATAATGCAAGAAGTGCATTTCGATATTAAAAAAAAAACTCTGTAATATTCATATAAACAATACCAAATAGGTTTTTTAATATGTGCATACAATTATTTGAAACTAAATTTTTATTCTATTTAGCAGTTTGAAAAGAACCTACTCTATATTTTCAGAACCATATAAGTAGTAATATAAGGATATCAGAATATATTGTATTAAATTTTAAAGGAAAATGTATTTGCTATTTGCTATGCTTAGCCAATTTTAAATAAATAAATATTTAAATAATTTTTCTGGTTTGTTGAATTCTTCTATAATAATTTACGTGAAACAAATTTTAATTTTAAGAAATATTAAAAAATGAATTTTTAATAAATATTAATAATTATAGAAATATAAAAAATTTTATTTTTGATATTACAAAAAAATGAAAGAGCAATTAATATGATAAATGGAACGTGATTAATTAATGTAATAAAAACGTTTATAGTGGTTTAAATTATTTATTAGAAGGTAATCTTCCATAATATTTCAAAACTAAAAAATTGTTAACTTATTAAGAAGAATATTTAGTGTCTTAAATGAAAATCTATTAAAAGAAAAGTGTCAATCAAGTTTTGAAATGAATAAAAAAAATCATAAAATTGAAATTACTCCAAATTGAGTTTAATAAAAATTTAATTTTCATTCTTTAAGGATGCGCATATAAAAACATCGACACCGGAGATGTTTACTAAGGAATTTATGGATAGAAATAAAAATAAAAAAATGATTTTTACTAAGAACTTGATTGATAAAATTATATGTTGTTTATTCCTTTTACAAGTATTATATTAAACTGCATTTTAGTAAAATATTGTTTTGTTTTTATCATTTCAAATTTGTTGTATAATTTAATACAATAATTGGGATTTACACAGACAAATATTCTTACTGTGATTAAATTCAAATAAAAGTATTATAATTTAATTATTTTGTTAAGTAACTAAATGCATTTTTATCATAAGATTTTCATGTTAAAAATTATATCTGTCATAAATTGAAACATTCTATACATTTCAAAATGAAAATCATTAAGTAAATAAGTGATTTACATAATTATTTTTTCGAAATTCATGTCACGTAATTGCGAACTGAATTTATTTCTTTAATATTTTTCCACTCATATATCAATTGGATTCAATAAATTATATCCTTAGAGAGAGAAATGGATTATACCAATTAAAAGTACCCAGATAATAAAAATCTTTAAGTGTCAAACGTTAAACACTATAATAAAGTTCGAATTCACTTGAATTTTTAATTATTTTAGTTTCTATAATTTGTTGAATGTGCTATATAATGAATATAAATTGGATAATCATAAAATGTGCTCAGTATAAACTTATTTGATTATAAATTAAACCAAAATACGTACACGTATTGATCTTTGAAATAAGGATTTTCTGTAACGTGTAGTATTAAAATAATATATAAATTTAGACATCAAATAAATTTACATTTATAAATTTTTCTAAAACGATTATGTCATTATATTTATTGATCTTAGTTCTTTAGTTCACAGTGCAATCGACATTAAGCATTATGAATATTTCAACTTATCCAACAAAAGACATAATTATCAGATATTTTGAACTCTAACTGAACTTTAAATGTAATAAACCAGGTATGACAATGTTTTTCCGGTATCAAATTTTCATTGAATATTTTCGGAAAACTGTACAACAAATTTAAACTTTAAGGTTATTTACTATTCATATTCAGATCGAACATTTTTATTTGGATTGCTGTTTAATTTACTTTTTGTGAATTTTCCTAATTTTAAATTATAAATAATAAATGTTTTAATAAAAGATAATGTTTGAAGTGTCATTATTTAATCATAAATTAGTGAAATTTATCATTTATTAATTTTATGCTATTTATAATAATATGTTTCTATCGAATTAAAATTATAAATAATTATGAACATTTTCTGAAGCCTTAGATGGAAATGGAATTCTCATTACTCAGAATTATCATATTTCTGAAGTTGCACAATGTATTTTTAAAGTTTTTTAAAACTTATTTAATTATTTATTGTATAATATATACATATGTATGCATATATATTAATGTGTGTGTGTCTGTGTAGGAGCATTTATTCCTTCACTGTCACTGCTTGCTTACTTGTAAATAACATCTATAATTAAGTGTTTTTTTCCACAGATTGCAACAAAACGTACACCGGTAAATCTGGGGTAAAGTATCCAATAAGAGTAACCGGACCATTTCAGCGATTTTTACCATTTATCTGCAAAATTAATTTCGTGGCAATGGGTGGAGATTTCGGAGAGTCTGTGGAACTTTCCTTTCTTTCCTTTCAAATCGGAAAATATGAATTTGGAAAGTAAGATAATTCTTTTTTCACTAATAGATTACATTTACTTAAAACCTAATCTCTTATGTTTTAAATCTTAATTTTTTTGTATTAAATAAATGGGGTTTTGTGATTAAAATGACTAAAATTTCAAATAAAAGGGAAATGCGTTTCCCATTTGTGTAATATTAACTTGGATGAAATTAAAAAAAAAGATTACTTAATTCTATATGCCAAGGAAATTATTATTTATTAAAAATATTGTTATATAAAACTATGCAATTTTTGAACAATAGATCTTGTAGACATAGAGTTGTAAAGAAATATTTTTCAAAATTAAAGCAAAATGTAAAATATTTTTGAAATTTTTAAATCATCGTTTTTTCTGAAATTTTTCTAAGTATGATTAAATTTTTCTTAAAATTAAATTTAGTGCATAATTTCTTTGGAGAATATGTTTAAAAAGAATTTTTAACTTTATAAAATATATGTAATATAAATATCACAAGAGAAATGAGTGTTAAGCAATTTTTTTGAGGAAAACTTTTTGTTTGTCTTTCAAAAATCACAAAAAATAGTTTTGATTAAATTCATAAATTTTGTTTCATTGAGTGTACAGAATTTTTAATTTCATATAATATTAATGTATAAAAAAGGATTTTTTATATATTTTTTCCTGAAAACGATATTTAGATATGCATAAAAATTTAAACATGGCTTTATTAAATGAAATTTTAAATTTTCCACATTATTTTTATTTTACAGTTAAACGTAGGAAATATAAGCATATGAATATACACATATTTGTATAAATAAGATAATATTTAGAATATAGTAATTAAGTAATTTGTGTTTTTCTAGCTGAAGGGAATCAAGGCATCAAAATTATGCATAAGTTAACAATTAAAATTACAATTCTCAATTTCAAATTCATTAATTTACGAATTTCACAAGACATCATTTTATTCTCTTATTTTAAGTGCACTCAAGAACATTTTAAACAGAACACCAACAAGGAAACATCAGCTAGAAAGGAAATACACATGATGGGATACGGATGAGAGATTAACTTGACCCCAAAGGCAAGATAACTAAGCAAATGTAGTGTGCACAATTGAAGAAATATAACGGATCATCAAATCATCGTCCGTCATTGAGTTGATTGGGTGTCTGATGTCATCATGAGGCAGTTATGCCCACAAATCCTGAGAAGCCACCTTCAAATCATGTAGAGTGACACGACGTCATCTAGAATTTCAATTAGTCTTACACATGCTCTATAGAGGACAAGTCAGAGGAACGAGTTCTCCATTTATTTATACATATCTGAACAAGACATACCGAATCATGAGAAATTCGACATGTATGAGGGCAAGCATTACTTTGTTGAAATTACACCCGGGATTCTATTTGGTAGAAGGCTCATATAGACTAGAATCTCATTAACATAATTCTGACTCGTTAAGATTCCACGTACCCAAACTAGAGTGAACCGGTTATTTAAGGTTGGATTTTTGACTTAAATTTGCTTTATGAGCAGTGTCATGTTGTAGTTTAGACAGGATTTTACTGTTTAATCGGACATCTCCACACAAGTGTGGGGTTGTCATCTGATCTCAGAACGTACTAGTATTTATTATTGAACATTACGTTTATGCAACCTGGGATCTTTTTAGCTTACATGTCACTTTTGTTTGATAATACTGCTGATGGATACAGGTGTTTCAGTGTTAAAAGCAGCACATGGCAAGGCACTTTGATAGGAAGTTTATTTCTGCTGGGCGTTTGGAAATTATTTATGCAACAAATGATATTCCTAATTGTGATTATATCGTGAATGTGTTAAGTAATTTTTCCATAAAGAAGAACACAAATTCTTTATTTTTTAACACAAATAATATTTTTTTGAAAAAAATTATTTATTTAAAATGTTCTTGTTATAATCTTTACTATTATGACTTACATATATAAAGAAAAGTTAATAAATAATTAAATAGTTCTGAGTTACATATAAATTTAATACATGATTTTATCTTTTATAATTTAATGATTTTAATCTGAATATCCTTAAAAATGTAATAATTCTTAAGATTAAATTCCGCTCAAAACATTTTTAGATGTTTATTAAATAAATAAAAAAAATGCTGGTATAAGGTAAAATGTTCCATGTTCTTTTGAAAACAGATATCTTATTAAAACATTTCCATTTATTTTGGAAGACTTTTCTTACCAGAAAAAAATAAAAGAAAACAGAGAAAAGCTATGAATTTATATAGCTTGCGTTAGAAACATTTTCGTTAAAAACTTGGAAGTATTAAGCATTTTCGTGAGCTACAAAAAGTTATTAACTAATCATCAATCAAAATTCCTTCTTTACTCTTTTATTTATTCTGCCTTTGTAAAATAGTAATGGAAGTAAAAAATATGTAAATCTTTATAAATAAGTGATGATATTCATAAAAGTGCATGGAAATTCAATCCTTCATGTTTTCTGAGGTATATTATATATAACTATATAGATGAACACATATTACAATAACATACTAGATAAATTAATATTACAAAAATAGAATATATATTAAATAAAGGACATTCTTTGCTGTCTGATATATGATGATGAAATGAAATCACAGTGAGTTTTCTTTTTCTCCTCTACAATAAAATCACAATATAAAAATAATGTAAAAGAAGCATAAATTTCAAATGGAGTTCGAAATAGCATGTTTTTTAATAATAAAGAGATTATGCTAAAAATCCTTTTTACACACATGTTTTAATATTTTATGCTTTATTGCAAGCTTTGCATAAATATTTGTAAACTATGTTATTCACTGTGATTTTTAAAATGAAACTAAGTTTCATTTTAAAAAGATATTCAATATTATATTGTCTTTACTACTATATTATAGACTTGATCTTGATTATATAATGGTTATTAAATAAAAAGAGTCATATAAGAAGCAATAACTATATATATATATATAAATATGTGTGTGTGTGGGTGGTTGGTTGGTTGTGGGTGTGTATGTGTATTGCTGTTAAATTTCTTTTTTAATGCATAACATATATCTCATTTCAACTGATTATAAAACCAGACGATACAGACGTATTAAAATAATCTTATTGATATTTTTAATACAATATCATTAGCCTAAAAATTCAAATTTCTCATGTAAGCAATTATTAAAAATAAAATGATTTTTTATCTGATGAGAGTTTGAGAGTAGTCTTAAATGAAAACCATGCAAATGCCCAGGAAGGCTTACTTAGTTTTTTGAGTTCATGATAAAATCATATTTTTGATAAAATAATCTCGAAATTATATTCATTTCACATAATTGTTTCCTCATGCTTAAATTGTTCAAGCTAGTATGCCAGGATACTCTCTAATGAAATTAATTTTTCTTCATCCATGGAATTTTTTACTAATGAAACATTGTACATATCCCCTTCAAGATTAATACAATGTGCCCATTTTCCATGGTAAAGAAATTGGCCTAAATACAGAAGTCATCTATTTGAACATCCTCAAGCATTATCTTTAAAAAGTCGTTTCGTGGATACAATAAACCATTCAGATATTACGAGGGAAATAAAAGGAAAATTCATAACTATTTTTTAGCGAACAATATGTAGAATTAATGTTTCAAATGTTTCACTAGTGAGAAGAATAAAACTTTGGTAATTTATTTTCGAAGAGTAGGGTTTTACCGTTTGACGAAGGTGAGCCATTTTTATTTGCAACCTGCTACATATTCTTACATAGCCTGAAAAATTGAAAATCCAAAAAGTCATGATTAGTTCTTAACTTTCATTAAGCTCCCTAATAAATCCACATAATTTAAGGACATATATTCAAATGAAAAAAGACGCGCTCCTAATTTACAAAGTAGACATTTGTATTTTCCTATCTACGTTTAAAAATATTTGTCAACAAACGGCCAGTAATTTAACTATTTTTAAAAGTTATTTTTTGCTCAAGTGCATTAGTAAAAAATTTGTTTGTTCTTAATATTTCTTACTTGTATATCTTTTAACCAAAAAAAGGCCTCGTTTTTTTTAATTATTTAAAAAAAATAATTTTGAACTTCAAGTTTATACACCTTCAGAATTACTTAAAATTAAATAAATAAATTTCAATCATTAACATAACATGGAAAGTACTTAGCCAGTAAAAGTTTTCAAACACGCAACTTAACCATTGTCTAAATTCGGAGACAATTGGTTTTGCTTAGTGGCTTTGGTCGGCTGTCGTATTTTGCTGTCTAAATATTCCAGCAATCTGCTTATTTATTTTATATTTATGTTAATTTATAAATCTATTGTCATATATAAACACTTTTTATCACGACAGTTGATAATGTCAACAGTTCATAGAAACATCATCACTGTTTTAGATTAACTTAATTTTTATGTAAGCTACATGTGTTTAACCATATTGAATATAAATACAAGCATAATAATGAAATTCTATTCTTTCTATGAAAGACTATATATATATATATATATATATATATATATATATATATATATATATATATATATATATATATATATATATATATATATATATATATATATATATATATATATATATATATATATATATATATATATATATATATATATATAAATTGAATTAATATCAAAAGGAAAGAAACATTTATTCTGTTATCTCATATTTATCTTGATGAAATTTTCGTTTACTCAACGTATTTAACATGATTGGGAAAATGTTGAATTAATTTAGTTTCGTAATATTGATGCATAATATTTTATCAAAAAAAATTGTCTTAAGTATCGATAGCAATTTTACTTCCACAATGCATCATAAAACAAATTTCATATTTGAAATCTTCATTATAATATTACATGCTTTTTCAATATTATTTTAAAGGTATAAAATAATATGTGAACATTAGAGTGCTTTTTTCTCTCAATAAACGCCAACCGGAAATATTCATGTGGTGATAAATCTAAAGAATTTGATTTGTCGAAATTTCATCACTCTTTGCACAAAGGAAATTCTATACGTTATTAGGTAAAAATATCTGAGTTATAATATTGTTTTTTATGAAGGATAAAATCCTCCTGCTCATGGGCATACCTATTTTTATAAAAATATAATTTATTCATGGAATTTTAGGGAAAATGCCACCGAATTATAGCATTTCAGTCTAGCTTATTTGTATTTTTATTATGAAGTGTTTTTACTTTAATACTTTCCAATATAATAAAAGTAGTTTCAAGTAATGCTGTAGGTTTATTTTTGTATTAAAAATGCCGTTTTAATAGATAGATGTTTAGGACGATAACAAAAAATGATCATATAAAATTAATCTGGCTTGTAATAGTCAATAATAAGCAAGTCTCCGCACTCGATGTTGTAAAGCAACCAATATTTTATCTGAGAAAATATCTGAAGTGACTCTAATACCAGGATTATACGATTGGTAATGTGATTTATATTTTTGATTGCTAATATCAAAACACACGTCTCATCTTCGATGCAATCAAATTTTTAACAGATTAATAGAAGTTATTTAAGCTTAAAATGTAAAAGTTTGTTATAAATATGTCTGTTCTCAAATGTATTAATGATTGATTTCTCTTAAAATCTATTATCATTCTCTCTCAGCAAATTTAAGTGTTTATTTGTTATAAACTCCCATTTTAAGTGTGTATTTAATAAGCAAAATAGAAAAGCCATATTTTCTTAGTAAGATTCTATTTAATCATCTACTAATATGAGATTGCTAGCATTCTTTCTTTACATAAGAGAAATGTAAGTCGTTAATATAATCAATATAAGAGCATTTAAATTGCATTATATGATAGTTTACTTACATTTTTTCTTAAATATTCTTCATAAATTATAAACACAAGTGAATCTCAAATAAAATAGTTCATTTATTTATCCTCTGCATACAAATTTCAATTATTTTATATACTTTATGACATTATTCTGTTTAATGCAATTCAAGTAAATGAACAAAATTTACGGTTTCCTACATAGACAAAAGTTTAATTTATAAATCGCAGACAAAATTATGAAAAAAACATCAATTGAATGTCAAATAGTTTGCATATAATTCATTTTGTTATTATCAGAAAATATTTAATGAATCTTTTTTTGAGTATTATATTATTTCTTCTAACCTTCTTTTAAATGACTGTTTATGCATCACTCTTTCGCTTAATGGACTAACACTAAATATTTTGATTTTAAATTCTTTTGCGTTATTTTAATTTAAAGATCTCATATACTTGCAACTTTATTTTTCGTTGTTTTTTACATTTAATGTAATTGATGTAAATTACTGAAAATAACTATTATACTTTTTCTCTAAAAGCAATGTCTTAGTTCCATACGCCATAAAGTGTTAGTTTTCTTTATTTCTAGTATAATTTTTTTTATGATGAAATGTATTTGAAATATTTTAGAATATTTATTTATTTCTTCTTAAACTTTAAAATCAAAATACAATTCTTCAATAATTTTAAAAATATTTTTTTTAATTTCTTAATTTTAAATAGGCAAGGAAAAATACTTTATGTTCAAATTTTCCTGAAATGGTATCATAAAGATAGTACTATACATTCGTTAAATTATTTAAGCTTCATAAAATATTACGTGACAGTTTAATAATCTTTTTATATTGTTTCAAATAACTTCTTCAAAGAACATTTATGATTTTAATTTAAAAAAAAAGGATTTCCTTAGTGTGAAAAATCACTCAAACTCGCTGACGCTTCCAAAGAGATTCATTAACTTAGCTGATAACGCTATAATGATTGTAAGCAACCTTAAAATCATTAATTTTATAAGTTTTTTTCTTTTTTGCACTTATTAGCAAGAATTCACTAATTAGACGTTATCATCATTGGTTTAAAATTTTGAATGGCATTCTCAAGGGTTGAAGAAATTTATAACAAGTGCGTGTTTCGTTACTTCCGTGTTTAAGAGAATTTATCAGCGCAAAGTTCAGATATTTTCCGGTTTTTACTTTAGTACACGAGAAAAGAATTTAAGAAAAAATATATAACAATACTTTCTCTGAAGTATTTACTGAAGAATGTACATTACTGTATAAATTTATAGCAAAGTTTAGCGTTCAATTGGGTCAAAAATATAATAGTGTGTTGCTTTTTCTTCATAATTTTTAACAGTTCCCTTATTGAAGAATAGTTAATTTATTTTATGGTTTAACTACAAGTGTCCTTTTAAATTTTTTCACATAGTCAAATTTAAATATTTTAAGATAATTTGAATTACTGAAAAATACTTAAAGTTTTTTTTTTAATATTAATATTTTCAAAAAGTAAAAACAAAATCTTTACTTAACTATTTAAAAATATTTAATTAAAAATACTATATATAATTTGTTATAATGTCTTAATATATTTGTACACTATCAAATATTAATTAAATCGAAAATTTTAAGTATGGCTAATTTAAAGAAATATTAATTTTAGATTCAAAATACTCCAAAATTTGTCTATGGAAAGAAAAGAAAGTAATTTTTGTTAAATGTTTCTTGAACATTTGAGTTTCAGGGTCATCTATTGAGAAAATAAAGAATCATGTGAAGTAAGGAACAGAAAATGTATGAGAATGAAATAACTTGAAAATGCAACACAAAGCATGAGTATGCTATTTATATCTGATCAATATCATACAAGTACATTACCCAAATAAAATGATAATTGCTATTTCACCGTTTAAAAATTTATCACAAAAACCGATTGTTTGACATTAAAACGATTGTGCATATTTAAATAATCAAAACTATATGGATTTCTGCCAAATGAAGTAATAAAAGAGAACAACAGACAACTCTGCATCATTTCTAATCATATTTATCTTAAACCATTTTGACAGTATAAAGAAAAAATAGCTTTTATTTTTTGATTCTATCTTGAAATCCATGCTATGTATTTTGCACAGATATGAAAATGATCTTGCTAGAAATAAATGTATTTATAGATACGTAAAAATAGTTTTTATTATTTTCCCATATTTGGTTATATAAATAAGCGTATCATTGTTTTTTGCTGAATCACAATGTTGTATCCCAGTATTTTGCCATGACTCTTGAGTACTTTCTATCTTTATGTCTATTTATAAGAAAATGTATATCAACCTTCCATTTTATAGTTAAAAATTTGAATAATAATAAGTTTTTTCTTTATAGAAATCTCAATTTGGTATGCCGTAATGGATATATGCGAATACATGAACCAATATCAATCAATTTGGGAGAAACGGATGATAAACCTTTGTTTGGAAGTTTCTGTGGTAAACTTGCAGAAAGAAGTGCCACATTTTATTCAAAATCTAGTAATGTGTCTATTTCTATTATTGTTCCCAGTAGAGTATCAATATCTACATCAACTTTCAGTCTATTTCTAACTTTCCGATTCTTAACAAGAAATCCATCGCATACACGAACTGATTCGAGGACTAAGTTTTCAAGTTTCCAATATGGTAATGCCTTGCCCGGCACTTTCTGTGACAGAATGTTCTTAAATTGTCACTTAAGACCTTGTAGAATAAGAAGTCCTAACTTTCCAGGATTTTACCCAAGAAATATCACTTGTAACTACCACATTAAGCAAATGCAGATACCTCATGCAAGCATTGCCTCTATTGTTCTTCAACAGGCAAATGAGTACAAAATTTTTATTCCTAGAGGTAGGGAATCTGCTTCTTCAAACCCAACTTCAAGTATTCATAATTCCCTATTGTCTACAGACTGTTCAGACATGAGTGATGCTGTGATGATATATGATGGACCAACAAAAAATATGCCTTTACTGACAAGATTTTGTGGTGAAGGTGCTATGCAACCTGTGATATCAAGTGGATCGGAAGTTCTCGTTCTGTTAAGAAGCTCTCCATTTAGTGTTTTATGCAGCTCTAAGCTCGAAATTGAAATTTCGGTTAAATTTGAATCAGAAATATCAGCATTTATGCAAAGAGATCGAAATAGATGTGCTTATATTATTGATGCGAATAGGCATAGGCGACAAGGTGTGATAATAAGTCCAAGATACACAATGCCCGAGAATTCATCCTGTAGTTATAAATTTATAGGATCTTCCAGCTATGACCGTATTTGGATTTATTTTGTTAAATATTTATCGACAAAAACTGTTTTCCCCACAGTCAGCACTACTGACAAATCAGTTTGTGAATCCAGTAAATTAGAAATATTCGATAGCCAAGATAGATGGCCTATGCTAGATTTCAATGATGGTTTCGATTCATATCCCTTACAGTTTTGTGCTGAAACAAATAGTCCAAAAATATGTTCTCATGCAGCAGATTATCCCCCTCATTTTTCTCCTGAACGACCTTGTAAAATTCCGGATGAGAGTTACCTCTCAGCTGGACCAACATATGCCATAAAGCACACTTTTCATTCTACAAAGGATTCACTTGACATACTCAAATATAGTCATTTCATTGCTAAATATGAATTTGTTGATACCAGACAAGATGGTATTGCCATTGGTAGAACTGAATGCGACAGAAGATTTGATAGCCGTTCAGCAAAAGGGGGATTTATTTCCAACTCTAAAAATATATTCTTTTATGGAAGAGGTGGAAGAGAAAATGTTTCATGTGCTTTTCATTTTGTTGGATTACCTTCAGAAAGAGTTCGCATCACAATATTTAATGTTAGATTATCAGTAACAAATTCAGAGACGAACTGTGAAACACATTTTGATAAACTTGTTCAACGATATGTTTGTAAGTCTCCTTTGAAATCCACAACAAATAGAATGGCGTCATTAAGTGCCATAGAGTACTGGGACCGCCACTCATCAACTGTAGGCTGCATATGTAATACCACATCAACAGATCGATCCAAAAAATACGTTTTTGATTCATTGGTAAGTAATGTGAAGCTCATTTTTGCTGTTAATCTTATGACAGCGTTAGAAGATTTTAATGATTTTAGCTTCGAGGCGAAGTTTGAGTTTTTCAATTCCACATTTTGTGACACACATGTTTTTGATGAAAGGGAAAATTTGAGTTCGCAAGGCTCAATAGAATTTCACGTGCCTCATGGAAGAACAAATTTCACTAGTGGTGAAGATTTCTTTCGTCCTCTTCGGTGTCGTTGGCAAGTAAAAGCTCTTACTGAAAAGTACTTGTATCTACAATTCAGTGGCTACGAAATTTTACAAGAAAACTGTAAGGAAGGCATGATTGTGCTTGTGTTCTTAGATGCCCATCTAACAATTCCTACCGCAACTGCTTGTATCGTTGGTGAAAATAACCAACGACAAGCAGACACTAAGGAATTTCACGTGTTTTCTCAATCTTGGTATAACGATACCTACAGTATCACAGACAACAATCGTGATTATATTTTTATTGAAATAGTTGCAAGTCATAAATGGAAGGGGATTAAATTGCATTTTCATTGGATGGAAGTCACCAAACCTTTTTATCGTAGTTTATCAGGACGTCCTTTGAGGAATGTTGACTGTGTCTTCGAATGTCCTGAAATCGGAGCTTGCATTGACCCTCATCTTTGGTGTGATGGTGAAGAACACTGTCCTTCAGGATTTGATGAATCACCAGCAAACTGTCATCCATTATCTAAGAGTATGGAATATTTATCTTTAATTGTGATTGGTGGTTCTTTAGTACTACTGATTTTAGGATTTTTGATTACTTGGGCTTTGATAAGGCATCGTCACTCGCACAGTTCTTGTTCAACAGAAGATGATGACCGGACAAAAGACTGTAACCACCGTTGTTTAACTCCAACAGAGGATTACCAACTGGAAAGTCCAGTTCATTGATTTTTTCAGAAATTTTATAAGAAAATATTAAGTGTTTTGTATATATCAATTTGTTGTTTATAAATAAATCTCAAAATAAAATGAAATTTTTGATGTTTTATAGTTTTATATTGCAAAAATATCATCATAGAATGCAACACTTATAAAATAAATGTAAAACATACATTGACGCTGTTTGTTTTTCAATTTAAAATGTAAAGGTATTCAACTAAAATCTGTAAGAATAGTCATTTAGTTTTACAAAAATAATTAAAAGTGTAATGTTCTAATTTAAATGTTATCCTTATAGAGGTACATTTAATATCTTAAATGTTAGGTTTTAATTTTTTATTTCATCATATTTTTTATATTTTAATATAAATATATTATTTTTATGTTCAATAATTATTACGTAACTTATTTTTTCCTTTAGTGTCATATTCAAATTTTGTTAATTAGTGAACTCTGAATATTTGTTGCATTTTTTCCCTACAAATATTCAAACCAATATTTAAAAAAATTTAATTGATTTTTGTCTTTATAAATACATGATTGATTTTATAATACAATAACATTAATTTAGATAATAGCAAGTAATACATACGTGAATATTATAATCAAAATAGTTGAATTAGACACTTGAGTTTCCGGAAAACTTGAAAGCGAAAAACATTTACGCAAAATATGCAAAATATTTTAATTTAATATTGATTAAGCACAAAAAAATTTACTGGAAACATTTATTCATTTACGTTTAAACATTCGACATTTTTTAAAATATATTTATGAATAAATACCTTATAAAGTTTAACAATTAATAAAACTAGCAAGCTGGCTACTAATTTGAATATAATATTAGTAGCTCAAATCGAATAAAATCTTAAATAATAGCATAATCATATATTTCTATTATAAAGTGTACATATACATTTAAACAGGAATAAACGGAAAATATGACATTCGTAGAAATTATTTCAATGCGTAAATGTTTTGAATGCTTATCTATATACTGTCTAATTAAGGAATTTATTGGAGAAGCATATAATGGGAACTTTTTAACTATTTGAGTAAAGAAAATGTGAATAGCAGTTTCAGAAAAAAATGACAATTTACGTAACATATTTATTCTTGCCGTTTATATAGGTAAGAAATAACTTACTTTGAGAGTGAATTACGAAATATAAAAAAATTATCTTCGTATCATGAAATTAAATTTGGTGCCAAAATAATATCTTGATATCAAAGGCCATTTTCAAAAGTGCATGCTATGGACTTGACTATAAGAATGATAAAAATTCTTTTATGACATAAGTTATATATTTTTTATAAAATCTATGATGCTTTTATACTTTTTCGATACTTTAGAATTTCTATAATTCAATATTCAATTCTGTTTCATGCAATATCATTAATAAACAAAAAAATACAGTAAGTTCTTGGTGTTGAAGATTTTTTTATCATTATTTTAAAACTGTTCAACTAAGATAAACAAATGTTGTTATTCCTTACGATTACCAATAGCTCTTTTCTAATAAATGCAAAAATTTATTTAACAAATATTTTTAACATAATACTTTAAAAGTAAATTCATTTTAAATCAAACTTTAAAAATCAGCACATTTATTTCAAATGCTCTTTTTGTAAAAATATCAGAAAAAAGTTTATGACATTTATTTTCGTAAATAATATTTGTTTTTTTTATATTTGCAAAGTGTTTTAGATATAATTGGTGATCGGTTAACGAACATAATCCGCTTCTAGACTATATTCGCAATCCGAATTGTTCGCTAACTGATCATCGATTCACCATACGTATTTTGTGAAATCCATTAATTCGTTCTGAAGACCCTAAAAATAAATTTTAAAAAAAGAATGAATAATTCATTAATAATTTTATTAAAGAAATAATACATACGTGTAGTCTTTCATATTAATCATTCGTATTCATCTTCCGTTTATGGGGCATTAAATAAAATATCCAATGTCGATTACTTTTCTCTCTTTTATAAAAATGTCCCGGACGTGTTATAGTATTGTTGTTGTAAAGATCACAGACCTAACTGAAATTAGCTTAGTTTGTGTGCCATTCTAAGACCATTGTTCTTAAATCCTCTCACTTCTTCAACAAATGAATAAGGGGTGCTCAAAAATGAAATAAGTTTCGGTTTCGAATGAAATCAAAACTGAAACTGCTGGTCTACTTTGCCTCTAAATATTTCATCGGAAAACAAATTCGAGTATAGAACTTTGAAGTTTAATAGGCAAACAATGTAATTCAAGAGAGATAAAAACGATTTTTGATCCAATAAGTTTGGCAACCCTACACATCATGCCCCAAGAGCCGAGAATTTTTCGACAGAATTCGCTTTAGTTCTTTAGGTGAATATGTGTTCGAAGTCCGAACACTTATTTCTTTCTTGAAAATGTTCTTTGTCCAATTTCTTCACAGTCAAATTGTTTGTTAACCGATCATCCACTGTATTTTAAATTTCATTCATAAATTAAAATTTATAATTTATTGTAAATTTGTGACATTAATCGGATATCCAGAAACATATAATAAAAGTAAGTGTTTAATTATTTTAAAACAAAACAGTTTGAGAGATGTGTAAATAAACTGTTAAATATTTAAAATTGTAAAAATATATAAAACAGTTACGAAATTTTTTATGCAAATAATGGTAAATAAAATTTTGTAAAACCAGAGAAACATCAAAATTTGATGAATTAAAACTTTTTATTAAACAAAAAATACACATCTGTCTGTCTGAAAATAAATTATTTTTCTGAAAATGAGTCAAAAATAATGAAAAAACTAAAATTAAATTTAATTTTATGAAACATTAAAATTATTGCATTTGGTGACCATAAATAAATTTGATAAATTTTCAGAAATGTTACCAGTTTTTTCCCGAAATATGTAAAATCTTATAATATAGCATGTATTTATGATCAAAAAATTATATTTAACACCCTCATGTTAAGAAGACTATTTAAAGTTGAGTTTGAAAGCATAACAAATTAATAAATTGTATTATTATTTAGAAATAGAAATTTATAAAACATTTATTGTTTTGAGACAGAATATTTTTCCATTTTAAATAATTTTTTTCTATCTGAATAATTACTGAAACTATAAAAACATTATTCAACCTAGTTACAAATATCTCTTTAAGAAAATGAATAATTAATTATGAACTATTTATTCATGAAATTTATGTGTATTATTTTTAGAGAAATAAAGAATTTTATTTCTTAGTTTATTAAAAATGTATTGTATAAAATGAAATTCAATAAATTACATTTAAGAATTTCTGATAATGCTTTGGGAAGTGACCCTGTTTTGTAAATAAATGAAGAATAAAAAAATAATATCAAGCAAAAAATTTCACTATTATCACAATCTATAAGCATTAACATTTATTTGAATTTAAAAGACTTGTACTAAATGCTATTGCCAATTATTTTCACCGAACAAAATTATAAATTACATTCGCTGAGTACTTTAATTTATTACTGATTTAAAAAATAAAATTTATGTTTTCGAAATTATATATCTTAAGTGACAACAGTAATTTAGGAAAAAGTTTTAAACTTACCAGAATAAAAAATACATTTAAGTGTTTGAATGTAACATAATAAAATTAAAGTTCTTATTTGCTTTTAAGAAAACTTAATGTGAAAATAAGGGTTTTGCATCATTTTGCTCTTTTTCAAAAGGAAAGCTATGTGTACTAATTACTCTAAAGGAGATCCATCAAAAGGAAGTGCTTGATATACTTCTTGATAACCAAATTTTATGGAACAAAATATCTTATCATTATATATATAATGACAGAAATTTCAAATTCAATTAGACTTTATGAGTCTGCAATGCATACTATTGTGCTTAACACAAACTTTCAAATATGAAACAACGATATAAATACAAATATATAAAAGTAAAAATGTTTTTAATTGAAGATAAAACTATTTAAATTATTACCAGATTAGTTAACAGCGAAATTATTAAGAAAAATATTCTAAGATTTCTTTAACTATATCACTTTTACATATCTTTTTATATACACAAATTTGGAATAGTTAGAAATAAAATTATAAGTATTTACATAGCTTTATGTTTTCGTTTTTTAGATTTCAGCTAATCAATTATCAAATTTTAATCATACTGTAGTTAAAATAATTAATATATTAAAAACATTTTATTGATCCAAATAAAGATAACCTTTAATTTAATAAGCTAAATTATGGTATACATGCCGTGTAGTCTTCCTTTTTCATAATAATAATAATGAGTTAAAAATGTTTTGAAAATGAATTAATTTAAACATATATTTAAACGCTGAAAGCCTTGTACAGTGGAATCTAGATTTTTATAAGACATTTTTTTAAATTTTTTAACACAATCTGAAGTTTTATCTTGCTATCTACTTTCGGTAATCTTGTTATTAATACTCAAATGAATACTATATATATATATATATATATATATATATATATATATATATATATATATATATATATATATATATATATATATATATATATATATATATATATATATATATATATATATATATATATATATATATATATATATATATATATATATATATATATATATATATATATATATATATATATATATATATATATATATATAACAACCATTTAATAAAAGTATTAGAAGAGCAAAAAAAACTTATTTATTTCTATAAAAACATTAATAGAGAAACAAATAATATCGACAAACGAATAGATGCTTTCAAACATTTAAAACCAATACAGATTTCAGTTAAAATATTTTATAAAGAGTTATCTAAATCTTTCACGTTTGAAATGAGAGATAAATATGTATAAAAATAACATATACACAAATATTAAGACCCATATACTCAATATTCATTACGAAAACAAATATTCTTTACTCAGTATTTTAAAGAATAAGTAAATTCATTGAGATCCATAAAGCTTCAAATAGAATTAAGAAAGTCAAAAAATTTAATATAAAACAATGGGAAAAAACTCCTACATTCACAGAGAAATAATGAAAATAGAATTTGGAAGCAATCCAATATTGTGAAAATAGTTCCTTTATATAAAATAAATATATTTTTACGGAAAAACCCATTTTACTTATATTTCAGTTTCGACTCATTAGATTCGTATTTCAAAGGATTTCGTATTGCTTCCCTTCCATATCTACATGGAGTTCAATCCCATCTCAGAACTTAAATAAATGCTGAAATAACGTAAGTAAAAAGTGGTATAAATTTCCTTCATATCTGATTTCTTTGAACAGTCTTGATTTTTAAATTTGAATTAATAAAAATAATAAAGTCTGTTCGACTAAGAATAAAGGTTGCTACTTTAAGAGATAAAATACAAAATATTTAGATAAGTGTAGGCTATTTGTTATGTTCTTTATATAAACCTTTTCTGTTTCAAAACTAAACTTTAAACTGTTTCAAAATGAACTTGATATTTAAGCATCAACTCTCCTTAGATGCTTTATTCATGTCAAAATTGGAACAAACAATTAATAACAATGATAAAGAATTACATGATTACTCTTAATATTACATGATATAAAATGTTTTTGATTCAACATTAAGAGTCGCATTTCATTGCTCCATCTTCTTAAAGTAATTTTTGTCATCTAAGAATAGCATATTCAAAGATACCTCAATAAGTTAAAAGAAAAACAATGTTTTTATCATTAACTAAAATGACCTAAGCTCATCCTCGAAAATGCATATAGTTAATTCTTTAAAATGATAATTTTATATTTTTTTATCAATAACAAATTTCTGAAACAAATTTCGATAATCTGGTTGCATTGAAGAAAAGCGTTTCTTATATCGGTATGAGATAAAAATAATATTTTTGAAAAGATAATCACAGTTCTTTCAAATAAATTATTTTCTTTATAGAGCTATCATGAGGAATTTTCTTGAACATGAGGAACGAGGAAGCATATTTTAAACAGGAAACTAATGAAAAGTTTAAAATCAGATAAAGCAAAAATGCTTTTTTAGATCTGATATTTAAAGAGGTTAGAAAAAATTCTAGATTTTCTATAACCACTCATTTTATAAAAAGAATTATTAACTTTTTCATTACAATACATGTTATAATACTTACTTACAGGTATCTTTACATTTTACGTTGGTAATATGTTCTTGGTAATTACATAATATTGTATAATTCAAAAAAAACATAAATTCAAAACATGAGCACAAAATGATTGAATTTATAACTAATATATATCGATGCATATAATACATTATATATTTTTCCTGATGTAATGCAAAGACGATGGAAAAAACAAAATTAAGGAAGAATTCCAAATGAGAAATCTTATTATAGTGTGTTGTAAAGTATAATACTGCAATTCGTTTTTAAAATAAGCCCATTTATATGTTAATATATGCATCAATCTCAATATTTGGATATCGACAAAAATTATAAATTTGTATACATTAATAAAAATAAAAATATTTTTACATTTTAAAATCGTTTTACTTTTTGAATAAAATATTTTAAAACTTGTATATTTTTTAAATTGTCATATGAAAACAAATATATCAGAATGATACAGAATTTGTCTTTGATAATTTTTGCAATCTGAAAATTTTTAAACTGGAATTCCGTATCAAACTCGTTAGACTCATATGCTTCAAAAATTTTCATAAAATAAATTGTTTTGTATAAGTGATCTTTCTGATTTTATTCAAATTCCATATATTTTATATTATTTTTTGTTGGTAAACACGGTACACTACACCTTCATGTTTTCAAATGTAATTTAAAATTAATATATCATGGTATCCTAATAAATTTTTCAATATATGTTTACTATGTAAGACGTATGCTATTATTATAATTTTTATTCAAGCTTCCGTTTAATTATGATGAAAATGTTTATAATTATTTAACATAATATCACAATTTTCTTTGTTTGCTTTAATTCACTTATGTACTGCTTCAAATTCTAGTTTACAACAAATGTTGTAATGCAAAATAATTTCGATTATCCTTAATTAAATATTTTACATTTTTAAATATTTTCTTTTATATTTTTTCACATTCTTAAAATATTTACAAACTTTTTAAAAAATTACATATTATGCCCCAGATAAAAGAATTATTTATGATATTGTAAATTTGATTTTGATTGTTGATCACGAATAAATATATTTATAAACTAATTAAACTTTTCTATAATTAGTTGCTAAATTAAAATTTTAAAATTTATAGCTTCTTTCCTTTACATTTTTCTCTTAATAAGGTAATATTTCAAGCAATCAATTCTACTTTTGATGCAATTAACCATTCGTTGCAAAAACTTATTCTAAATGCAGTACTTTTCGAATCCTCTTAATTCATTATGATAACTACTGTTGCTGATTACCAATGACAGTTTTCATTGATGTTAGAAAATTTATAAATTTATATAAATTTATTTATTTATTTTTAAGTTATTGTTTAACATAATTAATAACGTTTCAAATTGTTTCATGAAAATGAACTTGGTATAATTAAACAATTAACAGTTTAATACATTTGTAAGTGAGTAAAATTTCAATAGTTAGTTCAAATATTTATTTTTAATAAATATTATTTACTTTTATAAATATATGTTTTAAGAAAGGTATGCAACAAGTTTGATATAATAGGTAATGCACAAATCACGCGAGAAAATAATTACTAATAAATTTTTAGTATTTATTCTTATATGCCGATTGTTAAAACATTTTGATATATTATTTTTACAAAATAATAAAATATTCAAAATTTATTTACAATAAACTTCGAAACTTTTATTTTATCCTGACTGTCAATTTTAATAAATTATATTCGAACAAAAAAGAAATGTTTTAGGAAATGAAAATAAATTTTTAACTTTTCCTTCCAACTTTGAGAAAGCTGTTTTGATGTGAACTATTTTCTTAATTTTAAATAAACATTAGAAAATTTTGCTGCATATTTTAATAGATAAAACATTTAAGCTATTTAGTATTTAGATTCAAACTTCAAAACAGTTATTTTTGGCTTTTCTTGATATAAATATTTATATAAATATGTATAAATATTGATATAAATATTTATATAAATATGTATATATATTGTAAATACTTACCGCCTAATATTTCTTGGATTATCTTACCTTTGAAAATAAATAAATTTACTTATAATAATTTGAATAGTGTATATGATTTCATCTGTGTTAGACAAATAAAATATGCTTTCAGTTTAAAATTGTAAAATTATAAATATTGCCTCAAAAATATGACATAATTTATATTGTTTGTTTTAAGTAAAATCAATTCCTAAAAAGTAAAAATTAAATAATGTGATGCATATATTAAAAAGAATCACGATGTTTTCAATCTTAGTCAAATTTACATTGACATTTTTTAAATGAGGAAATAGTTCACATAATAGTTCACATGTAATAGTTCACATAGTTCACATGTATTGGCAACAATATTGCTTACATTTTAATCACTCAATTAGATTGGTTAATATTAAATTCATTGCATATTAAAATTAATAGTGTTCCTAATTTATATATATTTACTACATATTACTGAGACAACATGCTACTGTTAAAAATAGTTAACTTAAGAAATTATGTAGTGTTGACCAATGACGGGAGTGCAAAAATGTTTTTTAAAATAACAATAACTGTATCAAAAATTACAAAAGAAATATTTATTGAATAAAATTAGCAAAGTAATCATATGAGTTTTGTTACAAAGTTTAAATATTATATAAATATCAAAAAATGAAAAAAAACTTTTTAAGTAATGTTTACTGAAATCCCACTTAAAACATTTTATCATAAAAATAGTAGTAATAAGTTTCGGTTATAAATCTGCTGTAAATGAATAAAAATATTTAATTTTAAAATTGTTCTTATGTATAATTTTCAATTATTGAAAATTTAGAAGTTCAAAATTATTCCAAAGTATATTTTTAAATTTCTATAAAAAAATGGAAGACGTTTTTATAATTTTTAAATTCTTTAAAAAGAGTTCATATCTAAAAATGTAATTTTCTGAAATATTTTGTATAATTTATGTTTCTAAATGTTAGAATAAATTTAACAACTAATCAAACAGAATTATATGAATATATAATTATTACATTTTACAAGAAAATCACATTTAAATTTATCATAATGATAATTTACAAGATTGATAAAGTGAATTCCATAATTTAACTGTTTTATTACATTTTAATAGATTTTGCTGTTATTTAAATATCGGTTGAATAATTGTTACCAAGAAATGCTAATCAAACAAAGTTTCAGTATTAGATCATATCAGAATTGCATGATATCAATTTATTTGTATCGATATCAATTGAACAATTGTTTTTATTGAAACTAAGGTATATGGAAATAATGTGTACGGTATATGGAAAAAATGGTCATGGAAATTTTGAATTTCTTTTAATTTGAAAACTAATCTTATTTAGTTTAATATAAATAATTTTAATTTTAAAATTATATTAAAAGTAAATGCGTGTTGCACTATTATTATGAGAATATCATATTAAATGAATTGTATACTGAGTTAATTCATGAAAGATAATAGAATGTAATAAATGGAATCATAATTATAAAAAATATATTTCATTAGTTATAAATGTTTCAATAATTTGCATTGAAATATATGTAATTTACTATTTTACTTTACCTTAAAATTTCGCAAAATAGCTTATTGTCAAAAGCACACAATTTCATATTCTAAAAGTGTATTCCTCTCACTACCAAATATGTTTCAAAATTTCACTAATACGCGAGAAACCACGCGAGAAAATAATTACTAATAAATTTTTAGTATTTATTCTTATATGCCGATTGTTAAAACATTTTGATATATTATTTTTACAAAATAATAAAATATTCAAAATTTATTTACAATAAACTTCGAAACTTTTATTTTATCCTGACTGTCAATTTTAATAAATTATATTCGAACAAAAAAGAAATGTTTTAGAAAATGAAAATAAATTTTTAACTTTTCCTTCCAACTTTGAGAAAGCTGTTTCGATGTGAACTATTTTCTTAATTTTAAATAAACATTAGAAAATTTTGCTGCATATTTTAATAGATAAAACATTTAAGCTATTTAGTATTTAGATTCAAACTTCAAAACAGATATTTTTGGCTTTTCTTGATATAAATATTTATATAAATATGTATAAATATTGATATAAATATTTATATAAATATGTATATATATTGTAAATACTTACCGCCTAATATTTCTTGGGTTATCTTACCTTCGAAAATAAATAAATTTACTTATAATAATTTGAATAGTGTATATGATTTCATCTGTGTTAGACAAATAAAATATGCTTTCAGTTTAAAATTGTAAAATTATAAATATTGCCTCAAAAATATGACATAATTTATGCTGTTTGTGTTAAGTAAAATCACATCCTAAAAAGTAAAAATTAAATAATGTGATGCATATATTAAAAAGAATCACGATGTTTTCAATCTTAGTCAAATTTACATTGACATTTTTTAAATGAGGAAATAGTTCACATAAATATATTGGCAACAATATTGCTTACATTTTAATCACTCAATTAGATTGGTTAATATTAAATTCATTGCATATTAAAATTAATAGTGTTCCTAATTTATATATATTTACTACATATTACTGAGACAACATGCTACTGTTAAAAATAGTTAACTTAAGAAATTATGTAGTGTTGACCAATGACGGGAGTGCAAAAATATTTTTTAAAATAACAATAACTGTATCAAAAATTACAAAAGAAATATTTATTGAATAAAATTAGCAAAGTAATCATATGAATTTTGTTACAAAGTTTAAATATTATATAAATATCAAAAAATGAAAAAAAAATTTTTAAGTAATGTTTACTGAAATCCCACTTAAAACATTTTATCATAAAAATAGTAGTAATAAGTTTCGGTTATAAATCTGCTGTAAATGAATAAAAATATTTAATTTTAAAATTGTTCTTATGTATAATTTTCAATTATTGAAAATTTAGAAGTTCAAAATTATTCCAAAGTATATTTTTAAATTTCTAAAAAAATGGAAGACGTTTTTATAATTTTTAACTTCTTTAAAAGAGTTCATATCTAAAAATGTAATTTTCAGAAATATTTTGTATAATTTATGTTTCTAAATGTTAGAATAAATTTAACAACTAATCAAACAGAATTTTAAGAATATATAATTATTACATTTTACAAGAAAATCACATTTAAATTTATCATAATGATAATTTACAAGATTGATAAAGTTAATTCCATAGTTGAACTGTTTTATTACATTTTAATAGATTTTGCTGTTATTTAAATATCGGTTGAATAATTGTTACCAAGAAATGCTAATCAAACAAAGTTTCAGTATTAGATCATATCAGAATGGTATGATATCAATTTATTTGTATCGATATCAATTGAACAATTGTTTTTATTGAAACTAAGGTATATGGAAATAATGTGTACGGTATATGGAAAAAATGGTCATGGAAATTTTGAATTTCTTTTAATTTGAAAACTAATATTATTTAGTTTAATATAAATAATTTTAATTTTAAAATTTTATTAAAAGTAAATGCGTGTTGCACTATTATTATGAGAATATCATATTAAATGAATTGTATACTGAGTTAATTCATGAAAGATAATAGAATGTAATAAATGGAATCATAATTATAAAAAATATATTTCATTAGTTTAAATGTTTCAATAATTTGCATTGAAATATATGTAATTTACAATTTTACTTTACCTTAAAATTTCGCAAAATAGCTTATTGTCAAAAGCACACAATTTCATATTCTAAAAGTGTATTCCTCTCACAACTAAATATGTTTCAAAATTTTACTAATACGCGAGAAACCACGCGAGAAAATAATTACTAATAAATTTTTAGTATTTATTCTTATATGCCGATTGTTAAAACATTTTGATATATTATTTTTACAAAATAATAAAATATTCAAAATTTATTTACAATAAACTTCGAAACTTTTATTTTATCCTGACTGTCAATTTTAATAAATTATATTCGAACAAAAAAGAAATGTTTTAGAAAATGAAAATAAATTTTTAACTTTTCCTTCCAACTTTGAGAAAGCTGTTTCGATGTGAACTATTTTCTTAATTTTAAATAAACATTAGAAAATTTTGCTGCATATTTTAATAGATAAAACATTTAAGCTATTTAGTATTTAGATTCAAACTTCAAAACAGATATTTTTGGCTTTTCTTGATATAAATATTTATATAAATATGTATAAATATTGATATAAATATTTATATAAATATGTATATATATTGTAAATACTTACCGCCTAATATTTCTTGGGTTATCTTACCTTCGAAAATAAATAAATTTACTTATAATAATTTGAATAGTGTATATGATTTCATCTGTGTTAGACAAATAAAATATGCTTTCAGTTTAAAATTGTAAAATTATAAATATTGCTTCAAAAATATGACATAATTTATGCTGTTTGTGTTAAGTAAAATCAATTCCTAAAAAGTAAAAATTAAATAATGTGATGCATATATTAAAAAGAATCACGATATTTTCAATCTTAGTCAAATTTACATTGACATTTTTTAAATGAGGAAATAGTTCACATAAATGTATTGGCAACAATATTGCTTACATTTTAATCACTCAATTAGATTGGTTAATATTAAATTCATTGCATATTAAAATTAATAGTGTTCCTAATTTATATATATTTACTACATATTACTGAGACAACATGCTACTGTAAAAAATAGTTAACTTAAGAAATTATGTAGTGTTGACCAATGACGGGAGTGCAAAAATGTTTTTTTAAAATAATAATAACTGTATCAAAAATTACAAAAAAATATTTATTGAATAAAATTAGCAAAGTAATCATATGAATTTTGTTACAAAGTTTAAATATTATATAGATATCAAAAAATGAAAAAAAACTTACTTTTAAGTAATGTTTACTGAAATCCCACTTAAAACATTTTATCATAAAAATAGTAGTAATAAGTTTCGGTTATAAATCTGCTGTAAATGAATAAAAATATTTAATTTTAAAATTGTTCTTATGTATAATTTTCAATTATTGAAAATTTAGAAGTTCAAAATTATTCCAAAGCATATTTTTAAATTTCTAAAAAAAAAATGGAAGACGTTTTTTATAATTTTTAACTTCTTTAAAAAGAGTTCATATCTAAAAATGTAATTTTCTGAAATATTTTGTATAATTTATGTTTCTAAATGTTAGAATAAATTTAACAACTAATCAAACAGAATTTTAAGAATATATAATTATTACATTTTACAAGAAAATCACATTTAAATTTATCATAATGATAATTTACAAGATTGATGAAGTGAATTCCATAATTGAACTGTTTTATTACATTTTAATAGATTTTGCTGTTATTTAAATATCGGTTGAATAATTGTTACCAAGAAATGCTAATAAAACAAAGTTTCAGTATTAGATCATATCAGAATGATATGATATCAATTTATTTGTATCGATATCAATTGAACAATTGTTTTCATTGAAACTACGGTATATGGAAATAATGTACGGTATATGGAAAAAATGGTCATGGAAATTTTGAATTTCTTTTAATTTGAAAACTAATCTTATTTAGTTTAATATAATTTTAATTTTAAAATTATATTAAAAGTAAATGCGTGTTGCACTATTATTATGAGAATATCATATTAAATGAATTGTATACTGAGTTAATTCATGAAAGATAATAGAATGTAATAAATGGAATCATAATTATAAAAAATATATTTCATTAGTTATAAATGTTTCAATAATTTGCATTGAAATATATGTAATTTACTATTTTACTTTACCTTAAAATTTCGCAAAATAGCTTATTGTCAAAAGCACACAATTTCATATTCTAAAAGTGTATTCCTCTCACTACCAAATATGTTTCAAAATTTCACTAATAGAAAAGACAATACGGTTATGAAATGTACAGTTATTTCTACAGTTAGTCCACAATTATTTCCTTCAATGTTATGTAAAATATAAGCACATTTAATATTCATCTCTCTCTCTCTCTCATGTTCTTTTAATAAATAAATGAAAATATATAGATGTATAGCTTTGAAAGAAATTTGAATGTGAAAAACGAATCTTTTTCTTAAGATAGCATCAGTCCGTGAAAGATACATTGAAAATAGGGAAGCACTAACCATATTATATGCTTAAACTTTTGTTATACGTTAATTTTATTTTTTATGTTGATTTAATATTTCTAAAAATGGGATACAATCTTTTTATACTTACTATGAGACAGACTTGAGTAAAGGATGTTATCAAAATCTGCAAAGAAACGGAAGTTCCATATTCTAAAAGTTTCATATTACAATTGAATTCTTCTATATTAATATATTTATTAAATATGATAAATGCAAGAGATTAAATTTGAGCATACACATAATATCAGCATATCAAAAAAGGAAAGTACTATCCTCACTTAGTTATGACATTTATTTTATCTAAACCTTATGAATAATGATTGTAAAATATATATGCATAAATCTTGTTCCAGAATTTTAGTGCATATATTATAACAACTTTTGTACGAAAAACCCTAGGAAATTCACATAAATAGATAATGCCCAGAAATGTTTCCCAACAAAAGAACTATATAATTTCTAAAAGTTTCATAAACTTTTGAAACTTGATACCCAAAAAGTATTAAAAAAATCAGATTGATAAAAATCTTGTAAATATAAAATGATACGCATTGAATCATAGACATGTATGATGTAAATATGCAGATACTCTCAGATTTTAATACTTTGTAGAGAGAGAGAGAGGTGCACATTTCTAAGTAACATCTTTTACTTCCACATGTTAACGAACTCATTTGCTTCCTAAAAATATCATAAAATGTTTTACGACTTTGGAAGTAAAATTTTAAGAAAAAGTTTAGATCCAAGATTGTTTTTTATTTCTTAGTTTTGACATAAAAAAGTAGCTTATTCTTTCATACATGAAAATAAACTTCATATATTTGCTGAGATTTTTATGCTGAGAATAAGTAAGAAGAGATTAAATTCTAGAGGGAAGAATGTGCTTCTAAATTAGATATTTTCATAAAATATAAAGAGAATATTTTAAACTGAATTCCTGATTTACAATTTAATGAGCTAAAAATAATATAATTAAAAACAGTAAAAAATCAGAATTATTCCCGAAAATTTTACAGCTTATTTCTATGAAGTTTTTTTTAAATAATTTTACATTTGTTAAGTTAAGAATGATATAGAAATACTTCATTAAAGTTTGAATATTTTATGGTGTGAGAAAACGCTTTTAAATATGTTAATATAAGTAAGAAAACTTTTCTCAAGATAATTTAAGTTTTATGAGAACTGATAAATTTACTGTTGACTACGAAAACATGTTATCTTCAATCTAGATCGCATATATTTTTGGAAATTTCAGCCAAATAAAATAATTTCCCTTGTGATTTTTTTTATTCGAAACATTTTGAATGTACCCAGTTTGTGCTTTTTAATTTGTGAAAATTAAAAGTAAGAAATATCAAATAATTTTTGCACTTAATGTTTAAAATATAATTACATCATATATTTTTTGTTTGATAAATAAAAAATAAGGCATATTGCATCGCAAAATGTCTAGTTAAATTTTGTAAATGTTTTATATTTAATTGTGTTGTTGTTGTTGCTTATGACACTTGGACAAGCCAAGCTCGTATGCCGTTGGCTATGCGAATTTAAGTCAGTAAGGAGCATCTTTCGTTTTAATCAGAGCACCACGAAGGCGAAAGTACGACTTTGCTCTATTAAGGTGCCTCGTAATTTTGAACCACGGTCAGGTTATGAGGCCACACCTGAGCTGTCACCCATCTCTCCACATCCACGCCACACCAGTGGAAGGACTTTGGACGTCACAGATTAACGTGGACACGTCCCCAACCCACGGAGTTCCAGCAACCCAGTGAAGGAGAGTACACCGTGGTCATCCTCCCAACCACTGCCCACGGCAAATGATGCTTCAATTTGCTGAGCTTACGGGAAGCGGCGTGAAGCTACTGAGCCACGTAATCTTATTAATGTGAAATAATGTTGAATCGTTAGTGAGTTATTTAATATTCCCAAAAAAAAAACCTTTTTTTATTGCTTTTATGAAGTAAATTGAATCAAGACTTTGGATCTTTAAAATATTTTCGAAAGACTCATTTTCAAAGTGAAATAAGCTTGCATATTTATCCCCGATAAACTTTGTACAGATAAATATTTTTAAAAAAATCATCAATTTTTAATAATATAATGCTTATAAGGAATATAAAAAATTATAGTTGTGATAACTTTGGTTAAAACACATTATTACCTAATCAGTTAAGAACATATTCCTTCCAACATGTGACTGTTTGGAAAAAAATAGCAATAGCAAGCTGATTATTTGAATTTAGCTTAACTAATATGTTATTTTAGTAGCAATTACTTAAAAATAATTTAAATTGAACATTCATTTATAATTATTAAAAACATAGATGCACACAAATCACTTAAAAAGTGCTTTTTGAAAATTTAAAACTGTGTTGTATGTACTATACTTATGAATGTGCTTTTTATATTTTAATATCTTTATAAAGAAAGAAATGGATAATAATATCTTGATTAATGATTAATGTTTTGACAATTTGTATAAAGAGCGGACTTTCAAAATTAAGCTAAGAAGATACTAATTTTAGGATAATACTTTCGCTTATTTACAGCAAATTAAAATGTTTATATAATGATGTAGAGCTTATGTAAAAGGGATAGATTTTTTTTAATCCTTTGAAGTCATTCTAAGAACATAATTCAAATCAATAATATCGAAAACAGCAAAAAATTTCAAAACAAGTCTTTGAAATTTATACACACAGTAAAATATCATGAATCTACAAGCTCTCAGAGCACATTTTTTTTATAATCTTTTTTTTAGATTTCTCTATGGTATCTCTTAGAGTACAAAATTAGAATCTTTTGGACATAATATGCCTCACCATCTAAGAAAAGTCTTTTGGGAAAGAAGGCAATGCGTTCCAACTATCAATTAAATTGCATCAAATTTCAGCAGTTAGAAAAAATTAACTTTAGATAAAATATTAGGAGAATTAATTACTAATGTCTTATCTTTTCTATTATAGCAGTTTAAATACTATACATTTTGGTAAAATCCTTTTAAATTAAATTTATCAAGAGTATAAGTTAAAATATGTTTTTTGCAAATATATATTAATATAAATTTTAATATCTGATTAAAAAACTGAAAATATACTCATTATACTGCAAGTGAAAGGATTATATTTAGTGCTAATTAAATACAAGGTGTTCCAAAATGACCACATAAACTTTGCACAGCTAGATTCCTCGTTGAGAGTACATAAAAACTGCCCAAAGAGGTGTTCCTGTATGATCCATAGTTTACGAGAAAAATACGAAAAACCAAGTATGAAGCCACTTCCGGTGTGAGAAAAAACACTTTATTGAACATATCAACAACAGTATATGCACAACTTAAATCAGATGTTCAAAGTGTCCGTCTTGAATGTCGAAGCAAGCTTAAGCGCCGCTGTGGAATGGCTGTCATCACAAGTTGCAGCATCGCTGTGACCACCGAAATATAAGCAGCGTGCAAACGAGCAAATAAGTCCGTTGGTGTTGGCGCTACGTCTCGATGCACCAAACAGTGTAATATCTGGAGGACATAGATCCGGACCCTCACGTCTGATACAGCGGCCGGGGTATTCCATATCCAGCCAACCACGTACAGGAGCACAGAAATGCGCCGGAGCCCCACATGCTGGAATCAAAGACATTTCCATTACATCGTCCTTACATCAAGTACATATCGTAGTAGTGACGAATGGAACACCTGGCCCCACCATACGAAGACTACCGGTAGCTGCAACATGCAGCCTTTTAAATACCAGTTTAACGACGGCTTAAAATCATTCCATGGCGCACGCTCAGGTACGACGCAATATGGGTGGCGAACATTATCATCTGAAAAGATATGCAAATACTGTTGTTGATATGTCCAATAAAGTGTTTTTTCTTGCACCGGAAGTGTTGTCATACTTTGTTTTTCGTAAACTATGGATCGTAGAGCAATGCTTCTTTGGGCAGTTTTTATGTACTCCCAACGAGGAATCTAGCTGTCCAGAGTTTATGCGGTCGTTATGGGACACCCTGCATACTATGGATATTATAATATAAAGTCAAACTGGTTCTGCTCACAAGAAAAAGAAAAAAAAATTCCAGTGTTTCATTTCTTTTGCCCAGCTTTTTTTTAGATTATTTATTTGGATTTTCTGACATGATTGTTTATTGTGATTTGCAATTTCATGTGAAACTGTGAGTCTTCAAGTTATAATCACTGTTATGCAAAATGCTATCATAAATAAGAAAGCAAATGGAAGCTTTCATATTTTAATTACATTCATTTTATTTATAAAATTATTCCTAAATGTGTATACTTTATTTTTTGTAGTATCAACAATAAATATCTGCCTATCAGAGTACTTATATCTATCACTGCAACTCAAGGAATATTATTTAAAGAAATCTTTAAATAATTTCCTTAAAAAAGTTTACATATTTTTTCAGAATATTTAATTATATTTAAAGAAATTTTGTAAGGCTTTGATAAACATAGAATATTTAGGATCATACTTTACCTTTTATAATAAGTACTTGAAAGAATGAAACCAGTTCACTTGTGATTATATTAAAATAAAAAATTTAATTCTTTTAAAAATTAGTATTATAATTTAGAAAATAGAGTAGATTTTAATGGAAAATATTGAAAAAGATATAAACAGTTGTAACAATTCCCATTATTAAAATATTATTAGAAATTTTAAATACATTAAATTGAGGTAAACCCTTCATAATGGAATAGTTCCTTGAGTTTCATTCCGTTATAACATCAATGATTAAATATCTGAAATCGAATCTCTAATTTTGGAATACGATGTTATAGAAATTATTGCGTTGATTTCACTCTAAGCTACATTATGTATAATACTTGAAAAATATTTTAATTAATTCATTCTTAAAATAAATGCATGTATCTAAAATTTCAAATGTTAATGCAGTGTACTCATTAATTTCTCAGATTGTAATTACTTTTTTTCAGCAGAAAAAACTTAATTTACCGCTTTTTTTAGTTATTCCTATCGTTTAATATATGCAAAAATATTGACTTTTTAAATTAGTTGCTGCAAGTAGCTAATTGAAAGCTAACAAAATATCATATCATATTATAATGTAATTATCATATTGAGAAAATAAGGCTTCACATTGAAATTATCTATAGAATAATTTTCCATATAAATAGTGTACATTTATGTGCAATATAGCTGATTTTCCTTATTAAATAAGATAATAATTTATAATATTAAGATTTAAGCTATTTTATTTTAAGAAGTTTTTGTTAAATTTTTTGATTTAAAAATATACTAATGCGATCATATGCATATAGCAAAGAAGTAAAGGGGTTTTAAAGTGCAATTTTCATTGCATAAAATTATTAATATTGTTTAGTTATAGATTTAACTTGAATTTTCTTCAACTAAATAGGAAACTTGAAAAAATTAATTTAACCTGTTCGACTTATAATAATGTGCATCAAAAATTATATTTCATTAAATATATTTATTCTTAAAATATTTTATTTCACTTAGAAGAATGTGTGGGACGAAAATATTTCTACAGAGAGATTTTTCATTTGATTATTCTTCAATAAAAAGGACATTTTTAGGTTTTTTCCCACTATGAATTTAAAAAAATTAGTTACCTTGTATTTTATCTTAAAAACTGCTTACAATTTTACTTAAAAGTTACTTTTTCTATAAATACATTAATAAGATTATTGAAAAATTAATTACGTGAATAATTAATAAGTTTACTAAAGAAAAACATTAAATCAAATATTTTAAAATACATGAGAAATTAGAGAATCGAGCATGAAATGAATAACTAAAATATAATGTGACAAATTTAGTAATTGATAAATAATAAGAAAAATATGTATTAATTTCTTTAAAACCACTTTGTTTTCTTAATGTAAGTGATTTATTTTTATCTTTTTAAAGTAATATAAACCCCCCAATCATTTTGAATTCAATCTTTGAGGTAAATCAATAAATTTTCTTAATTTGAAAATTTTTGCTTAAAATATCTTTTAACATCATATTCATGAATTCAATTAATTTTGAGCGTTTAATTAATGCTACGAATACAAAAAATCATTTGATATTAAAAATTTCATTCACAGGAATATAATTTATTACAATATCTACAAATAATATTCAAATATGTTAAATATAAATCACAACAAAATGTCTTTACTAAAAATATAATATGTTAAAGATATTTTTTATTAATTCAGTTCAATCATCTGTTATTTTTTAATTCTAAAATATTCCATTCTGTTTTGTTTTACTGCAACTTAAGTTTTTTTTACTATTTTCAATAAAAACATTTGCGGGTTTTTCGTGTCATTATATTATATAATTATAGATTAGATGGTTACAAGTAGCTTATGGTTTAAAATATTTAAACTTTTCATATTTTCAACTATTACAAAAATTGTTACATGATTAAATGTGAAAACCTATAGTTATATATTAAGTATTTAAATTAACTACATTGTGTGAAGACTGGCCAACTAAAAGTTCTATTCACACATTTAAATTATAAAATAAGATTTAATTTATTATTAGAGATTAAGCCGGTAGTTGGCGTTCCTGATTTCTATGATGTAGGTAGCGGGGTGAGGAATGGATATGTGTCTGTGTGTGTTTCTTTATTCTTTAAATTTCGAAGCAACGAGATGGCACACCCACTGGGTACCCCACTATATGAGATGTCATCGCCTCCACCCTTTGTATAGTGCTAAATAAGATTAAATCCTAAGGGCAGCCGGTCTTTATATTTTTACTAAAATATATTTTTCATTATTCCTTCAGTAATAAAATTCAATAAAGTTAAAGTTTTCATTTGTTTTCCGCTTAATGGCTATTATCTTGCTCACGAGGGTTATGTAAGCTTTAACTACATATAAAAAGGTGCATTCTGGTCCACTGTAAATGTCTAGTCCCGGAATAGGAATCCAGATGTTGAGCAGAACATTGCCTGCATTAATACAATAAAATAATCGCCCATATGAATGTATGAAAATAACTGTCTCTATAACTACATATTATTAATTCTCTCATGTTTTAGTAAACATTAAGATTTGTAATTTTAATTTCTTTCCTCTTCTACTAGTTTATCTTGAAAGTTTCTTATACAGAAAAGAGAAAATAGGCATTTTGCACAAGAATACATGGGATTGATTTGAGTATTTTATAGGATTATCAATCTGGCTTGGAATTCTTTAAAAAAACTTTTAATGACATTTCAAAATATATTATTTGAAACTTAATGAAATTTATGGTATAATAAAATTAGATTATAAACAAAAAGAAAATATAACATTGAATATTAATTGTCATCTTTATTGAAAATTGTAAATAATATGTTTCCTTTGTAAATAATAAATTTTCCTAGATGAAATCAGTAAGAATTCAGTTTTTATTCATTGATCTAATTTAAAGTAACTTTCTTTACCTACTCCCTTTCTGCATCTTTGCTAAAACAATTATTTTTGAATAATTATCTTTGAAACATTTTAAGTGAATAGATTAATAACTCATCCAAGAATCCGGTTATATAAATTTTAAAATCAGTTCTGTATTTTTGTATGTTTTTTTTATTACTGGATTAAGCCACACGTGTAACATTCATTTGAAAAAGCCCTGTCATGAGAAAAATTTAAATTACAAATTTACAAAAAGTTTATCTAAAAAATAATGGAACTTTTATCACCTCTCAGTAAGAGGACGTACTTTGCATTAAGCTACAAATATTCACTGAGAATATTCTAGAACAGATTAATGCGTGTGTGTGTATTTTAATTTAAAATTTAAATATGCAATTATGAAATAAACTACATAATTTTAGGAAAAAATATGTGAAACATAAAATTTAAATTAAATAGCGCAAGAGTTTTATTTTCAAGCAACATACTATAGTTTTCATAAACAAAATTACTTTACTATATTCTTTTTGAAATTTTAAATAAGCGATCAGGATTGAACATAAGTAACATTTTTTTGATATAAATATTTCAAATTTTCTACAGCCGAAAATTTTGAATTTTTTAACAGAATATTTAAGAAATTAGTTTATGTCCTAATTAGCAAGCTTTTCACAACCAATCATGCTCGAAACTGAATTAAGCGAACTATCAGAACAGCTTTATGTTTCATTATATGTTCCAATTTATAAGTTAAAAAGTGCTCGCAAGATGTGACAGAATCTCAGCAATTTTCTTAAAAGTTTTATAAATATTGTTAGCTAATAATCGGTTCGTGCTGTTTACGTTGATGAATAAAGTCATCAAAGAGTACATAATTAAAATTAAATAGAATTAAAAATTCAGTAATCATTAAGGTAAAATGTAGTTTATTGTTCATAAAGCTATAATGCATGTTTTATATTAGAATTAATAATTCATCTTTTTCTGATAATTAGCTCAGAATTTTATTCCGATCTAAAAAAAATTAGACAACTTAGTAACTGACAGTCTTTAACAACATGTGGTTATTTTTATTTTGAACAATTTAAATAGGGAACTATTTCGCAACTAGAAGATATTTTATAGGGAACAAAGAATTTAATTAATTGTTCATGGATAAATTTTATAGCAAGACTTTAATTTAAATCTTATGCAAATATATATATTCTACGTAAGTTTATCCTAAATATTATATTTGGGTGCACGTTTCCATACTTAAAATATCCCTTGTTAAAGTGTGACTGGAAGAAATATGAAAATCTCACGAACTCTAATGTGAAAACTACTCCTTTATCTAATAATTTCAATGAAAGTAGACCAGTTTGGTTAACATAAAATTTAACTCAGCAAAACAGTCGATTCCTGTAAATAAAGTCTTAACCCATTCTTCTCATACGATTCTCATACCTTGAAACACCTTTTGAAAAGAATTGTTAAATCTCTTGTCTGTCAATAATGCAGCATCTAAAAAAGCTGAATTGAATATTGTCAATGATCAGATTAAACGCAAGTACGTCATTTCTAAGACTCAGATTGTGTGCTACTTTTGACTCTAGAGCCCCCGTCTCCAAACTGTGGATGCTGGTACAGAGTATTGGCAGATATCAACCTCAAAGTGAGAGATGCAACACCATTCTGGCCCAAAATGGGAGTATTCCCAATAATAATAAAGAAGCAGCGGACCTACTGGGCTTACATTACAAATGTATCAGTAAACAATCCTTCACTCCCCAGACAGGACCATTGAATACAGAGCAAGAAACCTAGCAATGTACACCGCCCCATCAAAATAGGGAATCCCTTATTCAATGATAACTTCTCTTTGAAAGAGTTAGAACATTTAATTACAGATTTGAAACATTCTAAATCTCCTGGTCGAGATGCCATCTATGGGCATATGATTTCACATCTTAATGACTTGGCTGGACAGATACTGTTTGACATTACTTAATCTCTCTTGTTGCACGGATAGACTCCCCAGGAACTGTCATCATTATACCAATAAGGAAACCTCACCTGAAGGCTATACACCTGTGGTTTTAACTAATATTCATTTCAAAGTTTTAGTGATGATTTTTACTAGACTTACCTTTTATCTCACACCTAAAAATGTGTTACCAACAATACAATTTGCTTACCGGAGAAGACAAAGCTCTAATTATCAAGTTTTATATTTATGCCAAAAATCAGGGAAGCCCAAAACAAAAAAACCAACCAAACGCACCACTGATGCATTTTTGGATTTTTCCAAGGCTTTTGATATAGTCTGGGGGAACTTACTAATTAATAATACTTCATGATAATTTTGGTATCAAAGGCTGGGCACTTTCTTGGAAACTGCTTTCTTAAGAGATAGAATTATTCTTATTAAACATAAAGAAAATCTATCCAGATGCTATAGAATGCATAAAGACGTCCCTCGGGAATACGACCTTAGCCCAACCTTGTTTAAATTATATTTGGCTGGGATCGAAAGGAAAATATCTGATAGAGGGTGTGAAGCTGGAATGCTCGCTGATGACATTGCTCTTTGGTTCTCCGGCTCCGATGTGAATTTTATTAAATCAACTCTAAATTCAATGCTAACTCAGGTGCGGAACTTTACAAATGAACACAGGATGGCTTTTAATATTTTAAAATCATATTCTACTTCTTTTACCGCTTATAAGCATTTGCACTCGTATCGCCCCCAAGTTCTTTTCAGTGAACAATCTCTTTGTTATGTCAAACATCCAAAGTACTTGAACTTTGTTTTCGATCAGGAGATCACGTGCAATGGTCACATACAAAATTTGGTCAACAAGAGTGGTGGGAGACTGAATATTCTTAAGTACACCTCTCGAAGAAACTGGGGTGATGATGCAAAAGCTCTCAAAGTAACATATATTACTCTTATCAGGCCTACCTTAAAGTATGGGTTCCCAGTATACTTCAATGGCTCTACAACTAACCTCCTTCAGTTTAAAGAAGGTTCACTTATGTGCAGCTATTATTATAACAGGTTTGAAAAGCAGTTGCATTAATGACATTGTACTTTATGGGGCAAATCTTGCACCACTTGGTCTTCCTATAAACTCCAATTTGATTAAATATTTTAACAAATTAAAAAGCTATAATAATTAAAATCAAACATTTGTATATTTGTACAGTTGGAGAAATAATCAAACACTATACAAAAATACCCTATTCAGTTTCGCTGATGAAATAAAGATATTTTCCCAATCCATAAAGCAATCCTCTCTTAGACCTTGTGTCAGCTCGATTGAAGGCACACTTCGAGTTCACTTCCACACTGCACTTAAGTAAGTCACGAACCAGAAATCCGATGCTCCCGATTATCAAAGATAGTTGGCTCTAGAAGTCACAGATGGTATTCTAAGTGATGCCATTTTGATGTACACAGATGGCAGTGTAGACGAATTGAATAACCCTGGAAGTCTTTAGCGAGAGTCTTTCTGTCCAGCTTTCTAGAAGCAACTCGGAAATTCACTCTGTATTCTTTGGAACAAATTATTCGAAATTGGAAGCGAATTAATCATCATAATGGAAGGATTAAATGCGGCACTGGATCTAGTGACATTTGAATCCTTACTGATAGCCTAGCTTGAGTCAATACCTACAAGACTGGAGTAGTGTGTGCGACTTTGTGGGCATACATATTATTACCAATCTTTAAAATCTAGTCAAAGGTAGGGATATCCACTTTCAGTGAATTCCCTCCCATGCATTCAAGGCAACGAAGCTTTAGATATCTTTGCTAAAAAAGAGTGTTTCGAGTTGCACAACAGAGACTATACACTAACTTATAAATAAATCTTCTCTATAAAGAAAAAAGGCAGGCAATCCTCGCTTATCATTCCCGCCCTTTCCCTGGTTCAGCAAGACCACTGGTGGCACATTAAAATTCGAGGGTGACAGACATGATCAAATGGCTGTCTCAACACTTATTAGTGGTTATCTTAGGAGCATGACATTCAAATCTGGGTACAAAATCTTTTCTGTGTGAATAGAGTGAAGTCTGAAGCTAGCTTCTTCCTATCATATCCTGGATTGTTTGAGGTTCGCTCTGGCGGATGTTTGCGCAAATCCATTATTGGTGCTTGCTAGAGTTCACGGTGTCATAGATCTGAAAGATTGAAAACAACAACAATAACAATACTTAAGATATTAGATTTCTTAATTTACAATTTAATTACAAGCATGTGTGTTTAATATAATTTATGTATTATGCGCTGTAAACGCATTTATATTGATGTTTGATGTCAATGCCTGAATACTTGAATTAAATAATATATGATTTAAAATCCCTGATTTTGGAGAACTGATTTTTTAAAGTAAAAAAAAATATGCTAATAATTTTATTGTTTGAGCATGGTAATATTTTACAAATTGAAATATTATTTTTGTTCTACTGTTCAAATTCTGGAAAGAAAAGTTCACATTACAATATGTCAATCTCCTAATAATTTGTCCAATAACCAATGGTGAAATACTCACAAAAGTTAAGTATCCAGTTACAATGAAGACAGCCATCTCAACTGGACTTGCAAGCATTGGTTCATGCATTAAATACCTCCTCCCAAAAGAACTACTTACAACTTCGCTTGGCTTAAAACAACTATGATGAGCGTTTGATTTCTTTGTAAGCAAAGAAATTCCAGTGACAAAAGACTATTGTGACCTAAAGCATTCCGGACTTAAAACTTTAAGAATTCTTCTTATGGAATTAATTTTTGTAAAGAAGACATATCAATGCCTTACAAGAGAACCTGGTATGGAAATTAGAAATATCAGAAATTTGAAATAAATTATTCTGAAAAGTGATTTGAAGATCATCAATACATCACAATGCTAAAAAAATAGTTAATAAATAAAAAAATAGTCACAATGCTAAAAGATAGTTAAAATAGTTCATTTGTATAATTAATTTTCAATAAATGCTGGATTCAAAGATGTAGTATAATGTGGCAGTAGAGAGGACTAATATATTTACCAAATATTGTAGAAACTTATTTGTAAGATAGTTGGTTTTAGTTTCATGATTCAGATATTCTGTCAATTAACTATAAAACTGTTTTCATTTCCATTTACTAGTTTAATATTATATATATATATATATATATATATATATATATATATATATATATATATATATATATATATATATATATATATATATATATATATATATATATATATATATATATATATATATATATATATATATATAATTTGTAAATGATGTTGATGTTGTATAATTTCATTTAAAGTCAATGGTGAATAATTAAGTTTGATTTAACAATTTTTTCGGTTTCTTGTTTTTCGAATTAATAATTCATTCAAAGCAGTGATGAATAATGAAAGTAATGAATTAAAACAAAATAATTAATGGCTTTGTAAAAATAGATTAAATCCAAAAAAATATTTGACTATTTTTAAAACTTAAGTCATGGTAATTAAGAACTATATATTTCTTAAAAATATGTAATTTTTTAAATGTTAAGGATTTGATTCCAAATCATGTTTAAATACTTCTGATGATTATGACTAATGATATATTTCTCTAATCTGTCTGATTCAGGGCTTAAGCCTTTATTCTTTTATATCCTGTCCTGAATCGTGTTGATAGTAAAATATCGAAAATGTGAAAATTGTAAATAAAACAGATAAATAAACAGGTTCCCTGTGAAAAGTATTGAAAATCGAAATTTATTGAACTTGGATAAAAGAAATAAAAAAAATATTTAAGTAGTTTTCAGAGAGAATGATTTAAATAGAATATTTTTATTTAACATTCTTTGAACCATAGATTCAAATATTTAGTTATTTTCATTTATGAACTGAGAAATATTTAATTTATGCATATGGAAAATGTAAGAAATATATATTATGTAGAAATGGAAACATTTAAAAAAAAACTGCTATTGTTGATTTCTAATTTTAAGCTAGGACAAATGTTTAACATCGAAATAATTTGATTTCTTTTTTAAAAGACAGCAAAAAAGCTTAGTGATTTCAAAACAGAAATTTTAAAACAATGTTTAAAATATAATAAAATTTCATGGAAGTAATTTCAGAATGTTGAAATAAAAGTTACTTGTTAGTTATAAAGTAGAAAGTTTAGAGAGTGAATGCTATTAATTAATTATGACAAGAGTGTTTTTGTTTTTCAATGCAAATGTATATGGATATTTCTTAATATAATTTTAATTATTTGTCTATTTATATCCATATTTACCACTGCTTAAAATTTTATCATTGATTATTATTTTTGTTTATAACATGTTATAACACTAGATTAGTTCATTTTCTTTAATTTAATAACAAAAGATTAATGGAAATTCTAAATGCGAGATTTTTGTTTTTGAGAAAATAGATTTGTTACTGAATGGGCGAAATATTTGCTAGTTTCTTTTATTTTTAGTAGTTTAAAATATTAATTATATGTAATCAAGAATGTATCTTAGCATAAAAAATACGTACTTGAGCTTCATACTTACAAAATCATAGAATTAAAAAAAATTTCTACTTCATCATAGGACTTATTTTAAGCATTAAAAATTATACTCAAAAATATTTTTTACAAACAGTATTGTATAAATTAATAACAATAAATGACTGAATCAGAATACACTCATTTGGTATTTACTTTTTTGTAATGTATTTATGGCATGCAATTTTTTAATTTCTTTTTACAATGTAACAAATACAAATATATTTCTACAAATTCACCAAGAAGAAAAGAAAATAATGTTTCAATACAACATTTTAAAATATTTTGTACTTATTGAAATTTTAAAATTGTAAGAAAACAAATACTAAGTTTATTTTCAGGTTCAATTTCTTATATATCATACAATTTCTAAGGAGTTAAATTTTATATACCCTTGTTGCGAACCAAATCTTACAGAGATTCTGATGTCAAACAAATTATTTTGTATCTACCTTTCTGTTAAAAAATATAAATACCTGTTAGAAGCTACAAGTTATTCATATTTGTTTGTTATTTAGAAAAAAATTAAATAACTCTCCTAGACAGTTGGATCCTCCTCTCTACATTTCAGTTTGCTAAAGGCACCAGCATATTAAAAGTCAAGATAGCGTAAATTGTAGACACTTTTTTAGGAATAGAAGAAGTTTTTGTCATTAATTTTTTAGTATATATATATATATATATATATATATATATATATATATATATATATATATATATATATATATATATATATATATATATATATATATATATATATATATATATATATATATATATATATCTGTCCGATATAAAAAGTCATTATTAAGCTCTCTTTTTTATTTATTTTTTGGATAGTATGGATCTTTTGAGCAAATATTTTATATATTCAATAGGTATTAACATTTAATTTTCATTCATTTACTATTTTTTCTAATAATATATAGATATATTTCATGTGAAGCGAATTGCTTAACTTATCTAAATCAGGTTTATTTGGAAACTTACTTTGATTTCCCTACCATGAATTGTAATTCAGTTACTATTGAGACAATCATGTTAGTCAGATGTCTATATAGTCAAGACTAATATAAATTGAGCATATTGTAAACAATAATTTTAAAATAATTTAAATGATTTTAACTAAAATCTTTATCATACTATTTTGTTTAATAACCTTAAAACAATATGAATTTAATAGATTAAAGTAACTTTTATTTATCTCAAAATATCATTTTTTAATTTTTATAAATTATTTTTTCTTTTATATATTTTCAACCCTTTAACTGTATATGATGTTATTGCATATTTAATTGTAACTCTACCTTTAGCCTCGTTTTTGATTGGAATAAAGTTAACGCTTTCGTTTATTTTCTATTGAGCAAATATCTTATATAAACAAAAGTTACTTTTAGTTTTAAATTATTTTTTATTCTTATTAAATGATTCTTATGAAGCTCCTCCAACACACTTGACAATAAAATATGCTTCTGGATGTCCGGGCCTCGCTGGATTCCCGCTGATGAAAGACCACGAGATTTTTCAGTAAAAAACTACTTCCACTGGGACTATTATCCGATGTAGTCCAATTGCAGGGCGTTATCTCTTGCCTAGTAGCTTTATTTTCTCCAGCTTCCCTAAGCTCCATTATCAGTTTTATGTTGGGTTTGTTTTGTTGTTTTTTTCTAATGTTTACATCATACCGCAAGTCAGAAATTTTTAGTCCAATAACGGGTGCTTGAAGTAAAACTTCTATTCCATTTTATAGCATTATCTGCAGTTTTTTTGGATATCATCTTTATGACAAGGAATACGTATTACTGAGAGATTTTCCTTTACGGTGATGGATTTCCATGTCATTGTTTCATGCTGTTTAGTGTTTCTTGTGTAGGATATGTTGACGCAATCGCTCAACTGCACCTGAGTTTAGCGTTCAAATGGGAGGAGGCATTTGTATGCCAAACATGAAGGACGTGGGTAAATAACTCTGGTAAAATGACACAATATTCTATTAAAGTTCCAGCATTAATGTTTAATAAATTTTATTTGTAAAATAAATTTTGTTGCTGTTATCTATAACACAGGGTCAGTCTTAATTTTCCTGATAAATAATCTGAACTAGTCAACAGCAGAGTTATTTCTGCTATCAGTTTCTTTTTCACACAACTAATAGTTCACTTTAATTTCTGGGACTTTCTTATTGGTTGTTTGTAAAAATATATTCAAATGTTATTTTGACTTGGCTAACATCCCCTACGCATTGGTTCTTGAAAAGGTTTCTATAGAGTGGCATCGTATACTAAACAACATTTCTTCTGAAAGACTAATGGTCTCTCTTAAATTTCATAGCATATACTAGACCATTACTCAAGTTCTTGCTTCTACAATTCATACTGCTAATTGCTCTTCAAAATTCTTAAAAACTATATGAAGTATTGCAGTGTCAATTGTATTGCAGTATCAATTGAGAACAGTTGAATGTCACTTTTGAATCGACAACTACATTAGCTATATGATTTTAAAGAATAATTCCTACAGAATTGCCCCATTTTTCTTCTACGGGTTTCTCAACTGTAGATGATTGAAGTATTTCAGAAGAACAAGAGTAAATAAAGAAGATTAAGGGCATTAGTCAGCCTCTTAATATCTACATTGTTCCCATTAGAGGGCATATCTAAAACTTTATTTCGTAAAGACACGGCTTGGTAAGAATATTTAATTGCGTCATCACAGCCATAATCTTTCACGATCATTTCAACTTGTTCTATTACGAGTTGCCGCGATAAAAAAGAAGTTATGACATTTGCCGATTAACAACGATAGAATGGGTAGCATCCGTTGTATTTGAAACTCTTCCATTTTCCGTACTTCAATAGTAATAGGAGGGATTTCATTTGTTATCTCAAAGGCTTGTAATTTTTTCTACGGATACTATATCACCATTGAACTCTACTTTTAAAGCAGTGATCTTTCAATTTAACATACCATTAAACTTCCCAATAGTTTCTACAGTCGATACTTATCCGGAATTGCAGCCGATTACTATCATTTGTTCTCCACCTGTATTTTTTTCTCAGCTTATTAATACAACAACTTTCATTTTTCTCTGATCGTTGATATTTTAGGTTTCATTTGTTCTTGACATACCATTTCCATTATTTCCATTAATTGGTGAAACATCTTCATTGCTTCTAACTTAATTCAAATATTCAATTTAATCTTTCTTCCGACAAAAAAGTTGTCACGATTTATTCATGGTGACAATAATGGATAATAAGGATAATAATAAGGATACATGAGATTTGCTTGTATATAAGATTTGCTTTTTTTTCTAAATAAGCACTTTAGTCACTATGCTTTCAAACTCAATGACATAGAATTAAAATGACTTGACTCTTTTCCATAGTTTAAGAACTTTCACAGTTTCTATGGTTCAACGTAAAAATACAAGCAGTTTTTAAACGGGCATCTAAATAACTTTTTGCTTTACCCATAATAAATATCTGCTTATCTGAGGCAGACATTTATAGCCCTTCAATGTAGTCCTTGAAAATTTCTAGAACATTCCAACACTAACTGAATGGTGTCTCGGAGGCAATTAGTCCAATCACCTCAAAGATATAAAGTCTTGCAAAATCATTTCTCAACTTTAAATTTGCAATTTTCACAAAATTACTATTTTTCGACATGATAGTATATCATATTAAATAATAATAAAATAATTATAATTAGTTAAATTAGGATATAGAAATATGTTATTTGCACAAATATTTATACTTTCATATTTTCTTAACAGC
>CM075855.1:68339971-68379843 GCA_037975125.1 Latrodectus hesperus
TGTTAGCAGCTTTTGTAACTATTATTACAAACTGCTGTATACATTTCTTACAGCTTTCACAATAAACATACCGTTTATTGCATTCCTCTATCGATCTTTGTTTTCGAGATATTTAATTTTGAAATCCGGGAGTCCTTTTCTTGACACCCTGTAGTATAAATAGACTTTTCAGCCATGTCACAAACCAGTAGTCAAAAAGTCAGATCAGTTACAAAATAACATTTATCAGAAACAGTTGTTTAACATTATCAATGCAGAATCAGTTTCTAATGAATTATTTTCAGTTTACAGCATTATTTCAATTTTCCGATGAGTTCTTTTCAATTTACCGCATTATGATTATCGGAGGCACATTTTGTGACACAGGTGAGAACAAATGTTGCTAGTCTACATTCGACGTCATCATATTGGATCACCATCTTAAGTGATGGGGTGGCAATTGGATGTACGTTTCATCCATTTATTGTTCTCATTAGGAATACTTTGAACAGTGATCGCAATATGTCTTGTGTTATTTCCAATGGATCTATTGATTATTCGAGATTGTCAAAATTTTATATTTCTGTAGTATAATGTATGGCCACATGATTTCAGCATTGTATGGATCATAATTATTACAGAAAATGTACGAATTCTACTTGACTGCTACATTCTAAAAATCTTTCATGAGTGGGAAATGCTAGGCCAACGATCACTGAGCAACTTACAAATAATCATGTCATTACGGCTGATGAATTGTTTCCTTGTGTTGAACCTTTTTATCACAGATTTTCCTATTCATACTATCAAATTTCTGTTTGATTGCATATTTAGCATATAAGAATATTTATTATTGACAGAGGTAGACTTATTCTGGATACAAACTTCTTCTAACTACCAGGTATGTCATCTATAGCTTCTTAAAGATATTACAATTTTTGAAATGATTAAATTTTCAAGTAATTTAAAATGATCGTAGCCACTGAATTTCTTGAAATTTTATAATTTATTTTTTCCAGTTTAATGTACTGGAAAATATCTGATGAATTTAGCCTTATTATTCGAATTGGTTAAGCAATATATATAGTTAAATGTAATAAAAATAGGAATTTATCTTTCCAATAGAATAGTAATTTTATATAATATTCTTCTAAAACTATTATGTTTCATTGCTATTTTTTTAAAATACTTACTATAATTTTCGTTTAAAGCAAATAATTATTAGATAATAATTTTCTGGAATGTTCATATTTTGTACACCCCTTCTATGATTATGCATGAGTAGAAACAATTAAAAATTTATTTGTACACATGATAATTTTTGTTCTCTAAATTGTATAAACAATGAAATTAATAAATAACTCATGGATTGTTTTTGAATGCAAAACAATTATTTCATTTTTTAGTAAAACTGATATAAAATTAATATTTCATTTACATGAATTTTCAAATGATTTCCTCAAATAGAAATATATTTTTTTAAAAAAATCATGACAAAATAACAATTATAAATATTGTAGTGATATAATGTTTAACTTGTAAATTTTCAGTAGAATATTGCTTATTAAATTTGTAGAATCAAAATGCCTAGTTTCTAAAACAATGTTATATTACGTGTTTGTTTATTGTGGAAATAATAACATTTCACATTAAAATATAGTTTGCAAAAATGCAAATTTAGGAATCATTTTTTCATTATAACACCGGGTGGGCATCAAGGCCATATTGGCCCCATGTGGCCGATATAATTGCCAGTACGTGCCCATATACGGTTATCCATCGGCCCTTTGCCGTTTGGCCGACGATAGCCATTTTCACCGACAAATGTCTGGTTATGGTTATTTATTTCTATAAATATTGAATTCATTTTTATGTTTATATTGTATATATTGTTAAAGTTAATATGGAAGTATTGGAAATCCTTCAAATTAATACTTAGTATATTTTTGTTATTCTAAAAGACAATTGTTTTCCCTGTAATTGTTCGTAATTTTAGTTCATTAAAACATTTTTAGTTCTTAATTTTATAAAGATTAAAAAAATATGAATTACTAACTCATATTTTAAATCCTTTTTTGACAATGCTATCTAAATTTTATATTTTATATTCTGCTTTTAAAATATTTTGTTATTACATAATTTCATTATTTATAAATTTTAAAAAAATTCTTTTGTAAGCAAGTGTCAATTTATTGCTAAAACTGAACTTGAAGGTATAAAAGAATTCCAGTTATTTTATGATAATTTTATAGAAATATTTTAAAGCACACACACATATATATTTTCTTTGTATATAAATTAATATTTCATTTTCCAAATCAATTAACTCTATGCAACAAGATGTTGAGAAAAATTATAAAAAGTATAAAGATTAACATTTTTTATTACTTATAAAAATTAACAAAACAAAAGCCATAAGTAAGTGAAATGTCTCTAAGCAACAAGATGTTGAGAAAAATGATACAAAATGATACAGGTTAAGATTTTTTATTATGTATAAAAATTAACACAACAAAAGCCATATATAAGTGAAATGTCTAAATATTAATGGAATTAACATTTTTTATTTATAACAATACTTAAAATAAGAAAGTATCCACTATTTTTATTTACATTTGAAAATAATTTTGCAAAATTTTTTTTAACATTTTTAATTTACATGTTTTTTCTTTTATTTTTGTGGTCCACCTTCCGAATTAGTATTAGTATTGCAAATTTCTACTTTTGTGAAGATTTTCACTTAGTTGTAATACTCTGAAATAAAAAAAAACAGAATTGTTAAACTGATACAATTTAATTACAAAAATAGAAACCGCAGGATGTTAATAACAGCCCAGGTAAAAAATATAAAAAATTGAGTTGATATGTTTATATAAATCAGGTGAAACTTCATGCATAACACTTATTTTCACATATTTAGGTATTATTTCACAGTATTAATTATTTGAATAAGGAGAATCCAACATAACTATTTTTAAACTTACAATATTTTACAATTAAATTTACAATCAAAGCAAAATAAGCCAAGCACTTGAATAGTTAAAATAATCTAACAAAATATATATATATATATATATATATATATATATATATATATATATATATATATATATATATATTCCAAGGGTTTATTTCTGCACTTTGGTTGTGAATGCCTATAATAGTGTCAATTTTCATTCAGAATTAATAACTCATAAAAAATGAATATTACTAATACACTATTTTTATGATGGAATCTTTTACTTAATTTCAGTTTTATCTCTTTAAAAAAGGGAGAACAGTTATTTGGAACATTATGCCCACAATGAGCATGCTTGGGAACTAAACATAGGGTGTTTTGCATTATGCTGAGCACCTAATCGGGACATGTGATTCGCAGCCCATGGGCTCTCTGTCAGGAAAAAGAGAGTTACTATAGGCCTTGGCCCACATGGTCTATTGTGCCAGAGTTTAGTTTTACTTTATATCCATATTATTATATTTCAATATATAAATACACACACACACACATACACATTACAATAAATAACACTATAACAAAGGAAAAATCAACATTCCTCAATTTTGACAATTCCTTGATTAAAAATAGAGACAAATAATGAGTTAAATATGAATGATTTCAGTTGAATGACTTAATAGAAATTCTAAACTGTTGACTTAAAAAATTCAATGCAATGTTTTAAATAGAATCTTACATTTTCAAGATTATAACAAAAGTAAGTAATTAATTCATAACATACACTTTGTATTTCATGTTTTAAAAAATCATATTTTGAACTAATAAAAAATGGTTAATAAAATATTCATTAATGTTTATCAAATTATTTTTTCCACATAAACTACGATTACAGATAAGTAAAGTTTATAAAATCATAGTAATTAAAATAAATACTGATGAATTTTAAAACATATTGACAATCTTGAATTGTTTATATATTATTCTATGCTGAATCTTATTAACATAAAATTTAGTCTTTTTTTTACAAGTGATTACAGATTTATGGAAATGTCAATTAATGCAAAAGATTTACAAATTTAGAATATATGCATTCTTTCTACTTGCTACCCAGTAATATTTACATCACGAAAAATTAACATAATTATGAATTTTTTAGAAGTAAAAATGTTTTACATAACTTTATAATTCTTATTTTACACAAAGTATTAAATTTATATTTAATCCAATATTATTAGAAAATAAGTTATTGATTCTGGACTATAGTTTACATAGGTACAAATTTACATTGGAGTGGGAAGATGTTAAGAAAAACACAATAAGCTTCAAAGCTAATGTATAAAATGAAATATTAGCAAGTAGCCATTAATAATAAATATATGCAATATACATAATTTATTACTTTATTTAAAAATATTACCTACATTTACATGTTAATAGTATTTATAATTACAATTATTTCTAAATCTTATATTAACTACATTTCATTATATTAAAATTAAATTATTTGTTTATATTCTTTACAATTATAATTATTGGCAAGAATTATATTATTTACAAATATTAATTACAATTATTTGTTAATACAAATAATTTAAAAAATTGTAACACAAGGAAATAAATTATCTGGTTTGTAATTACCAATGATATGGAAAAATGTGTATTTATGGTTAGATAGTCATTGATCAAGACTACATATAAACATAGAAAATAACTATTAAAATAGATACTGTTCATCATAATTATATCACTTCACAGATGTGAATTATTAAATATGAAAATGAAATGAATAAAACTCAGTTTTTTTATTCTTACACATTTTTAAGAAAACTGCTTAAAAATTATCTCAAGAAAAGTAAAAGGAATAAATACGTTTGATTTTACATTGGAGGCTTACAATAAATGCATATCAAAACATTGCAAAGATTGACTTACTTATCAAATGTTTCCTGGATATTCTTATAATTTAATTAAAAAAAATATTTTCTAAAATGAGTTAAAGTTAAAACTATATTTGTCATCACATTATAATATATTTTTTTTTAATTTTTACAACTAATTAATTTGCATACTAAGAACTACTCAATTTGTAAATTAAATTTCCCAAGTTACAAAAAAAAATTCTTATGGAGAAAACTAATTTCACTTTGAATATATAAAATGTATAAAAGAAGCCCTTAAAAGATATCAGAAATTTATACACTGTTCTTAATTTAATGATTAAAAAAAGGTCAGCAATATTTCAAAATTTATTGTACATTTAAATATTTTAGATACATATTACTCTTTTAACACTGGTATTACTCACTGGCAATGAGGAAACTGATTCACTTAAAGAGTTGTCTGGGTCTGCGGTAATATTGCCTTTCACGAGAAGTCATAAGCCTTTGATGGAGACCACATCTAAAAACGGAGAAATAAAAAATATCTATTAGTTCCAAATGAAAGTTAATTTTAAACAAAAGTTTTTTGCCTTTATATATGCAGAAGATAAAATAAGCTCAATTGGGCTATGTTGGTTATAGAGGAAAAGGAAAATGTCTTAAAACTTAAAATTGATTAGTTGCACAATATATATATATATACATATATATATATATATATATATATATATATATATATATATATATATATATATATATATATATATATATATATATATATATATATATATATATATATATATATATATATATATATATATATATATATATATATATATATATATATATATATAAAAAGGTCACTTTACAGTATAATATATTTATACCAAATGTTATTGATAAAAAATTTTTCTATAACAAATTAAATTTTTTAAAGAAGCCAGAAAATGGATAAAATGTATAAAGAAGACTGAACTATTTCCTTTATGTAATTTGGCAATATTATTTTCTTATTTTCTTTTCTAAGTTTTGATTTCATAATCATTTGCAATCAGTAAACAGCTGATCCAACATGTAACACAGCTGTAAAACAGCACATCCAGCATGTTATTGAATGAAATATCAATTTTAAATGCTTAACTGATAAACAACATTGAAATTATATTCTTTTCTCAAATAAAATGATTAAATTATTCTCAAGATGGATATCAAAAAATTTTGCCTCTTCGATAACAAGTGGTGTTTTGAATAATTTTGCCCAACATCTGGGCTTTAAATTTATTCGTTTTATGTTATAAATTACAATAAGAAAAACAACAAATACAAAATAATGTCTACTATCAAAATTGACTTTAACCTCTGTATTTTCTGTAAAATACTGAGATAAAACTCACAACAAAAGAGATTGTGCAGTTAAAAACAGTTAATAAATTTAGCAATATATACATATATATCTTTAGAAGATTAACCTAATTATGCTTACTATATTAAAATAATAAAATAAACATGCAGTTTACAACTGCACTATATTAAACATTATTTGTTATTATTTTGAAATTTTATTGTGAATTTCAAAATTAGAAGTATCTCTGAAATCAAAACAGATAAACTTTTTTTAACTATTTCTCATATCATACTCATTTTACATGCATACTTTACAAATTTACTTTGTTTAAAATTATGTTTAAGTTCTTTATTGAACTTCAATTCCTTAAAGAAAAAAATCAAAAATAAATAAAAATAATTCTGATAATATTACATCTAGGACAATATTGTCATCATAATCAGATATTATAAATCGTTAAAGGAGAAATATAATTATGTTTTAATTGTATGTTTATGTGTGTGTGTATAAACATATATAATATAGTAATATATCATTTACCTATTATCCGATCGACTATTTACTATAACAATAAAACCATTTACATTACTATTAAATAATCAAGTGATCAAAATGTCAAAAATATCGTCAAATGTTTGAAATTTTAATCACTTTCTCCAAAATGTAAAGGGACAAATACTCTAGACAACTTATAATTTCATTGAAACAAATTGTTGAAATTATTGTTAATTCATACTTCAGTTTTTCAGTCATAAATAAAAACATAAAATGTGAGTTTAAATATAATAAAATATGTAACATAAGAGTAGCTACTATGCTGCTGCATCTGATGGTATTCGCTACACGGAAATAGTTAATATACCACACAACTAATTTAAATGATAACATAGAGTTGTTCCATATACAGACATTTTTTTTCATAACCGTTAATATTAATTTTCCATCCATAGAATTCCAGATGGGTTTTTTTTTAAATTTTGTGGCAATTAATCTGTCAGATTCCGACAGAAATTGTAAATTTTACTATTTTTAGTATTATATTTTCAAGTTTCTACAATTTTCGAGTTTTAGATAAAAAAATGTTTCACTAAAAAATCCACAATGATTTTAATGGTTGACAGGATTTTACATAAAAAACCATGTTATACATGCAATAAAATATTTTGTAATGTTCTTGCATTGTAAAATTTTCCATTCCTTAAAACAGATCTTTGAAGAGTATACAAAATTTAAAAACAAGAATCCTTATAAGACAAAATATTTCGGCTAGTAAAAATTGACTTAAAAATAATAGTAAATAAGAAAGCATCTTAAAAATAAAAGAATTAAAGTTTATATGGAATTCGCATACAATTTTTTGATCATAAGTGCCACAAGATCCTACATTAATTTATTGAAAATAAACACCTACGCTTTTCCAAATAGAATATTTTTAGACTGTCATGTATTTAATAAACTTGCTTCGTAAAAAACAAAAAAAATGTAATAAATAGGTTTAAGCCTTGTAGTAATCGAATTCAATTAAACCAAATTTAGCATTGAAAAATTTATTATACTAATTGATTAAATATAAATAATATATGGAATGAAAAAAATTTCCCAATGCCTTTCTCTTGTTGTCATGTTTTCAATAGTTTATCAAATGTACTTAACAAGTAATTGAATAATATTTCAACATAAAATAAATATACCATTCGTTCATCATTCATAACAATTTTATTCTGATAAAAACATCAATAATAAATGCATACTAATATTATAATTCTCTTGGTTCACAGACACAACTTGGAATGTTCCGCCACTTCACATTAATGGCCGACGTTGACACAAGCAATTCGCACTATCTGACGTCATACTGTCACGCGGTATACACGATAAATGCGAAAATTAAATTTCTTTCTGAAAAATTGTTTTTAAAGGGCTTAAAAAGTAAGAAGTTATTTGAAAATTAATTAACATCACAAAAAAACTCTTATTTGGAAAAAATAGTCTATGCTGATAAAACAAAAAATAGCGCTTCAACTAATTGTCTTAATTTTGCTGGCCAACAGCTTCAGGGCCAACAATGGCCAGAATCTGTAGGCCCACTATTTATCATTCAGCACCGGGCCGGTTTATTTTGGCCAGCACTTATACGTGGCCGTAATGGCCACGGATAAGTGCCAGCAGCGGCCTGGAATTTTGCCGGCAGTTTTTGTTTGCTGAGTTGTTACTCATGTATAATTAAATTCTAATATAAGAGATCACTTATGTAGTGAATGTATAATATAATACAGTACCAGCTTTGCGAGAATTTGCATTTCCTATTGTTATTTTGATTATATAAGAACTGAAATTTTATGCGTTTTCTAAAATATATTTAATGTTTAAAATAAAATTTAAATGATATTAGAAATGACAAGCTAAATTTTAATTAATTTGAGTTATTTGACTTTCAGTATTTTTTATGAAAAATCTTCGTATTTGATTAATTTACTGTTTTTTTTTGCTTATCACAATTTAAAAAAGATTGTTTATCACAATTTAAAAGATCACAATTTAAAAAAATTATATCAAATAATTATCTTTATTTGATATAATTTTTCCTCATATTGTAATATTTATAGAAATAAAAATGATTTCTCTAATGGCATAAAATATCTTCACTTGTATAGTTTTTTATATATAAAATATTAATATTAATAATTCAACATTACAAAGTTCTTTTAATGATATGGATTTTTTATATTTTATGTAAAAAGCAATATATTTTCTCAATTCTAACTTTTATATAATTACATTATTGACAGTAACAACTTCTGTTAACTTAAGAAAAAAACGTTATATTTTATAATATTTTAAAACTTAAATGTCCTCTTGTTTGAAAAATTTTCTAAATAAAAATAGGCACTTCGAATTGAAATGAATTTTAATTATTTTTGATTAACAACCTAATAAAATTTTAAATGTTATATAATTTTATTAACTCTTACAGATGACAATCATAAATATTATTAGTTTCAAAATTCATTATTTGAAATGATACTTATAGATTTGATTTATATTTCTTATTACTCGTAGAAATTTTTCAACTTTAGATACATACATTTTACAAAATTGCATACATATGTAGTAAAAGACATTTATGTAAAAGTTTGATTTGAGGGAATACAACATCCATACGTCAAGATGAAATGTAGAACATTTAAAATTTTCAATTATTGACAGTAAAAAGTCACTTTAACAGGTAAATACTTTCTTGTCCTTTGTTGTCTTATTAATATTACTATAACTGATTATGGCATATGATAGTAGAATATATGGTGTATTTACTGTCATGAATAATCACAAACCAATTTTTTTTCAATTTTACGCATTTACGTCTGTAGGATTGAGACTCATTTATACTTATGACAATCTCTCCAAGAAGAAAATTCAAGTTAAATATTAAAATGTTTTACAACCTTCAATAATAAGGCTGTCTACTACATTGTATAACAATTCGAAACCGCTTACAAATATAATTACATAACAAGTTCCAGAAAAAGTAATATGTACCAGAAAAAATTTCATGAGTTTAGAAAATCAAAATGGAATGTTAGCAAATATCATACACTTATGTATCAACCACAAATGTTACTTCTTATAAGAATTCTTCCAAGTTAAAAGATTCATTTCTTAGAAACTTTTAGCCTGGTAGATTAACAGGATTCCTTGTTACAGATTAGAATCAGATTCTATGTCTTACCATTAACTATCTAATGACACTTTTTTAATGTCGTCAGTTTAATTAACTTTTCCAACTACAATCATTTATTTGATAATTTTTTTACGTTTCTCCAATTTATAAAGGTAAATATGCATATATTTTGAGTTATGTTATCTTATATAAATTTAAATTAGAATGTATTTTTGTTCACAAAAAGTGAATGAAAGTTATGAGCAAAAAAAGTAATGCAATGATTTATAAATAATATTATGAATTTTTTATATAAAAGAACAGTTAAGATTGATGTTCGTTTCCTAATTTTAAATTAAAAAAGTTTGCATTACAAAATGTTTCAAGAATTGTTTTCATTTTTTTGATTTCAAATTTAATTAATAATGTTTTAAAAAAATTGGTTTCCATAATCTTCTTGAAATACTGAAAAACAAATTAAGAAAGCAAATATAAATGTTCTGAAACATTTTCCTACTTATTAAATGGTAAAATACAGAATTATGGAAGATCCAGGGTCCTAATGGGTCCATAGCTAATTGACAAGGCTTTTGATTTTAATAAATATTGCAAAAAAAAATTAACTGTATTTAACTTCCTCTGGTTTGCTGAGCTATCAGTTTTCCTCATCAAATGAGTAATAAGTAAAAACAAAGACCTTACTTGACAAAACATAAATGTACGAATGCTTGCTTAACCATTGCGAAATAATGCAAGAAGTGATTTCTGTAAAATATCCAATTTATGATTATGAACTTCCTTTAAAAGTACCTAAATTAAAGATATTAAATTAAGAATCTTTAAATAAATGTATTTACATGGAATGTAATTTTTTTTAATTACATACTATAAAAATTTATTTTATAATGTTAAATGCATGACTTGGTGTAAAACAAAAAATATAAATAAAGCATTTTCAGTTTTTGATGTATCTTTTTAATATTTTTTATCATTAAAATTTGTAATCCCCTAATTTTTAGAATATATATATACATTTACATATATATTTTAAATCATTAAATTGAATTTTGAGAAATTAAAACGATCTTTATAAATATATTATTAGCTCAAATCTATAAAAAATTCAGACATTTTCTGTTTTTATTGCTTTTTAGTGTAATTAAAAATATATAAATGCAATTACTAATTAAAACCCAAACATTGTTCAAAGAACAAAACAATTATATGGATTAACACATTTATTTTGATTTTAAAATTTAGGTAATTTTTTTATTTGAAAAATATAATGCAAGAAATATAAACCTTGGAATTTGTAGAGTAAAGAATATCTTTAAGTAAAGTTGATAATCGAGTATTGTAATTTTAAATTCATTAAACTATAAAATATAAAATATTAAAAAATTTTGGGTAAAGTTTTATAACAAATAAGGAAAACACAAGGTAAAAATTTTTGATTCTACAAATGTCATTAAATTTATTGTTCCTCTTACTATAAAATATGTATATTAATGTGTTTTTAATAATTCAACAAGAAAAGAATAGTAACCCTTAACAATTAATAATAAAAATAACTACACTTCTTTGTAATTTATTTTATTCAGGTAACTATAACAACTTTTTATATATTTTCAAGGGAAAATCTTTCAAGTAAGAATAACAAGTGAAAGTAATTTATGTTAAGATGATCACATCACTCATGCGAGTTTCAACAAATATTTAATATTGCTCATTATTTGTAAAAAATGTGTCGACTTTTTTATTATTTTAATTATATTGCATTTGCAGCCGCAGTCAAAGCATTACTAGAGAACCGCAAAATTTATTAATAGTATAAATCTCAGTTAATAAATTAAATATTTGCTCCCTCGCTGAAAAAAACTGGGGAATTTTAAATACGGACTTTTTTTCTAGTATTTTAGAATAATAAATTCATTCAGCTTTTTTAAATAAATTTCATACAAAATTATTTAATGAAAGTTTAACATTTCGTGAATTAAATTTTAAGTAAATATTGATATTAATTATGAAATTATGCAGTACGTTAATCAAAAAAAATTTAATGAAAGAATATCAGTAAAAAAATACTTTCATAAAGTATTTATTTTTGTAAAAAAGTTATAAAATTCGTTCATTTTTTTATCATTAACGTGTATATTTTTTTCTGAAAACCAATAATTTTTTACTCTTGAGTAATAATGAAGATTTATATGCATGATATTAAATACTTATGAAAGAACTAGACAAAAGTGTTTAATAATTCCTGTCGGTAGGATAATCAAATTTTATCTATTATTATTTTTTAAAAACTAAAATGAAAAATATTATTTTAGTTTTTTTCCATATTTTTCAATTTATTTTTCAAAAACTAAAATGAAAAATAATGAGATAAAGAAATATGCTTTTTTATGCATTTCTTTTGTAAATATTTCTAAATCAAATTTAATTCTGAAATTTCCATAATTAATTGAATGCTAAATGGACATTTTTTATAAATTCGTATTAAAATCCCAAATTTCAAAAATTAAACAAAAATTTTGTTTTGTCAATTTTTATTGGAGTGGATTAGAGTATCATATTATGACGTTTGACTATTTTTATTATTCCAAATTTTCAGTAATTTATATGTATATATATATTTATAAAATTCCTTTTGTCTCCTCATTTTTATAAATAACACAATGATGGAAACCTGTATAACTTTTTTTACTGCTGTGATATGTATGGTTCTTCTTGGTATAAAAATCATAATTTATAACGTTCTTATGGATTTCTATGACAAGAAAGAGACGATTAATCTGTACAAAAGTGGATGAGAATTAAAAGTGTTTAGGTTAAAAATTATTGTCCCTTTTAGTAAAGGTTACTAATATTAATTACGGAAGAAATACATTTTTCTTCTCAATTATCTGGCTTCTTATTAAACATAAAATTAGCTAAATTTTGAATATCCTCAGAAAATTTTCAAAAAATGCAAAATATATAATAATATTAATGAATGACATTTACTTTTGAACTTATTAAATGTCATATAATATATTATGATTAAAAAATATCAGAATTAATTTAAATGAAAACATGTCAAATGACATATTAAAGCTCCACGTACAAAATCATAATAGCAGACAAAATAATTCGGAAAGTAAAAGCAACAAACAAATAAATATGATGAATCAAAATATATTAAATCATTTTCTTTTTGTAACAATAAATAATTTAAAAATTACAAAAGAAAATCCAAGGTCTCTATGCTATAAGACGTATGATTTTAAGTTACTAATTAAACTAGAATATACAAAACCATGAACGTGTATAAAAAGCATTGAAAGCTGCCTGTATTAATGAAATACTATCTGATAAGTTGACTGAAATACAAAGAAGTATCAAGCTGGTTACTATTTGAAGAATTATCAATCTTTCACGCTTATACCACGATTCCATCATACTGCTTTTTCACCTTTTTTGAGTGGATACACAAGAAACATGATTTTTAGGCAAAGTCAAAAAATGTACCCGGAATGCTAGTGTTGCACAGGTGGCATGTCTTTCCCCGCTCATATTTTGGTGTGTAAATTTTAGCAAGGAAGAGTTCTTGTGAGACTCATATCTTTTTTTTAGACATTTTCGATATTGTCAGATTCATGAGTATTATACAGCTCTGCTATAGTTCGATTCAAGATTAGCAACAACGACAGTACTGCTAAAATTTAATTTTGTTTTTGTTAAAATCAAGATAATAAATTTAGAAACTATGCAACGTACAATCCTATTGTAACTCGTTGTTATTGCTGATCTCAATCAATAACCTCAAAACATAAAGTCTAGTAGAAGTGAATAGTTGTCGAATATATTTTAATGAGTGAAATTGTGTCATTAAATCGCTTATTAAAAATCATTAAGAAAGTTAAACTTCATTAAAAAGTTTAATTGCAGCTTTGTAATTAAACTTAATTAATGTCTATATGACATGATTTATATACAAAATAAACCAAACTAATACTCTTTGCTCTAACAAATACATTTTTACACTTGGTATAAGAAGTATACGCTTACAATTATACGTGTAATGTTTAGACATTCATTATGATACTGATTAGACAAATTCTTAATCAAGGAAGTATTAGACTTTGAAAACTTATGATTATGCACAGTAAATTATAAATATATTATTTCACATTGTTTAAAAAGTAATAATGATATTTATTATCATCTACAAAACCTAAACACTTGATTTTACAAACATTTAAAGAAATAATAGCTTCATTGTGAGCAACATGTGAGTTTAATGTGCAGTGAATTTAATATATTACAAATTATCATTAGCTTACCGATAAAGAATTTTTTTGTTAAAGAAAATTCTTAAATGGTATACAGTAAAATTTTGAATATGTGTTCATTATACTCTAATATTGATGTACATTATACCACTTAATAATATCTATCCTCAAATAAAATAAATTAAATTTCAGAAAAATCAAAAATGTTTATAGAATAATTAGGTATAGAAGTAAAAAAGACATATTTATCTGCTTCCATTTGCTTTTAATGAGAATACTAGTTTATAAATATATTGAAGAAAATAAAGATATATCAATTAGCTTAATCTCAAAATTAATTTATGCTATTTTTCTTATTATTACTTATTAAAGCATAAACAAATTTTATAAATTTCAAAAATATGCAGAAAAAATTAATTAAAACTAAAAATATAGTCTATTTATTCAAAATAATTATTTTAGATTTAAGGAATTTAAATATTAAACTAGGAACTAAGAATAAAATTTTATTTAAGTATTATAAGCTCAGTGTTTTTGGTCTCAAAGTATTTCCTATGTCTCTTATTATTGGTATCGTAGTTGGTATTCCAATAAAGTTCCATTGAAAATGCGTTGAAATATGTTGTATTAAATTCAGAATAGCAGATGGTACCAATATCTTTGTATTGTGAAAGCATTTTTCAATTTCCGATTTTTTACAAAATATGAAAGAGGTCACTGTGCATGGAAATTTGAAGGTTGAAATGATAACAGAGAATTTATATTTTTATACGCAAATAAATATAATATTTTGCAATATTTAAGATATATTTAAAATATTTCAAATTATATCTCAGTAATGCTCACATTTAAATGCGTATGATGTAAGCTGTTAATTAAGTAGACAAAATATAAGATGACAAAATAATTAGAAAATAAAAATTTTTGTTAATTATGTCTCATAAATGTGTCTATATTTACTTAAACCATAATTATATACACTGGAAAAAGAAAAAAACTACACATCATTAACCCTTCAAAGAGGTGAAAAAGAATATAAAAAAAAGAGGATTTAGTCTTGCACTTGGAAAACTTCTAATTATCTGAGGATTATCAGAAAAATTGAATCCCATTATTAATTATTTCAAAGGCAAATTATATAAATTAAAAAAAAATTGTCAGCACTGTTTGCTAAAGTGTAATACCTCAGACTATATTTTGCGTTTCAAAACATCAAATATAAATAAAAAGAGATTATTTTGTAGTTTCATACGCCTTGATGGATTGAAAAAGGGTTTGCTAAAGATATTTTTCAATATTTGAAAGCCTTAAATAAGATGACAAATATTGCAAACTTATACAAATACAAAAAAATGCGTATTTTTGATGCATTACATCATGTCATTCATAATTATAATAAAATTCGATTAAAACATTCATTATATTATCTTCTCCATTAAAGAATTTTTAAGCATTATCTTTTCCATTAAAAAACAACTCTTTCCAACACAAGAATGAGCGAGGTAAATGTGAGACGTGTATAACTCAAATACTGTTGTCTAGATTCATATGTACATTGAAAGTTTTTTCGAACTATTGAGCATGCTAAATGAGTATAAACGTATCCAATTTGGTATGAAATGGTATTTAAAAACCTATATAACGCAATTAAACAATTTTAATTATGGTTAGAACACAAGTAATTACTACATTTTATTTTTTAATGAAGAAAATGAATGGAAAAAGTGGCGGTTAATGTAATTAAAAAAACTTTATCACATATCGTTATGTGTAAAAATGATATATATGGACGTGAAAGATTTTACGAAATAAGTGAAACAACTATTTAATATTATAATAATTTTGTTACCAAAATAATTAATAAGATAAGTTAAAAGAGTTATAAAAGAATCTATAAGTCTCAGAAGCCTGAAATATTTAAGTATATACCAGAGACCAATGAAATGTAAGCTGAAAATTATTATTATTTGTACTTGAAGACGTTATCCAAATGAATCAATATCAATATAAAACTGAAGCTTTTGGAATAATATGCTGACAGATAGAAAATTATAGTATTTGAGAACAAATGGTAATATAAAAGTCCAAATGTGAAGACATTTTAAACCCATAAGAAAGAATTAAGAATAAATAAGTGAAACAATAACTATAACTTTTATAAATCTATAATCATTATTTCCTTTAGATAAATAGCAAAAAGCTAAAATAAAATCTTAGAAATTATCAGGATCAGTTTCAAGGAGTTTGTGAACTGAAAAATACAGAGCACTGATTTTGTTAATGATAGTATTTGGTTTAGAGAATGATATTTTTTCAAACAATGGCAAAATATGTGAAATATATATTTAACCAGACATATTTATATTTAAAATTTGCTTAAGTGTATTAATAATTTAATCCATCATTATTCATTTGTTCCTCTGAAATTTTAAATTTAGGAAAACACATTGATGAAAATGCTGTGAAGGATTTCATAAATGTGTTGAAATGCAAAATTATTAGTCGGTAGTTTCTTTGGTAATTGTGTACAAATTCTAACAATAATCTAAAGTTTTAATATCTGTGAAGTTTTTATGTGAGAAAATTCGCAAATACTTATTTCAGTTTAGTTCATTACTTATTATAATTATAGCTTTTCTAATTTGAATTGTTAATATTCAGACAAATAATAACTTATGTTCAATTAGACATTAATATATAATATATTAAATATTACTTAAAAACCATAAATTTGATATTATAAAAATATAAAATTTTAAAATAAATTACGAAAGAGGAAATGCTTGTTCACTTATAAAATTAGTTTCAGTTACAAATATCATAGGAGAACCATAAAAGCCGCCTTAATTTCAGTGAAAGAAAGCAGTTTAAATACAAATGTATTACAAAGATGCCTCTTGCTGTCTTTAAATTTTCTAGTATTGAGAAATTTACCATCAAAATGAATTGCCATTTACAATATTTTTAAATATGATGTATGATTTTTAATTAGCAAATACCCATATTATGCAATACATTTGTTGGACAAAGTATGTATATGTGTATTTACACAAAATTAGTGCTACAATTATAAATTACATTTTTCATAATTTATTTTAAGAAAAATGTTGAAATTGAAATATGGAAAGAACGCCCATTTTCAGTTAAGGGGATTTAACATTTATTTATGCATTATATTTCTATTAGGCTGTTGAAACTAACTAAAACTGAATGAATATAAAATAATAAGTAAGGATAACATCACAATTTATAACTTGATATAATGAAACTAACAAAAAAAGTTACTGTGACTCCAGCATTTTCTCTAATGCATAAATTTTACTTTGATACTAGCATTTTCTTTAATGCATTCTTTGGTTATTCAAAAATTTACAAGCAATAAATATAGTAATGATCAGTTCTTCTTAAAATGAGTAAATCGATAAATTTTTTAAATGCTCTAATCATATAATATCCATAGTTACCATTATATCTAATCATCTTTAACTTTTGTTTTGATACGTTGGTGATAATCTAAGCATTTTTTCTTTTAATTATTGTTGAGTGATAAATTATATATTTTATTTCTTTAAAACAATTACTACTTAAAAATAAAAATAAAATAAATGTTAAACCTCTTAAGTTTTTTATACATTTAATATGTATAAAAATACTCATGCAAATATTAAAATATGAATACTTTATAATTATTTCAAGGAAGTAAAAAGTTATAACTATAAAATAAGTAAAAATTATAAACAGAATATTATTGTTAATTGCAGTTTTCTTTTTAATATATATCCATTCTATATTTTTTCTAGTTTCATTAAATAATATTTATTTCCTCAATTTCTTAAATTTAGGAAATGTAATATAATTACCATCGCAATTTAATTACAATTGAAGTAAAACGAACAAGTTTTGTATTTCACACAAATCACTTCCATTAATAATGGAATTTAAGTAAAGAAAATTGAGTACAGGTTTGATTAATACATATATACTGAGAATAGAAACTTTTTTATTTCACTTTTCTGATAATAAGACTACTCTTTATTAACTTTTAATTTGATAATATTTTAAATTATAAGCAAAAAAACTATAATTATTTTATTCATACATTTGCTAAATAATCTCCTAGAATATTATACATTAAAAAATTTAACGTTAATTATGTAACAGCATTTTACTGCACGTTTGCTTATGTTAGGAAGCTATTAATTTACTGCTTTAAACATAAACTTTGATTGTTTATCTTACGCTTATAAATAAGAAATTTTATTAATATTGTTGCTCACATTGATAACTTCTATTGCTGTCAATGATAAAATATTGTCTATCTAATAACACTAAAAATTTATATTCATCAATAATAATTCATTATTGATTTGAATGATAATTTCTGTAAAGCTTATATTATGAATGTATAGCTCGGTAAAGTTTTAAAATATGTATTTTATCAATTCAATTAATATTACACAAATTAACTATAATATGTAAACAAAAATTATATATTTATAGAATTCTCCAAACGAATTCAATATTCTAAAATACAAGTATATTTTTTAATTATTTTTTAAATATTTTTATTAAAATTAGCTTTATGTAGCATATACTACATGGTGAGAATTCTCATCTAACTGAAGCATATATGATATAATCATTTAATGTAGTTGATTGATGTATGGCACAGCAAGTGACACATTCAGAGACAAGCATTGAATCTAATTACCTTTAGTCCTATTCAGCATGATAAATGTTGTTTCCTGTTACATATAATGGAGCCATTCACACCACGACATAATCAAAGAAAGATTAAATATACAATGCGTCTCATATAATTAACTCTACCTATAAACATATTGTTTATTAAATATTTTGTGATTGCCGAAAATTAAGACAAAAAAAACTCTACAAATATTTATGTTCAAAATTAATAATCAAAAAGTAAAAATATATTTATACTTTACTTTTCAACCATATTTGCATTTATGTTAGAGATGGAGTATCATCATAAGCATGGGAGTTTTAGTCAAATGTTTCAAAATTTAATTAAATTATTTTAGGAATTTCATTTCTAAAGAGAGAATTATATTCGAATTATCCGCAATACAAATTTTTGTTTATATATCTCATATTTGCAGTGGTAAAATATGATAACTTTATATACGCAATTAATTTTGTTTCAGAATTTAACTATTTTTAAAAGGCAGGAAATATTTCTTAAAGCCACTTCATGCTTTCATTCAGAAAATCCTTATTAAATACCTCATTGCAAAACATTAATTCTCGAAAAGAGAGCTCAAAATGGTTAGACCTCATTATATCCTAATAAGGAGAAATTTTGAGATACAAGCTTATGTAAATATATTCCCTAAAGAAATTAGTTTACTTCTTGAAATCCGACTTAAATTAGGTATATAAAATCCATTAGTTTATAAATAATATAAAGATTGTACAAATCTATTAAATTGCAAAACGTATTGAAAAATACGTATTATATGCAAAAAATCATTTTCGATTCTAATACATTTTGTGTTTTGAAAAATATTTCCTATTTATTTAAATTTGCAATAAACATAAATTCATAATTAACATACATTTATAATAAGAAAGAAATTATTTCTTGAGCTAATATACAATTTATTTGAAATGTCTAAGTACTAAACGCTAGTAACTATTTTTCTAAAAATTAAACAATTGTAATAAAGTTAATTAATTTTTTAGAGTGCAAATTAAAGAATTATTCATCAGATGTATTTTGAATCATACGTTTGTTATTGATAATGTTTAATTTAATAGAAGTCAAATTCAAATAAGTCATTATCCAGTCTCTTTCACTTTACATTTTATCATAATCAACATATACATTTACAGTATTGTTTTTATCCTAAAATCGAATATATATATATATATATACATATATATATATATATATATATATATATATATATATATATATATATATATATATATATATATATATATACATATACATATAAAGCATGATTAGAATTATCATAAGCAAAATTTTAAAATGCAAGAATATATCTCTTGTCTCTTATGTTTAGCAATACATTCAGCGCAAAAGCCACTCAAATAGAATTACTAAAATATAATTAACAGTAAATTTTTATAAAATTATTCAAATACCAAATGGAGAATAATACATTAAAAATACGAAATATTGTAAAAAGATGGAAAAAATGTTTAATGAATAGTTTAAAATTTCAAAGAAAACAAAATAAAGAAAATTGCCATGTTTGTACTTCGTTCCAATTTCCTTTATTCTATTTTCTTTGAAATTTTTAACAATCCATTGAACATTTTTCCATCTTTTTACTATATTTCGTATATTTAATGTATTACTCTCCATTGGGTATATTATTATTATTACAATTATATACATACATACATATATATATATATATATATATATATATATATATATATATATATATATATATATATATATATATATATATATATATATATATATATATATATATATATATATATATATATATATATATATATATATATATATATATACATATATATATATATATATATATATATATATATATATATATATATATAAACTATTGGCCATTAAAATTGCTACACTAAGAAGGAATGCAAATAATAGAACGATATTTATTGGACACATTCAATATAGTGGAAAGAACAAGTGATTAGATTTACAGGAAGTTAGGATGTATAGATCTTGAGAAATCATTACCCAGAGCAGCCACCTCTGGCTGCAATAACAGCGTTTATCCGCCTAGGCATGGAGTCAAACAGAGATTGTATGGCATGCACGGGGATCTCAGTCCATGCAGCTTCAACACTATGCCACAGTTCATCGACAGTAGTGGATGGTGAGTGATGGCGTGCCAATCGCTCGGCAACCATTGACCACACGTTCTCAATTGGTGACAGATCAGGAGAACGAGCTGGCCAGTGTAACAGTTGAACCTGCTCTGTATCAAGGAAGTTCAGAACAGTACGGGCAATATGCGGTCGTGCATTATCCTGTTGAGACGAAGCATTAGGGAGGCCTCGAAGATAGGGCAGAGCCACGGGCCTTAACACATCGGAAATGTAACGGTTGCTGTTCAAAGTGCCGGTAACGCGAACAAGAGGTGATCGAGACGTGTATCCAATGGCATCCCATACCATCACCCCAGCAGATGGGCCAGTATGGCGATGTCCAATGCAAGCTGGCAATGCGCGTTCACCACGATGCCTCAAAACACGGATGCGGCCATCATGGCCCTGTATACAGAACCGAGATTCATCTGTAAAGGTGACGTGATGCCATTCCCGCGTCCAGGTTCGTCGCTGATCACACAATTGAAGGCGCTCAGGTCTGTGAAGCAGCGTCAATGGTAGCCGAAGCCAGGGTCGCCGTGCAGACAATCCATGATGCTGCAAACGACGTCGAACGGTTCGAGACAGAAACTTTTTGCCTTGCAAATGACTCCATTTCTCGACTCAGGGTTTGTGACGTGGCTGTACGATCCCTTGTGACCATGCGGATAAGATGTCTGTCTTCTCTGCTGTTAGTTATGGGGGGTCGCTGAGATCCTGTATGACGTTCCGTATGATTTTCCTGAACCCATCAATTCCATATTCTGCTAACAGTCAAGGGGTCTCTACCGACGCGAGCAGCAATATTGCGGTACGATAAACCGCAATCCCGGTAGGCTATAATCCTTCCTCGATCAAAGTCAGACACGTGCTGATAAGCATTTCTTCTTATTATTACACGAGGCATTACAACAACTTTCTTTGCCGAAAACAACGTTGAAACGGAAATTGAGTATGAGAAAACTGCTGTCAAATCTCTGGTTTTATACACATTGTAGATGTCGCTACTGTCGCCTGCTTTGTATGAATGTGCTTAAAACTTAATCATTTGCATATCACAGCAAGTTCTACCTGTCATGCAAATTTTACGTGTGTGGTGTGCCGTTTTCCTGGTGTAGCAATTTTAATGACCAGTAGTGTGTGTATATATATATATATATATATATATATATATATATATATATATATATATATATATATATATATATATATATATATATATATATATATATATATATATATATATATATATATATATATATATATATATATATATATATATATATATATATATTGTGAATAGATGTATATGTTACATAATTACATAATATTTTGGAAAAGAAATGTATTAAAATTAGAAAATTTTATGCATTAAATTATCTCAGTTAAATTAAATAAAACCACATGTTGTTTTCAGTACTTCATATTCATTATTATCTAAGCTAAGTAGCAAAGTATACATAATATCCCATTGAAGTAACATCGAGTTCAGTTTAAATTCTTAATTTATTGTATATCACACATCTTGACCATGAAAACCTGTGAATATAATTAAAATATAATTCTAACATACTAATAATAAATAAGTTCTAACATGCTAATTTCAATATATCAAGTAAAACAGACATTGTTGAAAAGTTTCAAACCTAAAAATAATTTAAATAAAGAAATTTTCAGCCAGACTTTAAAGTATTAAATTTATTATATTAATAACGTTACGTTACCTCAAATACAACAACATATTTAATCAAATATTATAATATAATTACTATAGTTCATCCTTTGGTAATTTACGAAATTATTTAGAATGTTGTTAAAACGCAACATTTAAAACGGCAATGGTATATTTATTTATTCATTAGTATAAATATATATAAAGAGTTCTCTAGTGACCCTATAATTGCCAAAATTATTATAAGATACTATAGATTATAAGATATTATTATACATTAGATATTATTGAAGCTTTTTTAAAGGGTTTAATTGAATAGCTAAAAAGATTTTTCACACACACATAAAGTATGTGATATTTCTTAAATAACCATATCAAAAATTTTTATAAATATCGTTGTACCAAAAAATGAAAAAAACATTCTTGAGCTATATAAACGGCATTTTATTCAAGAACACACAATGCTTACTTTCTTCACAAACTTTAAATGTAAGTTTAACAATGATTCAAGATATATGTCTGAAGTTACAATTTTATTTATTATTATTCGCAAAATTATTCCAAATTAATTGTAAATAAAAGAATTTTTTTTATAAATTCAATTTAAAAAAATTGATTTAAGTGTTTTTGTACTCTTAATTTAATTTCTTTACACATTGATTTAAAAGTGAAATTTAAAATAATCATTAACAACCAGTTATAAAATTTGATTAATGTATTTCACAATATACTTTCTTCAAACTCAACAACTAATTAAAACAAATATGATAATATCTATTGTCACATACATAACTATGTTGCACATGTAACAACATGATGACATAATTAATTATGTAAGTCATATGTATAGAACTGTTTTAATAAATATATATTTCTGTTAAACTTAATAATAGTCTCTATTTGGTGGAAATCAATTTTATCTCTTTTCACTATTAATGATATTATTCTGTTTCATAATATGACTCCATATTAGAAAGAAAAAATATCGACTGCAATTTTTTTTCTCCAGACTCCAATGGATTCTTTGTTGGGAAAAGTCATAAGCATCCGATTTCAAGGAATGATGTGTCAGAAGGTGTATTACATGTCATCAGAAAATGGATAGTTACTTGGATATTCTTATTGACAAATGGATGGTGACTTTTCATTCTAGAGATAATTTCCGGTGAGGAATTGAGATTCTATTTCTTTATCTAATACATGGCTGGTCCTGAATTACTTTTTGGTGGCACTATTAAGGTTTTGTTTTTAATGAATATTGAATGAAATTAGATTTATAAATACAAAAATTCATTGATGATTTATTAATTGAAAATAAATACAAGGCAGATAATTCTTGAACCATTTGCTTATACTATAATATTATGTGATGAAATTTAGAAAAAAGGAAAAAAAAAAAACATGAATATTTCAGTTCACCAACATAATCCAAGAAAATGATGAATAAAAGATATTTTTTTCCTATAATGCAAGAATGTTATTAACATTAGTATGTTTTTCAAGCATTTTTAACAATTTTTCGAACTTTAATAGTTGGAAATGGGAGATATATGATTCTGAAACAGAGTTAAAATATTTATTTAAAAAACACACAGTAGATTTAATTTACTTTATAATGATATTTTTAATGTATTTTAAGATTGTTAAAAAAAGTAGTTTAGAAATACTACATAATAATTTGCGAATGTTCAGGAAAAAAATTATAATGCAAGTCGATGGACGTCTAACGACATCTGTTGACATAATATTAGAGTCTGAAATTCAATTTCTTTGTAGAAAGATGAATAAGTTTTGCTCTAAATTAGAAATTAGGCTGCAAAACATAGAAAACAAATTGATTTGTTTGGATTATAGGAACCGAACAAGAAAACATTTTACTAAACTAAATTCATTCCTTTCATAAGTCAATCACATTTGAATATATTAATACTTCATGTGTTCATTTCATATACTGTATAAATTCTTTAAATTTGTTTGCAAAGACAAACAATTAAACTTTTGACATGAATCCAGTCTCAACCAAAATATCTTCAAATATATTTTTTTAAATACAGATGTGTATTAACATAGAAAGTTTAATTATTTTATATCCTAGAATTTAATATAATATGCAACTGATGTTTAAAAAAGTATACTTTCATTGAATCTCATATTAAATTAAAAATTAATCAAGTGAAATTGCAATTTCAAAACTTATAAATTTGCTTAAAGTATATAAATTTATGAGACACTAAATATAGTTTAATAAACACAATTTTTTCATCCTAGAATGTAATATTAGGATATAGGATTATAGTTATATATTTTATCTTTTGGAAATATCTTGTGAATATTTAAAATAAAAGAGAATGTATTTGAATGTATGCATTTATTTTTCAATTTTTTTTACTCTTTTTTAAAAAGACATTATTTCTACATGATTAGTCCGGCTTAAAATAAAGACAGGAAATTAAATATACGGCTCGATAGAATTAAGTATAAGGTCAATAAGAATCAAGGTGCCATTATAGCAATACATTGAATGAAGTGAGAATAAATATGCAAATTAGCATAAAACTTGGTTGAGACACCGGTCAATCGATAGTACGAATATCGATTGTTATAAAAGCAGTTCCACCACTCACATTCATCAATTATTACTCGCACAATGGTGAAGAGAAATGGACTTGTCAAAGGAGCTCGTTCGTTGTTGTTTGCATTATGACTACAAAGTGAGCTTATCAGCTTCTGCATCAAATCGCCAAATATGTTAAGCGTTTGGGGATAGTGCTCTGAACAAACATAAGCAAAACATTAGTTTCAGAAATTCAGGTCGTGAGATTAGTCTCAAATTGATGAAGCTGGTGTATGGTGGACTAGTCGTCAAAAGGTTCTCTATGAGCTGCAACCAATGAGCCAAACGCTCCTTGGGGACTTGTACTAGGAACAATTGAAACGTGTGCAACAGGTATTGCACAAACAGCACTGGTTAATCGCAAGGGTCTATCGTTCTTGGTCAATAATATGAGGCCACATGTCGCATGTGTGGCCAGGAATAAAATACAGTGACTTAGTTGGACACTTTGTGCCTTTTCCTTATTCATTTGACTTTGCACCATGTGATTAGCACCTCTTCTATTCCGTGGACAATAATCTTCGTGGAAAATCCTTCACCAATGAAATAGAGTTGCACAAAGTACTCACATACTTCCTTGAGTCCAAAACCCTTGAGTTTTACCATAAGGGGATTGCGCAATTAAAGACAAGTTGGTGGTTGATTCTGGATTCCAATGGGGATTATTTCAGGGATAACATTAAGCTACAATTTCTGTAGGTTAAGTTCTTTTGAGTCATAAAAAACGGCAAGAACGTTTGTGCTTACCTTGTATAAAAATTTTAAATGCAATTTCTATGAGATTGAAGGAAAATTTGATAATAATACTCTAATATTTAAATCATTTTTTTCTTTAACTCACCATAAGAAACGAGAAAAATGTAAGTACCATTTACTTGTAATTATTAATGTTATCAATTTTACATGAAAAGTAATCTATACGTTTGAGCCAAATTAATATTTAGTACAATATAGCATGATTTTTTATATTTTTTCTGACGCAAAAAAATCATTAGTATATTTTATTTACATGGTTGCATTTGTTTGAATTTTGGATGATTTTAAAGTATTTTATTTAATTTTTGAGTGAGTTTTAATTTTCGCAAAAGCGCATTCTGTTATTGTCTGAGAAAAACAGATACCCCTGAAAGAAATCGTCATTAACATAATAGCAGTAATATTTTTATATGAATGTGAGTGCGCTTTCTTTTCTCGTTTTAAGTATGTAAATCATTCGTAGTATCGTAAAATACTTGACAAGAATAAGAAAAATAACATATTGTAAAGGGAGAAATGTTTCGAGAGTAAAAGATTTTATTTAAGCCTTTAAAAAGCAACAACAATTACCGTAAAGCAATGTGAAAGTTAGAAAATAGCTTGTGCTGTTCCTCACCTTTTAAAATTTATCCTGTCCTTTTTAATAACTTAAATGAATTACTGAGCTATTATTGTCAAAATGTTTTAAGACGTACATTAAGCATTTTTCTGGAAATGTTTTTGGCTGTTTAAACAGGTTTTGTATAATGATGAAAAATTGAATTAATTAGTTAAAAATTTTTGAAATGTTTTTTATTTTGCATATTTAAAGAACATCGCATACACAAGAAAAACAAAAACTAATCTGAATTGTTATTTTTTTATTATAGTTATTTAATTTTTTAAAAAATATTTCTATATTTATAAGATTTTATTGTAATTATTAATAATAATTATTAATGATTAATTAATAATAAATTTCTTAATTAATGGTTAATAATAATTGCTTAAAAAATTTTGTGATAAAATATAATTGATTTTTAATACTTGTTTTAATACTAATGACACGCTATAAATATAAAAATAATTTTCATTCCGCCTTCATATTTAAATAATTCCATATAAAAGCTAATTACTCAATTTGAAATATTAAATATACTTCATAAAGTAAAAGTAATTTAGATATATAATAGTAGTTTTTTTAATTTTAAGAAAATTTCGCATTTTTTCATAAATTAAAATTTATGCGTTTTATTCATCGAGTTAAAAATTTAAATTTTTCTATTAAACATAGATATTACTTCAAAATAAAAAGATAATTCAGGAAAATCTAGTAAAAACTTTTTAGGAATTTTTATTCAAACTTACAGTTTATATTATTTACTAAACAATGGTATAACCGAATAATTTTCGAGACAATAACTTAAATAACAAACCCTGTAAAATGCTATGATTCCACAAAATCATTTAAATTACATGCTTAAAATAATAAATATTATTATCTTTAAATTCGCTTTCTATCATACATGTTGTTATAACAGCGTTTTCTTTGATTTTAACATATTTTCTATCTAGTATCGTTTCAGAACATTACGACATTACATTTATTTACGCAACAACCAATAATGATCTGTTGTTATTGTGGTACATCTATGATATCGAAATATTTACTACAACCGTTTTACGTTTTTCCAAAATAGTAGTCATTTTTTTCAATCATGTCAGCAAAGTATTATGGAAAATAATGAAAATGTGGGTTTTCAATATGTGGTTTCATTCCCTTCTACCTTCGCGATTTGATGCATGTTTAGATTAAACTCTCATTCACTTTCACGAAATTGATATTTTTTTTACTTTAATATTGCCTTCTTTAAGTGTGTGTCTTTTTAAGAAGTTGGTTTTCACTGTAAGATTTAGGATATCAGATTCTATGAAATAATTTTCTGCAACTTATTTTTCTGATAATTTCATCGGCTTAAAAATACATTTAAAGCATAACTGATCTCATAGTATAGCTGGTACGGTTTTTTGTATTATTCAAAACCTAATGCAATCGTTTGTATATTAATATTCACCCTATACTTGTAATAAACCAATTCAATAGGCCATACGTTTCTTTGTTGTTGCCCCAGTGCAACCGAGTGTAGTCATCGGGATTTTGAAGAAGGGGTCGAGAAGAAGACCCCCAATACTTGGCCTACCAAACCCAGATATCTATTTACTTGGAAGACATTGCGACTACATCCTTATTTTAATGTGCCACAGCCGTATTTAGCGAAAACGATATATCTTCGGTTAAGCCGGGATATGAACTCACTATCTTCTGATAATGAGAACAAAGCCCTAACAAAATATTATATCTTGGAAGTCCCATAGTTTTTGTTACAAATACCAAGGAAAATTCTTTAAACAATATATTATTGTACCAAACTAAATTCTTGAGTGAAATTGTATTACAGGAATAAGAACTTAATAATTAAGAACTTATCTTAACTTAATGTGTCTGTCATGTATTACTAACATTTTTGGTTTTATGGCAAGTCCTATAAGCTGTTAATGTTGGATAATACACTAAACCATACTGGGAAACAGCTATGAATTCCATACTGAAGAATTCCATTCTTCATTCAATATTTATTCTGAAGAGAATAATGAGAAAATATTATTACTAATTTGACAGATTTTATTTGAATACAATGAAAAGGTAACATTTCATTTTGTGTCATACATCACAAATGTTCAAATTAATGTCACAAAAATCAGAAATTATTGCCCTTAATGACTCCTCCAAAATAATTTAACAATAGGCACTACTGGTCATTATTTTTAACACTAATATTAATTATTAACAGTGATTCATATGACACTGATTAATTATCAGTTTACGTGAAAGAACTACTAAAGAACATACAAAATATAATATGATTAGCTTAAAATCTGAAACCAATTAATAAATAAAGGAATAACATTTTCACTAGATTTGTTAAAATGTATACTATATTAGTATATACTTTAAAATATACTGTATTGAGTTGAAACAATGAGTACTATTGTTTAGGTAGGTCAAAAATATGGAAAAATTTTTTACAGGTATGAAGTATAGACTTTTGATAACTGATATAACGTGCAATGCTTTTCCACTTATTCTTAATTATTTTTCTCCTTTACAAACACCTATAAGACGAGAATGTTTTTCAAGTGGACATTGTTTGTGATACACAAAATACTTTTGCAGTATTCTAAGTATTATTCACAGATTTAAAATTGTTATTAATATTCAAGCTCAAAATATATTTAGTTACAACATAAACAAATCTTTAGTGGCACACAAAATATACTCATTTTCCTATGCAAGCCGCGATTTTATTAAAAATAATCTTAAGATACTTAAGATATCAAAAACGGATGCTTAAAAGGATGTTACCAGACTTTATTTTCTCTTAAAATGAAGCTATTATCAATCGTATATATGGCTAACGTTGATATCCAAGAGCCCCTATTGCTGAATAAACATTATTTCAAAAATACTAAATTACCTTCTTTAGAGATCTAGATTTTAAAATCACTATATGTCGATTACAATAAACGCATATCTTCACAAAATAAATCCCACGCTTTGAACCTGAAGTTTAAAAGCTCCATCGATTTTTTAGACAAATTTTAATCTTTTATAAGACTAGTAGACATTCATTGAGATAAAAGTGACGTTCTCATAAATTACCATCTTCAAAGGTAGGGTCACTTCTCTCATTTCCTCCGTCATCTGTGTGAGTTTGATCAGAATTATGACTTCTAATCATAAAGTTTGGACACTTTGTACTGGTTATATTTCACTATGATATAGTGGTCTCAATGCAGGTACCAAATAAGGAAACTATTATTTATTTTGTTATAGATCTTATTTTCTAATGTTTGCGATGCAGAAGTAATAGTCTGTCAAATTGTGCTTCTGTACCTTCCAAATCATAATGACTGAATATTGCATATAATGAGTACTATTTTCGCTTAAGAAGCCTAACGTATGATACACAGCGTATTACTGTGTCCTAGTTTTTATCAAAATCACTAGCTTTAAAATAGTACAGATCAGTTCTCTTCAGATATAGCAGAAGTTGGTTGATTGGTTTAAATGGATTCTCTTGGAATAATAAACAGTTTATAAAACAGATTATGATGAACAACCTGCTTCAAAGGTAAAATCACTTCTCTTCTTTCCTTCAGTATGAACTTGGTTGGAGTTCGAGTTATCACTTATGGTTATAAAATTTTACACTTTCGCGTAAGATACCCTTTAGTATGAGGCACAGGTCACATTGAAGATACCAAGTTGGGATACTTTATTGTAAATTTTGTTTTGGGTGCTATTCCACTAATGTTTGTAATGCAGAAGTAAACGTCAGTCCTTCTAAATAATATATACTGAAAACGGCATATTACTTTTCCTCCACCCTGTCAGAAACCTAAAAAATGTAACATAATGAACACATGATGACATAATGAAAAGCTTATAAAACTTAAAAAAGAAAAACAACGCTAAATATTGTAGAATTAAAAACAGCAACCATCACATACATGTAGTCAGGCTCATACTATTTCAAGGATGACTTCAGACATTTCCCTACTAAAGCATGCCAATACCATAAATGTTTAAACCTGAATAGATTTAAATGCTTAATGTTCCTAGTATACATTTAAACTTGAATAGCAATGTAAGAATCAGAGAAAAACACAAATGATATTAACAAAAAACTATATCTCATGAAAAGAATCTGAGAACAAATTGAGATTCAGTATGCAAAATTACATTAGCTTACTATTTAGTTTTCTTGCTAAAAAAATATATTGACCAGTGTAATTACCAAAATACTTTTTCATCGACTTCTAAATTTATCTTGTTACCAACTTTTTTTATGATATTAATTCAAATACTGAGAATTATAATATATTTTAGATGTATTTTAGGTGAACAATAGTTTTTGTTAATTTTACAAAGTAGTTTTGTTTAAACGTCTTCGGCAAATACTAAGAAAATGTAACATTTTTAATTTCAGAAAATATGAAGATAAAATAAAAATATGTTGCCAAATTTATGTCAGCATCTGTTTAAACTCTTGGAGATAAGAAACATTTAATGTACATTTGATAAATACAGAGTTTTCCTGTTCTGATGATAAAATTGGGAAAAGAAAATAAATATGAGAATGCACGGAAGGAAAGTTTAACAATATGCCCAACAACTTCAAAATATTCATTTATTTGAAGCTGTTTGGTAACCATTCACTTATAGTTCTTTTAATTCTGTTGAATAGGAAGATAGAAATTTATTAAATGAGAAACTGTATTGTACTTATCTTTCTTCCACATAGCTATTCAAAGCATATTTAAAGATTTTTATTAACAGCAAGCTCTGAAAATCTACGGGAAATGCATCTTTTGTATTTGTGGTTTTTGTGAATAAAATCTTTCTTATTTGTTAAGAGTAGCAAATTTTGTTTTAATATAATAGGAGAAATAACTTTTTTAATTTTTGAAAGAAAAAGTTCTGCAAATTGCTGAATCATTGCAATTTTGGTATCTATCTATGATAAAACAAAATTATATTTAACTTTCTAAGCCTGTATTGTAATAAAAATTTATTTATGTTAGGATTTTTTTATCGAAAAATTCACTTTCTTCAGAATATATGGCAAATAGATGTTATCATGGTTTCAAATATGTTTTAAAACTTCTTGTCATCTGCATAATGCATCAATAATGCTATAAACATGTTGCAATTTTGATTGTTGAATTATTTTTATACAGTTTCATATTGCAATTTAAGTTTACGTCTACATATATATTCTTTACTAGAATTTATTAGTTATTTAAAACTTACTAAAAATAAAATAATAATTTAAATTGGAGTAAATTTGGATCATTATTTAAAAATATAGCATATTTATGTTATATAACATAAAATTATAACATTTTAATGTTATCATTTACGCAGACATTAAATTTTTTTTACTAAGTCCAATTAAATATATATTTAAATAAATTCTCGGAACAGTTTCATGTTGATTTATTTATTAAAATATATTATACCGAGGACTTACTACTATAAAATTTTATGAGAAAACGACTACTTAAATTTAAAATGAAATAAATTTATTTATATCTAATGTTCTAAAGCGTAAAATAATGCTTTCTAACTAATTATTAATCCAAATGTTAGAAAATATCTGACGCTATAATACTTCATCAATATAATGCATTTAAAGTATAAAATATTAAAAAAAATAACTGTTGCCTTTATATAATTGTTTTAAATAACGAATTCTATTATCAATCAATATTTCTATTTCATTTCAGAAAAAAACCTGTAGAAGTAAGCATTTATTATTTTTTGTATTGTACCTAAGAATTATAATATCACGTATGTATAAAAAAATAAACAAATGATTTATTATAAAAATTCAATTATATTTCTTTCTCTTTTCACTGTTTTAGAAATTTTGAGTTGTTTTCGAAGAATATTCCCAGCAAACACAAAGATGCCGGGCATCCATCGGGCCGCTGCTGTCAGCCGTCTTGGCCAGCAGTGGCCCGCCGCTATTTGGCCTCGTCGGCTCCGTCAATAAAGTGGTCGTCGTCATTGCTGCTGGGCCGGCAGTACGGTCCGTTGTTGGCCCAACGCCGGGTGGCCATCAATGCCATATTGGCCGCATGTGGCCCATGTAATTGCCAGTACGTGCCCATATACGGTTATCCATCGGCCCTTTGCCGTTTGGCCGACGATAGCCGCTTTCACCGACGTTGGGTTGGTTATGGTTATTTATTTCTATAAATATTGAATTCATTATTTATATTAATATTGTATATATTGTTAAAGTTAATATGGAAATATTGGAAATCCATCAAATTAATTCTGAATATATTTTTGCGATTCTAAAAGACAATTGTTATCCACGTAATTGTCAAATATCATTAAGTGCTTTTTTAGTTCTTAATTATATAAAGATTAAAAAAATATGAATTACTAACTCATATTTTAAATCTTTTTTCTTTTGAAATTGCTATCTAAATTTTATAGTTTTATTTTAATCTAAATTTTATTTAAATATCTTTTATATTCTGTTTTAAAAATTTTTGTTATTACAGAATTTCATTATTTATAAATTTTTTTAAAAAAATTCTTGTGTAAGCAAGTGTCAATTTATTGCTAAAACTGAACTTGAATGTATATAAGAATTCCAGTTTTATGATAATTTTATAGAATTATTTTCCAAATCAATTAACTCCATGCAACAAGATGTTGAGAAAAATGATAAAAAGTATAAAGATTAACACTTTTTATTACTTATAAAAATTAAGAAAACAAAGCTATAAATAAGTGAAATGTCTCCATGAACAAGATGTTGAGAAAAATGATACAAAAGGATACAGATTGATTTTTTATTACTTATAAAAATTAACACAACAAAAGCCATATATAAGTGAAATGTCTAAACATTAATTTAATTAACATTTTTTATTTATGATAATATTGAATATAAAAAAATATCTATTTTTATTTAGATTTGAAAATAATTTTTAGAAAATGTTTTTTAACATTTTTAATTTACAAGTTTTATCTTTTATTTTTATAGTCCACATTCCGAATTAGTACTCTGGAACAAATTTCTCCTTTTGTAAAGATTTTCACTTTGTTGTAATACTCTGAAAATAAAAAAAAACAGAATTATTAAACTCATTCAATTTAATTACAAAAATAGAAACAGCAGGATGTTAATAACAGCCCAGGTAAAAAACAGAAAAATATTTATCTGTTTATATAAATTAGGAGAAACTTCATGCATAACACTTATTTTCTAGTATTTAGATATTATTTCACAGTATTAATTATTTGAATAAGGAGAATCCAACACAACTATTTTTAAACTTAACAATATTTTACAATTAAATTTACAGTCAAAGCAAAACAAGCCAAGCACTTGAATAGGTTGTGAATACCTATAATAATGTCAATTTTCATTCAGAATTAATAATTCATAAAAAAATTACTAATACAATTCTTTTATGATGGAATCAATTTACTTAATTTTAGTTTTATCTCTTTAAAAAAGGGGGAATGGTTATTAGTAACATTATGTCCACAATGAGCATGCTTGGGAACTAAACACTGGGTGTTTTGCGTTATGCTGAGCACCTAATCGGGACATGTGCTTCGCAGCCCAGGGGCTCTTGTTCAGGAAAATAGGCACTGTAGGCCTTGGCCCATGTGGTCTGTCCTGCCAGAGTTTAGTTTTATAGTTTATATTCATATTGATATTTTAATATACATACACATTATAATAAATAACATTAAGTAACAAATGAAAAATCAACATTCATCAATTCTAACAATTCTTTGAGTAAAAATAGAGACAAATAATTGGGTTATATGAAAACAATTTCAGTTGAATGACTTAATAGAAATTGTAAACATCTGACTTCAAAAATTCAATGTAATGTTTTAAGCAGAATTTTACATTTTCAAGGTTATAATAGAATGTAATTAATTTATAACATACACTTTGTATTTCATGCTTTTAAAAAATCATTTTGAACTAATAAAAAATGGTTAATAAAATATTCATCAATGATTACCAAATTATTTTTTACACACAACTACAATTACAGATAAGTAAAGTTTATAAAATCATAGTAATTAAAATAAATATTGATGAATTTTAAAACATATTGATAATTTTGAATTATTTATGCAATATTCTATACAAAATCTTATTAACATGGAATTTATTTTTTATACACCTGTGATTACAGATTAATGAAAAATAATTACGTCAATTAATGCAAATGATTTTCAGATTTTGAATACATGCATTCCAGTTGTTGCCCAGTAAATTTACATCACAAGTAATTATCATAATCATGAATTATTTAGAAGTAAAAATGTTTTACATAACTTTATAACTTTTATTTTACACAAAGTATTAAATTTATATTTAATCCAATATTATTAGAAAATAAGTTATTGATTCTGGACTACAGTTTAAATAGGTACACTTTACATTGGAGTGGGGAGATGATAGAAACACAATCTTCAAAGCTAATGTATAAAGTGAAATATTAGCATCAATAATAAATATAAGCAATAATTTGTTACTTTACTTTAAAAATATTGTTGTTGTTGTTGCATGCCCCCAAAGGCCAGCAGCGCTAGACCAGGTCCATGACGTAGTACACTCTACAATAATCCAAAACCAGAAGAGAGTCGTCAACCAAGTACTGCCTGATACAAAAAATATTACCTATATTTACTTGCTAATAGTATTTATAATTACAATTATTTGTTAATATTATTTACCATTATAATTATTTGCAAGAATTATATTATTTACAATTAATAGTTAATACAAATAATTAAAAAAATTGTAACACAAGGAAATAAATTATCTGGCTTGTAATTACCAATGATATTGAAAAATATTAAGGAAAAATTTGTATTTATGGTTAGATGTGGTCATTGATCGAGACTACAAATAACCATAAAATACCTATTAAAGGTCACTTTCTAGTATAATATATTTATACCAAATGTTATTGATAAAAAAAATTTCTATAACAAATTCAAGTTTTGCAAGAAGCCAGAAAAAGGATAAAACGTATAAATAAAGAAGACCTAACTATTTCCTTTATGTACTTGGGCATATACTATTTTCTTTTCTAAGTTTTGATTTCATAATCATTTGCAATCCGTAAACAGCTGATCCATCATGTAGAACAGTTGTAATACACATCCAACATGTTAATGAATGATATATTAATTTTAAAATATTAAATGCTTAACTGATAAATAAGATTAAACTTAAATTATATTCTTTCTCTAATAAAATGATTAAATTATTCTCAAGATGGATATCACAAAACTTTTACCTCTTATGATAACAAGTGGTGTTTTGAATAATTTTGACCTATATCTGGGCTTTAAGTTTAATTGTTTTATGTCATAAATTACAAAAAGAAAAACAACAAACAAAATAAAATCAACTATCAAAAATGACTTTAACCATTTTCTGTAAAATACTGAAAAAAAAATTTAAAAAAAGAGATATCGGGAAATTAAAAACAGTTAATAAATTTAGAAATTATATATATATGTAAATGTTTGGAAGATTAACCTAATTATGCTTACTATATTAAAACAATAAAATAAACATGTTTACAAATGCAATATTTTAATTATTTGTTATTATTTTGAAATTGTATAGTGAATTTCAAAATTAGAAGTATTTCTGAAATCAAAACAGATAAACTATTTCTCTTATGATACTCATTTTACTCGTATGCCTTACTAATTTACATTGTTTAAAATTATATTTAAGTTCTTTATTTAACTTTAATTCTTTAAAGAGAAAAATCAAAAGTAAATAAAAATAATTCTGACAATATTATATCTAGGACAATATTGTCATCATAATCAGACTTTGTAAATTGGTAAAGTTGTTTATGTGTGTATATATATAAGATATATCATTTACCCAATATCCGGTCGACTATTTACCATAACAGTAAAACCATTTACATTACTATAAAAGAATCAAGTGATCAAAATGTCAAAAGTTTCATCAAATGCTTGAAATGTTAATCACTTTCACCAAAATGGAAAGGGACAAATATTCTAGTTAACTTATATTTTCATTAAAACAAATTGTTTGAATTTATTGTTAATTCATACTTCAACTTTTCAGTCATAAATAAAAACATAAAATATGATTTTAAATATAATAAAGTATGTAAACACAAGAGTAGCTACTAAGCTGTTACATCTGACAGCATTCTTTACATGGAAATAGTTAACATGCTACACAACTAGTTTAAATAATAACAGTTGTTCCATATGAACATTTTTTCATAAGCGTTAATCAACCATAGAATTCCGGATGTTTTTTTTTAATTTGTGGCACAATAAATCTGTCAGATTCCTACAGAAATTTTCAAATTTACTATTTTCAGTACTGTATTTTCAAGTTTTAGATGCAAAAATATTTCTCTAAGAAATCCACAATGATTTTAATGGTTGACATGGTTATACATAAAAACCATGTTATACATGCAATAAAATATTTTGTAATGTTTATGCATTGAAAAATTTTTCATTCCTTAAAACAGATCTTTGAAGAGTATACAAAATTTAAAACCACGAATCCTTATAAGACAAAATTTTTCGGTCAGTAAAAATTGACTTAAAAATAATAGTAAATATGAAAGCCTTTTAAAAATAAAGTAATTACAGTTTATAAGGAATTCACAAACAATTTATTGATCATAAATGCTACAAGATCCAATATTAATTTATTGAAAATAAACATCTAAGGGCTTTCAAGTAGAATATTTTTAGAGTGTCGTTTATTTCATAAACTTGCCTCGTAAAAAACAAAAAATGTAATAAATACGTTTAAGCCTTGTTGCAATCGAATTCGATTTTAAAAAAATTGAGCATTGAAAAATTTATTTTACTAATTGATTAAATATAACTAATATATGGAATGAAAAAATGCTTCTGTCCATGATACATTTTTCTATTCTTCACATGGTAATGAAATTATTCTAAAACATATAATGACAAACATTTTCCAATGTCTTTCTCTTGTTGTCCTGTTATCAACAGTTTATGAAGTTTTCTTAACAAGTAATTAAATAATATTTCAACATAAAAAAATATATTATTCTTGCATCATTCATAACAATTCTATTCTGATATAAACAACAATAATAAATGCGTACTTACCTCATATTTCTCTTAGCTCACAGACACAACATCGAATATTCCGCCATTTCACATTAATGGCTGACGCTGACTCAAGCATTTCGCAGTATCTGACGTCATACTGTCACGCGGTATACACAATAAATGTGAAAATTAGATTTCTTTCTGAAAAATTGTTTTTAAGGGGTTTAAAAAGTAAGAAGTTAAAGGAAAATTAATTAACATCACAAAAAAACAGTTATTTGGAAAAAATAGTCTTTGACGATAAAATAAAAAATAGCGCTACAGCTAATTGTCTTAATTTTGCTGGCCAACAGCTTCAGGGCCAACAATGGCCAGAATCTGTTGGCCCACTACTTATCATCCAGCACCGGCCCGGTTTATTTTGGCCAGCACTCATCCGTGACCGTAATGGCCGGAGCTGGGCCATCAAACAACCATCAGCGGCTTGCCGTGGCCAACAGGAAACCGGCTTGGCCAGCAGCGGCCCGGATTTTTGCCGGCAGTTTGTGTTTGCTGGGTTATTTGACATAAATGCGTATGAACAGTTTATCAGATTTAAAAAAGATTTCAATTATAACTATAAAAACAGTAAATATGTATATATAAAAACAGTTAAAACATATAAAAACAGTTAAATATGAAAAAATAATTTTTCATTCATTGACTTATATAATGTTTTTTTCTTTGTGTGGTACCTACAATGCTTATAAAATTCTGAATTTCTCAGAGATAAGAAAAATACTATTTAAATAAATTTAAAAAAATATATTTTTAAAATTTGCTCAGTGTAAATAAAGTAAAAAAAATAATAGATATAAAATTTTAGATTACATAATATTTCTAAAATATGTAATACTTTAAAAAATATTAATTATTTTTAAAATAAAATGAATTGCTAAAGCTATGACAGTTATAAATGTATATCTTAAGTATATATTTTAAGTATATATATTTAGGTTTTCAATATTTTTCTTCCATATCAATTAACGTTTGTGTTAAATCTTGCAAATAATTTGAAGAATGATTTAATAATGTGAAGTTCATTTTAAAAAGCAAATCATCAGTTTAAAAATTTAATTATGAAAATTACATTTAATTTAACCTCTCTAAACTATTATATTAATAAACAGAAAAATGCATTTAGAATTAATTTTTTATCTATTTAGTAAAATGTTTGTATAAAACACATATGTTAAAATATCCATTGAGAAGCATTTTATAGATTCCTTAATTTTATTTTGGAAAATGCAAACATACAAAACTTAAATTTGTAACTATAGTGATGAGTATGAAAAAGAGAAAAAAATAATTATTCTAGTTGTACTTTCAGTTTTTATTTCAAATTACTTATAAATATTATTATTATAATACAAAATTATTTATAGGATTAAACTAGAACCTTTTTAACAACAATATTTTAAAAATGTATAATTAATTTGATTATATGATAATTATTGACTGCTTACAAACTTCAAAGAACAATATCATAAATATTTTATTGAACTGCATTCCAACTTTTAGTAACTGAGGTTTGATTTACGTTAATGTTTATGACAAAAATATTTTTCTATCAATTTTCACTTCAGAAATTCTCTATTTTTGAAATGGTAAATCTGTTTCAATTTTTCAAAACGTTATTTAATTAATAATTCTTTCAAAATATTCTAACAAGAAAACATTAATCTGTCTAGCAAATAATAGACTGGAAGACCTTCAAATAAATAGTAATTATGAATTATCAATAAACCGAAGGTTATCCAGGAACTCATCATGCACATATAAATACGCAATTTTTGTGTAATATTTTCTATATAATACTAAGTCCAGTCCTGAAAATGAATTACCAAATGAATACACCAAACCATTTAAGAAAATATTTCGAAATACATTTGAGACACATTTCACAGGGTGTTCAAGGAAATTGCTCTTTGTTCCATTCATATATGCTATTAGACATTATGAACTTTACTATTTTAAAAAAATTAGATCACTAGAAGTATCTAATGCTATTAATATATTCTTGTAAAATTAATTTATTTTATCAAATAAATAGACATCGCTTTTGATATCCATAATAATTTTATCTATATAAATTAGCTGTTAATATTATCATCGAAAAATGTCACAAAATGTTAAATATAATATATAT
>CM075855.1:68380343-68395343 GCA_037975125.1 Latrodectus hesperus
TATATATATATATATATATATATATATATATATATATATATATATATATATATATATATATATATATATATATATATATATATATATATATATATATATATATATATATATATATATATATATATATATATATATATATATATATATATATATATATATATATTATTACATAAAATAGTCGTTTAATAAAATTCTACAAAATATGCTTTCTTAATAATAATTTGCGTATCAAAATTTTTTTTTAACATTGAATAATTAATGATTATTATTCCTATAAATATTTATATTGAGGATTTCTTATTCTTTTAAATTCAATTAGCAATATTAAAATTTTATTTATAATTATATACTCAATAATTTTACGTTCAAAATAATACCTTCTACGAAAAACATCTTTATTAGTTATGTTAACCATTTTCATTTGACAAACGGAATGACTATTATTTCATAAAACATTATTAGAAAACTTTTTATAATGTGAATCCACTCTTCATATTTTTTATCTTTCATTTAAGAAAATCATTGCTATTTTGTGTGAAATAAAAAGGAAGTATTTACACAATGATTTTCAGTAAAAAGGACAGTAATTTTTATTTGACAATAGCCATTTCTAATTCCTTAGGACTCTTTATATGAGGTCAACCATTTTTTCACTTATTTATTTATTGCTCTATCTTTATTGAATATTCTTATGTTGACAAAACAAAACCATTTTAAACCTATATGAATATTTTGATATAAACACAAAAAAAAGAACCCAGAAAGAAAGAATAAAAATTTATGATTTTTATTATAATACTATTTCTTTCTAAAATAAATTTACTAAACAATTGATAAATTAGCTGTTTTTAACTTATATAAAAATTATCTTAAGTGTATTTTGGATATTATTTTGAAATATTAAGCATTTTGAATTCGTAAAATGATTTTTTTCACCTAAGATCAAGACCCTGTTTCAATTAACAACTGTCAGTAAAGGTTTTCGGAAATTTTTAAGTTAAAATGTATACATACAATAAGTATTATGAACTATAGTATGATTCGTAACTATTAAAATTATTTCCATTTGATTAAAGATATTTATTTACAAAATTTATGCAGAATCTACTAAAAAAGAATTATAAAATATATTGAAAAATTTTGATTTTAAATAATAAAAAATTTACACTTAAAATTATTTTAAAATGTGAAGAAAGTCTGAAAATCAAATGGAAACATATATGAAAAGTTTCTAAAAGAAATATTAAGCTATGATTGCAGTTAACATAAAACTTGATTTTTGCTACACTTTTTAGAAAAATGTTCATTTTCCACTTATTATTTTACAAATACTTTATAAGTGTAGATTAATTATTGATATTTATTGTAGTATTATAAAGATTTTAAAAAAGAAAGATATCTCTAATAGTCTTTTTGTTTTAATCTTAAAATATAGGAAACAACCAATATATATTTTATTTAATGATTCCACAATTTTTACCCACATTGGACAATGATTACGGGTCCTAAAAGACGGAATCTCTAATATAAGTATTTGAACCGACATAATTTTCTGCGAAAAAGCAATATTCTAATATTTATCAAAAAATTAATCATTGAATAAAAAAAATATTCTTTGTAAAAATTTTCAAAATATAAAACAAAGAAAATGTGTTTGAATTTCTAAAAATTATGCTTAAGTCATACAAAAATAGAATTCCAATTGTTTTTAGAATGCATATTCACTGAGAATGCTTAAACTTAATGAAAAATGTTAGATAAACAGAATATCTCTAAAACATAAATATTTTACTCTATTAAATTATAACAATTAAAAAATCTGTTGCAGAATTTTAATATTTTTCAAATTTTCTCAGAATTTTTATCATGGTTCTTAGAAATTAAATTTTTAGATATAAGAAAAGAAATTTGATAAAATAATCTTGAAATTTTACTACGAGGCATTTCACAAAATTTTTATAATTTTTGAACGAGTTTCTTAAATAAACTATATTTTTCACTCAAATGTATGATAATAGGATTTTTACTTAATGAAATATAGTTCCATAGCAACAAAAATAATAATATCTAATTGATTAAGGCTCTTTACATAAAATCAGTCATTTTTTTATTTGATTTTTGATTTTCACAGATTTATCTAGGCTCTTCATCTTGAAACAATAAAACCAAGTCATGTCTATTGACAATATATTGGGATATAATTTAAGGAAAGTCTCAGTAAATATTAATATATGATTCTATTAGCATTTCTATCTAAAAGACTTTAGAACCTGCTTTCGAACATTTACATTTGAAAAATTAAAATGATCTAAAAATTCAGTCTCCTTTTTTGTGAAAAAATAAAACCAAGTCATGTTCTTTTAGAAGAAGTTACTGGGATATGCATTAAGGAAAAATGCAATATGTAGCAATATATGGTTTTATTATATTAAAATCTCTATCTAAAATGAAATCAGATCATCTGATTTAATATTTACATTTGAATATTTATTTTTAAATAAACTAAATATTCGTGTTCAACTAATTGACTTTTTCAGCAATAAAAATATGCAAATAAAAGTATAATATAAATGTAAATATAGTATAAATGCAAATAAAATATAATATAATATGCATATAGAGATATAATAAGATTAAAATACTTGCAATACTTTTTTCTTCTAATAACATAACATTTTGATAAAAAGTTTTTGTCATGACTTACATGAATCTTTTACAAACGAAACATTAATACTTATTGTATATTAAAACTTGAATTTCGATAACAATTTAGGATGTCACCATTCATTAATAAAATCAAAAACCAGTCTCTTTAATCTTTATATATGAATTATGAGTTTTGTTAATTTAGTTCATTTTATCTAAAAATAATAGTACTATATTTAACTTAGTATGTAACTTCAGGTGATGAAATATGTGCTTCAATAAAACACGAAAATTAATACTTTCTTTCCTTTGATATCAAGTGTATTATAAAAATGTTAATTAACTCATATTATTTGAAAACTATAATTTGTGTACTTCTTTAAAAAATTATCAATTTTATTTATAATTAGCGTAAAATACAACTGTTAACCATTTGTTTATTTATTTTTCATTAAATATATCAAATATTATTGGAAGACACATTTGAAATGTAAAGTTGATAAGTGCTTTACAACATTATTAATGAATTAAGTACTTATCTTATTGGAAGCATGACTCATCGTTTAACTATCGATACATTTTTCTTTAGCTATCAATAATTGGATTATGATATCTGATACAGATTCTTTTATAATAAGCAATCCAAATGTATTAAATATAAGCTGCTTATTTGAGAAAAAAAGAACAATAATATCAGGCAGCTAGTCAGTAAGTATTCTGTTATAAATAACATCGAATTCACTATAAAACTATTAATCAAAATGAATGTTAATATTTGAAATTTTATTTTTGAAGACAAACATTTATAAAATAATTTTAAAAAATGTAGCATTTACAGAGGTTACAATTTACGTTTCATTTAAATAAATTTAAACTAATATTCAATGATATTATTAATTAAAATATTTCTTATGATTTAAAATATTAGACACCATTTCATATAATATCAAGGTCATTTCATACATTTTGTGTTTAATTTTTTTAACAAATTACTATTGATGAACTAAAAGAATAATTTAATGTGGTCCTGAAAAATTCATTGAATTTCTTTTATTAAAAATTCATGATTAACTTCGGTTTCCCCAATTTTCCTGAAATTTTATTTAAAAATCTTTAAAAAAATAGTAGGTATTGAGCTATTTTTTCAAATCTTTTATTAAATTTTATTTAAATATTTTAATAAAATATTTGTGATTACTTCATCACATTTTAGATTTATTTATAGATCGTATTAACTTTTTTTTCAAAAATGAGAAAATGTATAATAATAGAGTTGTTTAGCCTTACAGAATATTAAACTGTTAAGCATGATATTGTTTTGTTATTACAGATATAAAGATTTATTATTCTTAAAAAATAACAAAGGCACAATTCATGAATATTTTGTACAGAATAATTGAATGAAAAATAGGAAATTAAAGAAAATTTATTAATATTATAAAACTAATAAGAATTCAATTCCTTATTTTATTTAATATGAAATATTGTGTAATTTTATATTTATTTGTTATGTAAGTATTGATAAATCTAAACATTTAAATTCCTTTTTAATAACTTATTTTTTTACAACTGATCAAAGCGTACAGTCATAATACAAAGCAATTGATGATTCTATTAATAGAATATCTAGAAATTCTTCTTTATTGCAAGAATTCTTCAGATCAACAAAAGTCCCTAAGTTGGAGACTGAACACAGGAGTTGATGGCATCAAAAATTGATTTCTTTCATCAACGGTCTAGCTTCCTTTGAAATTTTATCTGACCTATTGATTTAACACGGCCTTAACACTGGCACGAGGGAGAAATTCAAGGTAACCATACTTTCTACTAGATAAAACTACAAAGTTTTGACTTTTCTCCTTAAGCGGGAAACACTGAGTATCCATTTGTCAAATGGGATATTCAACAATCCATTCATCTTTTCTCAACATATAGCGCCGACTTACTTAGAAGTCAGTTTGTTTTATATTTTTGCTGAACAAAGAGTTTGTTAGAGAGAAAAAAAACTTTTACATGGTGTAATTCTTTCTGCATTGTCACTGTGCTCAAGATAAATTATTTGGTGTGTAACATGTGTTGAGAGAAGATAAAACTTACTTTGTCTGCAATCCGTGATAGTTTAGGAAGGAAAAGTATTCGGATAGAAAGGTAATGCTAAGGCCTAGGAGAGTAACGACAATTTCTTACTTTATTTTAGTAAACTTAGAACAATGTATACTCTATTCAACACTTTAAATTATTATTTGAATTGAATACAAAAATTTGATATTTCAAAATAAAATTACTTGTTATACATTTAAAACATCGATCGGTATTTTAAGATTATCATTTACATATTTTATTGTAAAATTATCATAATCTTTAGATTTTAATCAGATTATTGTTGTTGAAACTATATTGTTTGAAAAAGTATATTATTTAAAAGTATGTTTTTTTTGTTTTATTTTTACTAGATAGGTTTTTAACTTATTTATCATTATCCTTGTATCAATATTTAAAAGTAATTATTTTCTACGATACTGAAATAAATATAAATATTTCATTACTTAATAATTTTCTGTAAATATTTTACTGTGGATTTGTTCAGATAAGATAAAATGTTTGCAAACATATTTGCAATAATTACTTAAATAAGAAACTACAAAATGTATATAAATGAAAACACGGAAACATGGTTTATTAAAGTGCATTTTCTATATTGACACAAATGCATGTTTTTTCTGCAAAAAGAATAAAACGTGTGTATTAATTATATATACAGCAATTACATTAAAATTACCTCACATCTCTAAGAGTCATAATATAATACAGCATTCTTTGGCATTTCTTATTAGAGTTGCTTTCATTTTCCCTAATTTGAAGTATGGTATATTAAATAGCACATATCTCTAATTCATTTAATTCTGCCTGTCTAGCAACAGAAATAGTACATACAATTCCTACTGTCGGTTATCATATTTAAATACTATAAATTATATATCCTACAAAATTATCTAATAGATTTATAATAATTTTATGGAAACAAGATATTTAATTCCTTTATAATTATACTTAAATATTTAAAAAAAAGATATCCGGAAGTAAATTGTGCTCATAAAAATATTTCTTGTAGGGAAACAAAGAAATTATGATACGAAATTATTGCATATACAGAACAACATGATTTAGTATTTTATGTCGCTCAATAACCGATTCAAATTCTGTCTTTAATAATCATGAGGATCACATTTATACTAAATATAATCAGATTAAAATAATCCTACAATCATCAAGTCATTTCATGACAATTTTTGGGAAGCCTAATAATTTGTATTTTTAGGTCTTTGCATAAATTCACATTACTTTTACTTATACCAGTTTATCAGTGAATCACAAATATGTCTTTTTTGCGAAATGTCATTGTATATTGTAGAAAAGCAATTTAATGCATTTTATAAGAAACATAAATTTTATTAATTTTTATTTACAGTTATTTTAATTTTTATTTACAGACATTATTTACAGTTTTATTTACAGAATCTCATTCTAGTTTTCATTAAAAGTTTATTTTAAAATAAAGTATAAATTGATTTTAATTTAAATATTTTTATTATATCTACTATTATTATTACATTACATATTTTGTTATTTTTATTACATTTTTGCTTAAAATGAACTTAATTATTTATTTTTGATAAGAAAGCTACAATTATGATGAAATTAAGTGCCTTATATGTTTATTCTTAACAATATTCCTCATTCTCTAAATTTTCACATAATTTTAACACATAATGCTTTCAATATTACCCTAAATCAACTCCAATAAACTCTAATATTCTATAAAACTTTGGATACGTTTCAGAACTAAGCCAAAATTGAAGTTAGTACTAAAAACCCCAATTAAGATATGCATTAAAAGTAGCATTTGGAAAAATATTTTTACTGAGTTTCTATAACTGGTTTTCTATAACTTTTTGAAATTTTATTGTTAAAATATTGGATGACCATTTGGAGCCATTTTTGCATTCAGAAAAAACAAAGTATTTTCAAATACGCATGTTAGAAATAAGAGTTTTAATAGTACTGTTGTAAATATACGGAAAACTTGCATACCATTCAAATCAGGAAATTTAATTTCTTTTCTTCTTCCAATTTTTATTCTTCACAAAATATGAAATATGTGCTTTATAATTCCTGTAATATATTTCTTATATTTCAATGTTATATATTTACATACAGAGGGTATTAACACATTTTAGAATGATTTCGGGGCCGTTTTATTAATGTTAAAAATGTAAAGACCAATTTTAAATGTTCGATATGTTAAACTTTTTTCTGGACTATACGTCTACATCAAGATTTCCATGATACAAGTGCTTTTCGTTACCGGGGTTATTGCTTTCAAATCCTCTTCCACTACTTTCTAGAGTCCATCTATCGTTGTGGGTTTGCGTTTAAAAAGAGCTCTTTTTAACAGACCAAAGGCCCAATAGTTCATAGGTAAAACATTAGGGGATTTCGCAGGAATATGCTGAAAAGGTATATATGCAATACCTGTATTAGTCTTCATTTTTTCAAGAAATCCAGTGGTAGTTTTCGAAGTATGACTTATAGCTTTGTCTTGATGAAGTTTCACTCTTTCAAAGTCTTTGGCATAAAGAAGTGGAATTTCTTCTGTAAATATTGGACGTAAAGCCTTCTCTTGATGATATGATGAGTTGATTTTAACATTTTTTCAATTCTTCTTATTTTTAATTTCCAGAAATATAAAATTGGAAAAATACTAAAATGAATGAATGCAAGTGACAAGAAGAAGGCATAAAGACTGCGTTTTCATCAGGAGAGAGATGGCCAGCTATGCAAAATGAACACTCTTTTCTGAAATACTCGTCTAAATATCTTCGAGCAATTGTTTCGAAGAGTGTTCGTTTTAAAAAGATTTAGTTAAAAAATTAGAATAAATATATATGCAGAAAAGTAAAAATACTCACAATAGATGAAACATACACACAATCTTTTTAAACACAAGTAGAGAAAATAAATAGATAAAGATATTTTCCCATAGAAGATGTTATCGTCAAAATTGCTTTTTCTTATGATATTCCTTTTGGACGTAAAGTCTTTAACTATTATCCAATTTGCAAAACTATCTCCCCCCTCATCTAGAAAACTTTCTAAATGTATTTGTCATAATAATGATTTAAATATTTTCATCAACCCTGATTTCGGTCATATTATTACAGGGGATTAAAACATTGTCAATGACTCTAAATTAAAAGAAATATCAAATAAAGGGACTAAATATAGACCACTTTTTCAACTAAATAGATTTAAAATAATTAAAGTAATTTTAAACACATAATATTGATTCATTTATCATTAGAATTTCAAACTTTTATAATACACCTATTGAATTTTTTACAGTCTGGAAGTCTAAACTTTTTAATAAAATTAAGGAATTAATTTTCGTTAATAATTTAACATTTTCTGGCATTAAGCTTGGTTTATTAAAACCAGCTATTAATAATCTAAAAGATAACTTCATCATTACGCCAGTAGATAAAGCTTTTAATAATTACGCATTTTTTTAAGAACTTTAATTTAGATTTGATTGATAATGAGACACATTAAATTCCAGCACTCCACAGTTAATATCATTAATAAAAAAATCCTTGGGTTTTATAAACTTTTATATATTAACAACTATAAATTAGAGCTTCCTTATTTAACAGTCATTCCTAAATTTCACAAAACTCCTATAAAGTTTAGATTTATCACATGTGGTACTAAATCATACATGAATGAACCTGGAATCATTTTTGCTAAATTTTTAATACTATATTAGATAATATTTTTAAATCAGAAGCCACTTGGATCATTAATAATAATTAACTCATTTTGGATTTTTTATCAAAAAACTGTATTTATTGTGTTAATTCTTTTGATTTTAAAGACTATTTTACAAGTATTCCCATTGATAAATGAAATGATGTACTGCACCTTTATTATCAGGGCTATAAAAACTTAATAAATATTAATTTTGAATTCTGGAACAATTTAGTTAAAATGTGTATTTATAATAATTTTATAGTTAACGGTAAAATTTTTATATTCAAAATTGTGGAATTCCACAGGGATCAAACTTTTCTAGCACACAAGCAAATTTATTTTGACATTATTTTGAAAAAAACTTCTTTTATCAATATACTTTTGCTTTCAGATACATAAATGATTTCATTATTTTCAACAATTTAAAATTTAGAGATATTTCTAAAACTATTTACCCTGAAGAACTTTCTCAAATTAAAACTAACTTATTTGATAATAAAACAGAATTTTTGTATTTATTTATCACTATTGATATTTCTACTACATATATTGATGTCTTCGACAAAACAAATCAATTTAATTTTAACATTAACAAGTTAATTTCCTGGAACTCAAATATTTCTTTAATAATATATATAAACATTATAATTAACCGACTCAGCGCCCGCGACGTATCTGTTACGTCGCAATAAACTGGTAGAAAAGCGGTTCATGACGGCATGGATACGTCGAAACTTTCCTGCTCGAAAGCGGCCTGCGACGGCATAGATACGTCGCAGAGTTTGCACCGAAAGCGGCCGCGACGTATATTTTCGCATAGTAGAAACCACTTATTTTTGCTTTTCCCCTAATCGGTGGTTTGATTGATCGGTCTTAATCACTCAAACCACACTCCTTGGAGACTTTTCTTTGAAAACTACAACTCAGCCTGAGTTTTACGCCAAATATCTAAAATACTGATTATTTTTTCGCCAAGATTCAACTTTAAAATTTAATAACCTATAAATTTGTTGCTTTAGAAATAAAATGCATGTTTATACATTATTATTTTTCATTTTAGTTCCTAAGTTCTAAAGTTAGTTCCTAATTGAATTAGACGATTTTATTACACAAAAATTTTAAATCCATATGTACTTTTAAATTACTAACGAGCTTGCCTTCTTTTCTAAGTTAAATTTTAATAATTTTCCTGCTTATGCTAATTATTTCTTACATCTTACTTAATTTAATTCAGTTTTTATTGTTTTTGACGGCATTTTTTATCGACTAGTTATGACTGAAATAAATAAATTTCGTAAATGGAAAAGCTACCATCTAAGCAATTAAATTTTTATTCTACAGAAAATAATTATTTTATTATAAAATTTATTTTTAAAATAAGCAAATTATTAATACGTTAGTTTTACAAATAATTATCTTTTAACGTGATCCATATTAGGTATAAAATAAATTTTTAAATATAATAATCTTAACCACAGAATTTCTTGTTGTAAAATGTGGTTATATATTTACTTTACTCTTCTTATTTGAATTAAAAATTAATTTTTCTGGTTTATCTTTGAAACATAAAATGGTATATTCCATATACGATTGATTGTGTTATTTAAATTTAAAAATATAATAAACGCATTATATATTTAAAATAAACTTTTTTTAAAAAATAAAAGTTACCAAAAAAGTTAAAGAAAACAAAGAAAATTCACATTGAAAAATTTAAATGAAATAGTATGCTAAAGTTATATGACTATAGAAATCGTAGAATGTTTAAATTTAGTTGTGTTGTTACAATCTGAATTAATGATAACAAGATATAGATGACATAAATATGATTAATTATATTAAAGGGACAAAATTGATTACAGAAATAAAATGAAGTTCAAAATGAGATATTGTGGCTTAGAAATAAATTAATTAGCTGTTCAAATTATGAAAAGAAATATTTATTTTCTTAAAATCTATGTAAATTTTAGCTCGCAAAATAATCATTGTTTATTATAAAATATAATATATATTAATACAATATTTAAATTTCTAGCTCTTTTTTATAGGAATATGGTGTTATTTATTTGAGTAAAAATAAACCATATTAAAGAAAGTTAACAAATTCAGGGCAAACTTATAGTACATTAGTTATATGATGATCTAAAAATATATAATTATAAAAAAAAGATTCATTATTGAATATTCATTAACGTTCATAAAACTGATCAATTTAGAATTAAATGCTTGCTCTGAATTTATAAAATAAATAAATAAATAAAAAAGTAATCTTTCGATACCAAACCTAATTTTTTCACCTTAAGTAAATTTATGATAATCTAAAACATTAATGTTTTTCTAATCTAGTAATAGATAAATATTAAGAAAAGAAAAATAAATGCTTATAAAAATTTTTGTTGTTTACCTTTTCAAGTCTTAAGAATATATCCTCTGTCAATTTAAATAATGATTACTTTTTCAATTTTGATAATATTTTTCGATTTGTATTCTTGATACATAACTTTGTGATATTCATTATATTGAAAGCATAATACTGTTTTAGCACATTTTATATAAATTTTTTTGTACGCCGGCTCCCATTTCAACGACCTTACAATATAGAAAAGAATACTTGCATTTTTTATACTTAAAAATTCATTTGAATTTTGAAAACATTTGAGATAATTTTTAAAAAAGGAACTATATGATTAAATTCAAATTTTCAGACTTAACTTCGGATTTAGGTATTTATCTGTTAAGTCATTAAATCGTTTATTAATGTTAATGTTAACAATACAAAATAACAAAAACAAAAATAAAATTATTCTTTCAAAAAATAAAATGTAGTTGAAATGCAATCAAGGATATTAAATTTGAATTATTAACGCAATTTTTGAAATTTCCTGTTTTCAGAATTTTTAAAATTTAAAATAAATTGCTGTTTGGAAATTTTCTATCCAAAATTCTACCTTACTTATATAAAAAAAGAGAATATAAAGTTGATAATTTTTATAGGTTTCCTGCAATCTTTCATGATTTGATAAGCAAAATTGGTTTTGTATCATTTTGTTTTTATCATATTAATACTACTATATTTTTTATTATGCAACAGTAGTTATAAATAGCTCCTATAGTATTTAAACATTTTTCACTTAATCATTTCCTTTCCTTAAAACCTTGCGAAGTTTTTTTTATCACAGATAGTTGAATACTAAAGGATGAGGTGTTAAATTAATTTTCTCTACAATTTTTACAAGTATTCGACTATTAACAGTATTGTTTCAAACAGCTTCTCCCATATATCCCCTGTATATACGTCAAGACTTCGTTTCAAGGAAGATAATCCATTGCACATGTGGCTTCCTGTGTGGTTAAAGATGTTTCCATTTAGTTACAGATGGAATGAAAGGGAATTTTATCGATTACTCTAGTTGAAGTAGACATATGTGAAACTGCTTTTTCTCACCTTGTTTCATTCCTCTCAATCTTAACAATTCTCAATTATAGATAAAGTCTCTTTTATTAGGAAACTTTATATAGTAGAGATATATGATAATTATATAAAGGTTTTGCAACTTGTAATACAATAAAATATTACCAATGCAAGAACTTTTCATAAAAATATTTTTTTAATTGAGTAATAATAGCTTCTTAGCATTTTATTACATATTATATTATGTAAAGTTAAATATAAGCCAATAGAAACTCGTTATAAAATTATAAGTTTCTTTCGTACAGTAATTTTGCCAAATTAAGTTGTAAAGATTCTTTTGTTTTTATTTATAATTATACATTAAAGTTCAGTTCATAAACGCTAGATTAATATTTAAAAAAATAACTCGAGTAAACACTTGTGAAACCAAATATTCCATTTACATTGAAATAAATTAAATGTAACAGTTTAAGCTTCTTATTAGTACATGCACTGATATATATTTCAATTCAGATTTACAAATGAAGTTAATTTTCATGTATTGTTACAAGTGATATTTTATCTAAGGTTGTTCAGTTACGAGTAGAAAAAATTAATTTAGCTAATAAATTTGGGCTTTAGCGCTTTTAAATAAAAAAACAAAATTTATCTATGAAAAAAGAGCATAAGTAATATATATTTTTAGTTCTGCTAAAAAATTAAGTAAATTAATAATTTTAATATATTTCTAATTCATTTAGACTGTTGAATTATAGAAACATATAAATAATCTAAATCAGCCTTGCTATGTGTGCTGAAAGTATTATAATATTATGAAAGGGTTTGAAAAATATTTATTTACTTGCATTAAATAATTATAAAGTTTCTACTTCTGTAACTTTTAAAATGGAATAAATGAGACTTCATAACGTTGCCTGAAGTACATTGCTAACTTTTTTTATCGTTCAATGATATCAATTGTTCGCCTTCATGTTACATATCCTCTGAGCTTATAGGCAAATTATCAACTCTTCTATTAGTATAAATTACTAAATAGCAGTATATATATTTTAAATCACTATGAGGTCTATCAAAGTGCTTAACTTCAAGAATTGAGAAAAATGCATTTCCAGATGAAAGTAAATATATAATAAGGACGGCACACAATAATCTCTCTCTCTTCCTCTCTCAAATAATTTAAAGTGCTTAGAAAAAGCTTTCTTAAAAATAGGTTGTCACATATATTGAAAAAATTTAATTTAAATTCTTTTGAGTTTCAAATTCATTTTCTATTTCACCAGATTGATTCATAATAAATGAATATTATTTTGAGTTAATGAGAATAAGTATATTGAATACTTAACAAATGTGTTTTAAGCAATTTATTTTTCGTCCATCACTTGGAATTCTTTTCGATTAAAATACAACTTTAATTTATAATAAATATCTTGTTAAAAATATCTAAATAATGTTTTTTTAATATGAAAGAAAAAAATTGTAAAAGTAATAAATGATTTTATAATATTGTTTTAGAATGTAAATATATAAGAAATATCATAATTAAGAAAGTACACAATCAGCAAATATAATGTGTTAAAATTTCTTATACAGAACAATTTTAATGCAAGTTTATCTACATGTATTTTGCATTAAATAGTTTTATTTTCATATACAATAATGCAGAAATGAAAATTAATCCTTATTTTTTAAATATTTAATTTTTTTGGGCTAAAAAACTTTTCCAAATATTTAAATATAAAGTGAAAGTAATTTTTCAGATATAGTATAAACCAAGAACATTACACACATTTATTCACAATGTTATGCAAATTTTCTAATGTTATGTTTAATTGTTTAAACTCAAAACATTTATAGATGAATAAATTGAAAAGCTTTTATTAATGTTTTTGAAAATAACATTATAAAAATTGAAAAATAATTAAGCATTTTATTTTCATATAAACACCACACTAATTACTACATAGATGTATTCATATAAAGTAAAAATTTGTTTGTGTTAAGAAAAATATAATGTGAGAAAATGTATTTTTACTAACATTATTTTATCTTACTGTAATAAAAATTTGAAAAGCTTCTGTGTCTCATTCAAAAAGAGAAATTTCCATTATACAGAAAATAATAAATATACAAGAAAATGTGACGAGCAACTTTCTTAATTAAACTGCGTAAGAAATCTAAAACATCATAATTTGTGGATACCGTTTTTCTTTGAATTTCATGTTATTTACCAAGTCAACCTAAAAATACTGAGGAATATCTTCAATCATTTTCAATTACACAAAAAATAGTTACTTATTAATAATTTTTGCTTTTTAAGTTTTATACAAAAAAAGATATACGTTTTCGTTTTAACCACTTTTATTGGGATGTACAATTCTTTCTGGCAAATGCATACAACCCTAGATAGGGTAGTTAGTAGTAAGTGACATCCCCTCCCTCTAAATTGAGCGATGTGACAGTTTTCAGGGGGTAGGAAATGTTCCCAATGAGAATGGGAAACAGTCGACGATTTTTGTATAGTTTAGGGACGTGGGTAAAAGTAGTACATCTGGTTTTAAAGAGGAAACATTTTTCGCAGATTCTTGAAATTTTCTGCGCCGCTGAGTCGGTTAATGAAATTAATCGCATTTATAATATGTCTGCAGCAATTTTGACTCTACTAACAATCAAATTAAATGACTAATAGCTCACCTAAAAAATAATAATACTTTAATTAATTTTGTTTTAAAATATGTAGAAAGTAGGGCATCGTTTGTAAGATTGAAGTAATGCGTAGTTTTTATAACTACAGAAGGGCCACCCAAGCATTGAAGTTCTTAGAAGAATCCTGAAAACACCTACATTTATACACTTTATTTAATACATAACGTTAAGCTTAAATCCCTTTTAACACATTTTAGTTTCAGATTTACTACATGTTTCTAAACCACTTTAACTTTTCAAATTTAATTACTCTTGGCAGTATTTCTTTATTCTAATTTCAAATTTACTTTTGGCAACTCTCCTATTATTCTAATATATAAATTCAATCTGATTTGCTGACCTTGGTATTATGTATTTTTCCACTTTTATTTTCTCTACTGTATGTATGTTTCATCTATTGTGAATATTTTTACTTTTCTGCATATATATTT